>VZQC01001525.1:722918-899127 GCA_009823505.1 Rhizomys pruinosus | reverse complement strand
ACAAAAAAAAAAAAAAAAAAAAAAAAAAGAAGTCCCAGTAATCTTGAAACACTTTGTGGGTTAAGAACTTGTCAATGCTCTTTATATTACTGAAGCTGATACAGTGCCAGCAAAGAAAAGTGCCACCTATCAGCCAAAGGTAAAAATGAGGTTGGCAAACAGCTGAGGTCTGACAGCATTTATGCTAATGATCTGCTTTTCAGTTCTACTGCTCTTTATTTTTTATTTTTGGTCTTTCTGAAACGAGGTCTCCCTGTAGCCCCAGCTGGCCTGGAACTTGCTATGTAGACCAGGCTAGCTTTGAACTCACAGAGATCTGCCTGCCTCTGCCTCCTAAATGCAGGGATTAAAGGCGTGCACCACCACCAACCAGGTCTACTGCTTTTATGTCAATTCAACAGTGAGAGGAAGGGCATTTGTGTGGTTTGATTTCGGTGGATCCTTTTCTCTGAAATAGGGTCTTACTACGTAGCCCAGGCTGGCTCCAGATCTTTGTAATGTGAATAAAACATACCTGATTATTCTAGTGGCAAAAGTCCTGGATTCTTATCTCTTCAGAAACAATGTTATTAGCCCTTTGCCAGTCCTTCCCTGTGTTAAGTTGGAGGTCTGATTTTCCCTCCCGTGGACTCTCAGCTGGCAGTGTCAAGGAGTAAGTACAATTCTAGCTGACTTGATTCAAGTTGAATGAAAAGCTCTCCCTAGATGAGACACCAGCATTCATTTACAGCCAGAAGACATGAAACTACCCTCCCCAAAGCAGCTTCAACTGCATGGTCTCTTGGTTTCGTGCGATCAGGGCATTCATTCTGAGGCAGTTAGCTGGGGTTAGATTTTCAAGTGACCATGGGATGGACCTTTTCTCTGGGTGAAATGACTGACCTGCTGGACCCTTGTTATTAGTGTCACATGCTAAGAGACAGTCAGTGTCCTCTCTATGTGAAGAACAGTCCTCTACTGGTCCACTATTCTATTCTTCTCTTATTTTTAACTTTTTGTGTATAAGTGTATTGCCTGCATGTATGTAAGTGCACCCATGTTGGGCAATGCCCTCAGAGGCCAGAAGAGGATGTTAGATCCCTTGGAACTGAAGTTATAGATGCTTGTTAGCCACCTATATAGGTGCTGGGTGGGATTCGAACCTGGGTCCTCTACAGAAGTAGCTGAGCTATCTCTGTAGCCCTTGGTCTACTATTCAGAGACTAGTCAACTCAATAAGTTTGAGTCTCCTCCCACAAAGATTAATATGGTCTTTGTGCTTAGTTCTGATCTTTTGGAGAGATTTAGGTTTGATTAGGTATTAGGAAAAATTGGGCCTTTTTTTTGGTCTTTTCGAGACAGGGTCTCCCTGTAGTCCCAGCTGTCCTGGAACTCACTCTGTAGACCAGGCTGGTCTTGAACTCACAAAGATCCACCTGCCTCTGCCTCCCAAGTGCTAGGATTAAAGGCGTGCGCCACCATGCCCGGCTATTGGGCCCTTTTTAACGCATTTCTTAGTACACACATGTGCCTGCCATGGTTGGTTCGCATATTTAACATATAGAGAAATACTCCTCAGGGGGCTGGAGAGATGGCCTAGTGGTTAACAGCGCTGACTGCTCTTGCAGAGGACCCAGGGTTCGATCCCAAGCACCTACATGGTAGCTGAGAACTGTCTTTAACTCCAGTTCAGGGGAATCTGACACCCTCTTCTGACCTCTGCAGAATTGCATGACACAGGTGCACAAACCTTCATGCAGATAGTACACTCATACACATACAAGATAAATAAAATAAAAGACAGAAGCTCTTAAAAATATTAAAAAAAAGAAATAAATACTGCTCAAAGATGTAAGAAGACACACCAGATATGGGGGACCATTTCTGTAATCCCAGCATCCAGGAGGCTGAGGCAGGAAGACAGAGTATTGAGCCAGCCTCGGCTATAAAGTGAGGCACACACACACACACACACACACACACACACAAAGATGCAAATGAACAGGCATTAGCAATCAAGAATGTGTTTGGGGCTGGAGAGATGGCTCAGTAACTAGGAGCACTGACTGCTTTTGCAGAGGACCTCAGTTCAATTCCACATGGCAGCTAACAACTGTCTGTAACTCCAGTTCCAGGGAATCCAATGCCCTTTTTTGACCTCTGTGGGCATTACATGACACACAGGGGCACTTACATTTATGCCGGGAAAACACACACACACACACACACACACACACACACAAATAATAATAAAAAAGAATGTGAGTTTTAAGGTACTGCACTTATGGAGCACACCTCAGTCCTTCAGAAAGCAAAATCCTGTCACTGTTCTTTCTCTTTGTGTACAGACTCTCGAACTATATAAAATACATCCAATGATACCAAGTGCTGGAGAGGTTGTGGGGAAAGGGGAACACTCATCCACTGCTGATGGGAATGTAAACTTGTACAGCCACTATGGAAAGCAGTGTGGAGAACCCTTAGAAGATTCAAAATGAGCTTACCACCTGACCCAGCCATACCACTCCTGGGTATATACCCACAAGACTCATCTTACCGCAGAGATACATACACGGCCATGTATATTGCAGCTCTCTTCATAATAGCAAAAAGCTGAAACCAACCCAAGTGACCCTCAACTGATGAGTGGATACAGAAAATGTGGTACATCTACACAATGGAGTTCGATGCAGCAGTAAAGAAAGATGACATCATGAACTTTGCAGGTAAATGGATGGAACTAGAAGATAAAACAGACGGCGAATGGTATCCCTCATCTGTGGATGCTAGCGCCAATTACCTAGTAGTATTTCTTGTGCAGGGCTCCTTGAGCTTTTGTCCAAGTAGTTGGGAGTGGTACATATTGGAAACAACAACAACAACAACAACAACAACAGAAAAGACTGCGTCAAAGAACTGACTGAAATGGTGAACTTCTGCTCAAACAATCAACTTCTATATCGAGAATTTTGAGAAAGACTGAGAAAAAGATGAAAAACATGTTTGGTACAATGCATGAGCTCTGGTGGTGTGGGAGGGTACGGAGGGGGACACGGGTCTAGATTTTATTTGTAACATAATCTTGTATAAAATATATATATATATAAAACAATAAAAAATGAAAAAAAAATTCTCAGCCAGAAAAAAAATAAATACATCCAACTTCAGGTTTAAAGTTGAGTTGCTGAGTTTGCCCCTAACCAAAGAAAATGAACTAACTTAAAGTCAAATGACTGATAAATTGAGAATGGTGAGAGAGAGAGAGAGAGAGAGAGAGAGAGAGAGAGAGAGAGAGAGAATGGTAGCACATGCTAGCACATGCTTGTGATTCCAGAAATCCAGCTAATCAAGAAGTGGAGGCAGGAGAATCCCAAGTTCAAGGTCATCCTCAGCTACACAGTGAGTTCTAAGCCAGCCTGGGAAATAGGAGGCACTGTTCCAAGTAAAGACAGACAGAACAGGAGGAAACACTATGCTAAGTAAAAGAGGACAGTCACAAGGGACCACATACCATGATTCCATTTATATGAAATCTCCATAATGTACACATTTCTACAAACCAAAAGTCTGAACAGATTAAGACTTGCCAGGAAGGGGGAGGGGTGCAAGAGGTTGCTGGGCTGAAGTTTCAAGCAACTATCATGCTTGTTTATGAAGTGTCCTTCCCACCCTCATGGCTCATGTGGTGACAGTTTGGTTCCCAGATGGTGGTGCTACTGGGAGGTGATTGGATCACAAGACCACTAACTGCATCAATGAACTGATCCATTCACAGCTACTAGGAAGCAGAGCCTAGTTGAGGAAGAGAGTCACATACTTTTTTTTTTTTTTTTTTTTTTTNTGTTGTCTCTTATTCTTGTTTCTGGCATATGGGCTTCTCCTTGCCTGTATTCCAAGTGTCTTACCTGCCTTCTTCACGGTGTTGCAGGCTTGCTTTGACTTGCCTCCTTCAGATGCCTCTGTATCCAGTTGGCGGGGGGGGGGTTGCTCTTGTAGCGTGCCCCTGGTACCTGAGCTTCAGCTGGTTCAGGAGATCTCGAATCTCAAGACTTACACAACCCTTACCTTTATCCAGCTGGGAGG
The DNA here is from genome assembly GCA_009823505.1 of Rhizomys pruinosus. Classification (NCBI taxonomy): domain Eukaryota; kingdom Metazoa; phylum Chordata; class Mammalia; order Rodentia; family Spalacidae; genus Rhizomys; species Rhizomys pruinosus. The sequence continues at coordinate 895,065 of VZQC01001525.1, read as the reverse complement.
ATAACTCTGCCCCGCCAGCCCACAAAAGTCAATTAAGCACAACAGACAACTGGAATTAACGGCTTAAGTTAGGTTAAGTCAATCAACCAATCAGCCTTGCTGAAGCACACCAGCCTCCTACCTACCTTCTCGCACTTCGTGGTCTCCAGGAGGATTCGGAAGTCTCCTTGTATTCTTTCTCAAGTTCTTGTTGTTGTTAAACAAAGGTTACTGATTTTTCTAGGTTAATTTTGTATCCTGCCATTGTTACTTGAAGCTCTTAATCATTGATAAGATTTTTTCTGGTGGAAGTTCTTAGCATCCCTTAAGTAAAACGTCATGTCATCAGCAAAATAGGTGATAGATTGACTTCCTCTTTTCCATCAGTACCCTTTAATATTCCATGTTTCTTGCTTATTGCTCTAGCAAGGTTCAAAGCACTATATTGAAAAGATGGTGACAGGGGCCCGTCTTGCTAGTTCCTACTTTAAGGGGATGCTTTCTGTCGATTTTCCCCATTTAGGTATGATTATTGGCTGTGGGTTAGCTGTATGTGGCTTTGGATTACATTGGGAATGGATCCCTCCAATCCAACTTTCCTCTAGGGGAGTTTAAGCAGAAGGGATGCTGGATTGTGTCAAAGGCTTTTTTACCTGTCAATTGAGATGATTCATTATGGTTTTTGGTCTTTCAGTCCATTATATGTTTGATGATATTTATGTGATTTTCTATGGTTGAACCATCCCTGCATTCTGGTATGAATCCATCTTGTTCATGGTGGATGCTACTTCTTGAGTGTGGTCTGTATGTGATGTGCAAGTATGTTTATTTAGATTTTTGCATCTGTGTTTAATTTGTTTTTCTTTCTTTCTTTTTTTTTATTTTTTTTTTTTTTCCTGTTTTGGTAACTAGTGTATATGCGGGCTTCATAGAAGGAATTTGTGGGAGAATCCCCCTCATTGTATCCCTTCTAAACAAACTGAGGTAGGAAGTTTTGAGTCTTTTTGAAATATTTTATAGAATTCTGCCCACGAAAACCATCTGGGCCGGCAGCATTTTTTTTTTGGTTGGGAGGTTCTTATTACATTTCACAATTTCTTCATATATTATTGGTCTATTTAAGCTGTTGTATCTTTCTGGTTGAGCCTGGTTGATTTCCCAGGATTTTCAGATATTTGTCCATTTCTTCTAGGTTTTCAAAACTTAGTAGAGTATAGGTTTTTGAACATTCCCGGTATGATTGTACTGGTTTTTTCATGTCTGTTGTGATAATTTCCCCTTTCATCACAAGATTCTATTGTGATGGAGTTGTTCCTTTTTCTTTGTTAAACTGAGCTAGAGGTGCTGTCTACCTTGTTTATTCGCTCAAAGAACATTTGGATTCATTTTTTCTGTATGGTTTTCTTGGGAAAGGAAGGGGGGGGGAGAGGGAGGGGGGGGGGGGGAGGGGGGTGGAGGGGGGGGGGAGGGGGGGGGAGGGTGTTCTATTTTCATTGATCTTATGTGGTGATTTTGTTATTTCTCTTGTTTCTGTCGTTTAGGGTTTTTGTTTCTCTCAAGTATTTTTAGCTGTAGGTTAGATCATTCACTTGTGCTCTTTTGTTTTTTTTTATGTAGGCATTTAGAGCTATAACTTTCCATCTTAGGATTGCTTCTTGTAAGTGTCCAATAGGTTTGTTTTTGTTGTATTATATTGTCTTCCAGTTTCCAGGGTGTTTTTATTTCTTTCTTTATTGCTTTCCGCCCATTTGTTATTCAGGAGGTGTTGTTTTAGTTGGCCATTATTCTTGCAGGTTGTAGGGTTTATCCTGGTGTGATATTGAAAAGTTTTGTTGCACTGTGGTCTGATAAATGCATGAGTTATTTCAATCTTTTGTATTTCTTGAGTTTTTTGTTCCTGGGTGTCCATCATATGGTTTTCTATTTTGGAGAATGTTTCCATGAGGTGCTTGAGTAAAAGTATAATCTCTGGTGTTTTGGGTGACCTATTCTAGATGTCTGTGGGTCAATTTGGTGTATTGTATCATTCAGTTTCAGAAAGTCTCCTCTGTTTATCCTTTGTCCTGTTGATCTGTCTAAAAGACTTAGGGGGTTTGAGTCCTCCTATATTAGTGTACTGGAGGGTATATTCTGTGCTTGAGATCCTGAGAAATTTGTCTTTATAAGTTTGGTGCACCGGAGTTTGGTGTGTAATATATTCATGCTTGTGAGCTTACATCATTGTTCCTTTAATAAGCTATAATGGCCCTCTGTGCCTCCTTTTATTTCTTTGCTTTTTTTCTTTTTTTAACTTTGTTTCATATTGGAATAGCAACACCTGCTTTCTTTTGGTACCATTGCGTGGAATACTTTCTTCCACTCCCTTCACCCCAAGGTGGTGCCTATCCTTGAATTGGAGATGGGTTTCTTGTAGACAGCATGAGATGGGTTTTGTTTCCTAATCCATTCTCCCAGTCATATTTTTGATTGGAGTTTAGGTCCATTATATTGAAGGTTATATGCCGAAAAAAAGATGTTTGTTGCTTCTTTTTCACTTATTATCCATTTTGGACTTGCTAGTCCTTGATATTCTACTTCTACGGTTATGTTTTCATTAGCTTCTTTTCCTAGGTGCTGGGGATAGTTGCTCCTCTTTCTGCCCTTGAATTGCTTCTAAGTATTTTCTGAAGAGTTGGGTTTTCCGGACAAGTATCTATCATCTTGTTTATGTCATGTTAAGATTTTTCTCTCTCCTTCAACAGTAATCGACATTTTGCTGGATAAAGTAAATATGGGTTGGCATCTCGTAGTCCTTTACACCTGGGACATGCTTTACGCCACTGTTCTTCTTGCTTCATGGTTTGGTCACTGAGTCAGTTTTAATTTTGATGGGTTTCCCTTGGTATGTGACTGTTTTTCTTTTGTTAGGCTTTCGAATTTTTTTGTTTTGGGTGTCTAGCATTTTAAATATGATATTGTATATGGTGTGGGGAGTTTCTTTTCTGATCTTGTCTATTTGGAGTCCTATGTGCTTCTTGTAGTTGTACGGGTTTGTCTATTTTTAGTTTGGGGACATTTTCATCTATTATTCTGTTAAACATCTGATCAATACTATTCTCTTGAGATTCTTCTCCTTCCTCTATTCCTATGATGTGGAGGTTTGATCTTTTCATAGAGTCCCACAGTTCCTGGTTGTTCCACTTTTGTGTATTTTTAAATTTTTCATATTCTTTATTTGACCTTTTTAGTTGCTGTATGTTATCTTCCAGGTTTGATATTCTTTGTTCTGCTTCCTCCATTCTATTTCTGAGGCTTTTTCCTTTCCTTTCTTCTTGATTGGATGAGTGTTCTATTTCCTTTTTCGTTTCATCCTGTGTTTTCTTTAGTATTTCCATTTCCTTTTTGAGCTTCTCAATCTCTTCTTGGTGCTCCTTACTTCGCTGGTTGGCTTCCTTTTTCAGTGTTTCTACTTCCTTTCAGAGTTTGTTTTTTGATTCCTCTAGTTCTTTCTGGAGTTTGCCTTTCTCTTTCTTTACTTCTTTCCAAAGTTTGTCATTGTATCCCTCTAGGTCCTTTTTGAGTTTTTCATTTTCTCTCTTTATCTCTCTGACTTCTTTATTTTCTTTAATTTCTCTGCATAGGTCTGCAATTATTCCTCTCAGATCTGTTTCTTGGGTCATCTCCAGGGGGGTCCTATTGTAGCTATCTCCTACAGGGTTGGTAGAGCTTGGTGTGGAATTATCCTGCACCTTTCCCATGTTATCCCTTTGCCATGTCCAGGACATGAGAGTTTTGCCCCCTCCCCTTTTTTTTGCCTGTATTCCAATGCCAATCATAAATATATTTTCACTATGTTGGAGACTTGTTTTGCTTGCCTCCTTTCGATGCTTTTTTTCCCCTCCTTGTTTATGATGTGTTGACTTGTCTAGGTTTCAGGCTTTCAATTTTGTTTATATATTGGATATTGGAAGTCTAAGTCACTCTTCCCTTCTTCTTCCGAGGGTTCTTCAAAAAATCTACTTGGATACTCTCTCCTCAATTCCAGCTGGCAGGGTGCGAGGTGGGCGGGGGTGGGGGGATGCCTGACTTAGCTCGCAGTACCTGTCTGGAGCGGCAGGCATCTGTGCTTCAGGTTGTTTTAGCAAGCAAGGCCTGAACCTGAGCACCCCACACAGGAACTCACTGTGGTGCCAGAGCCCGAGCCACTGCCGGCTGCAAGGGGGAAGGGCGACCCTGCCTAGACAGCCACACCCTGCAAGGATTTAGGGTTTAGACCTATGCCCGCCGGCCAACATCCCCCCTGCCACAAACCAGCGAATCAACTATCCAGCAACCCAAGAGTCAGTCTATTCTAAGTTCTACCTGTCTGGAGCGGCACCAGGCTCTTATCTGTGCTTCAGGTGGTCTTAGCAAGCAAGGCCCGAACCTGAGCACCCCACACATGAAAGTTCTTATTTCAATTTTGGTTCTAAGAAGTATGCTAGGCACAATAAGAAAAATAAAAAATTATGGCATTTTTATAGGAATAAAGGAAATTCTCAACATCATGAGATAGTCAAAGGAAGGGAACTTTCAAGCCTTGATTACAGCTATCCAGTTCCAACATCGGCCATACTGTTCTCCTGGTTAGGTATTTGTTCATGATGTAGGCATGTGACCCTGGACAAAGGTTTAACCCACGTTGCTGAATTCACTAAATTGTTCCTATTTATAGAGAGAATCAGAAAAGTTTGCATTTTGAAATTTTTATTTATGTGTATGAATGTTTTATTTGAATGCATGTAAGTGCACCCATGCATGTAATGCCCACAGAGGCCAGAAGAGGGTGCTGGATCCTTTGTAACTAGATTTGCTGATGCTTGTTACCTACCATGTGAATACTGGGAAATGAACTCAGATCCTTTGCAAGAGCAGCCAGTTCTCTTAACTGCTGAAGCATGTCTCCAGCCCCAAGAGTTTGCATTTTGAAAAGTAGGGATTGAAAAGACAACAAGCTACAGCTCTGCCTTTAAAAGGATTAATACTTGTAGCACAGTGCTACTCCAAGAGTTACTGTCAGTGCTCCATCAACAGCACTTGTGGGGTTCTCATTGCCTGTTGACTGGTGGCTTCAAAGTTCCCTTCCTTTGACTATCACATGATGTTGAGAATTTCCTTTTTTCCTATAAAAATGCCATTTTTTAAAAAATTTTTCTTATTGTGCCTTGCATACTTCTTAGAAGCAAAATTGAACATCTCTTCAAAACTCAACTTTTTTGTTGAGGCTGTCATGGCCTTTATAGCCCATTGGTACTACACATAAAGATCAGTGAGCCCATCAGAAGCAGAACAAGTACCAGGTGGAAATGCAGTTTCTGTTGCATCAAGAGCTGATGGGGGCCTGTGAGATGGCTCAGTGGGCAAAGGCTCTTGACACCAACTCTGAAGACCTGAGTTCGATACCTGGGACCCACTTGGTGGAAGGAGAGAAGTGACTCCCTGAAGTTGTTTTCTGACTTCCACATTGCAATGGCATGTGCATACATACGCAAAATAAATTAAAGTATAATTAAGATTTAAAATGAATAAATTTTAAGTGCTTGCTAAGAAAATATGAAGACATGAATTCAGATCCCCATGAAAATGCCAGGCACAGTGGTGTGTGCCTGTACCCCCCATTGCTGGTGATGTAGAGACAGGCAGATTCAGGAGTTTGCTGAAGAACCAGTCTAGCCCAAATGCGGAGCTCCAGGTCCAGTGAGAGACCCTGTCTCAAAAAATAAAGTGGAGGGGCTGGAGAGATGGCTCAGGGTGTTAGGTCCTGAGTTCAGTTCCTGGGACTCACATGGTGGGAAGGAGAGAACTGACTTCTGCAAGTTCTTTCTCTCTCTCTCTCTCTCTCTCTCTCTCTCTCTCACACACACACACACACACTGAACAAAACAAAAAATAAAAAAATAAAGGTGGGCTGGCATGGGTGTGCATGCTTTAATCCCTAGCACCCAGGAGGCAGAGGCAGGTGGAATCTGTGATATATATATATATAATAATAGTATATATATTATAATAATATAATATATCGCACAGATAAGATAGTATCACCAGATATAATATCTATCTGTGTGATAATATTATATCACCCAGATCCATATCTATATATATCTGTGGATATATATATATATATATATATATATATATATATATATACCACACAGGCCTAGTTTTGTACATGCAGTCAAATATAAACTCCGAGTCTTAGAGAGAGGATTTGATGCTATCCATTTTCTTTCAACTACACCCACAAACACACAAAGAGAGAGAGTGAGAGAGAGAGACATAGAAAGAGAGAGAAAGAGAGACAGAGACACACAGAGAGAGAGACAGAGAGATAGATAGATTTCCATTTTCTGGGCTATACCAGGTTGGAAACGAGAACAGGGTAATAATAGTACCCACCTAGTATACCTCTCCTTGGGTGTCCCCCACACTGATGTTTTAACAACTCCAGTTTCCTTCTCTTTTCTGTCAGATTATGCTCAGGTTGTCTCAGCAGGCTTGAGGGTGTGAGTGAATGATATGGTATACCATTCCCTCCAGGACTGAAGCACTCGTTCTCCAAGTGTTGGTAGTTTAGATGGCTTACCTTATGGCTCCAAGATAAGTCTCTCCCAGAATTGTCCCCTGCTGAGAAGCTATCTCCCCAAAGGCAGGACGGGCCTAGTGACTGGCAACCAGTGAATCAAAGCACTACATTCTTCATCTCAACTATTAAACCGCCCCAGCTCCAGACCTCTTCACAGGATCAGCTGGGCCCTTTTGTGGTAACTATCACAATTCATCTCCCTTGGTCCAATCCCATTTCTTTCATTCCTGACAGAAATCAATTCCAAGAGTCTCTTCATAAATGTTCTACTATGCATTTTCAACATGGACTCTGCTTGCCAGGGAGCCTCACCTGAACAATTGGTTTCAGGTAGTCTGAGGAAAGAGAGTCTAAAATTTAGTTTTTAAAGATTTCTTTTTCTTCTTTTATTTTTTGCTGGAGTTCTGTGCATTTCACACAACATTTCTCCATCAAATCTAGGCCCATTCCCCCCTCCTTGCCCCCCACCCCACCAGAGCTCATGCATCATGCATTCCACCATACATATCTTTCATCTTTTTCTTTTTTTTTTAATTTTCAATGCAGAAGTTTACTGTTTCAGTCAGTCCTTTGACCTAGCCTTTGTTGTTGTTGTTCCTTCCAATTTGCATCACTCCAAAATATGCAGATATGCATGCCATACATATATCAAGATTATAATGTCTTAGGTTTTAGCAACCTCAGCTTATAATTTAAAAAAAATTAAGTTGATGGGGCTGGAGAGATGGCCTAGTGGTTAAGAGCACCGACTGCTCTTGCAGAGGACCCGGGTTCGATCCCCAGCACCCACATAGCAGCTGAGAACCATCTGTAACTCCAATTCCAGGAGAACTCCAGTTCCAGGGGAATCTGAGACCCTTTTCTGACCTCCGCGGCATGGCACGACACGGGTGCACAGACCTACATGCAGACAGTACATTTATACACATACAAAAAAAAATAAATAAAATTAAAAAAAAAACTAATTCTTAAAAAAAATTAGGCTGAAAGATGTCATGATTTCCTTAAGGAAGTATTTGAAGGCTCCTCCTTGGCAAGCCCAAACAACCATCAGTCCTGTCCTTGTGCGCCACACTGGGGTCTTTCGTTCCCATGGTCACCCAAATGAGGCGCAGTAAGCATGGCATCCTGTCTTGTTCTTCCTGTATTGGCCTCTATGATACAGCCTGGGTAGTCCAACAATGGCAGTCTATGCTCTTAAGAGGCTGAAACCCCAGTAGCTGCTTAGTCCACAAGCTGGATGTCTCAGCAGTCCCCATCTGGCACTGAAGGTTTGGAGGATTCTTGGAGAGACATGAGTCTTTAGTCCATATTGGAAGGTTGAAAAGCTGTGTCTCATGTCTTTGAAGGATGGCAAAAAGCAGTGGCAGCCACAGGGTAGATGCACCTGCAAGTAAGAATTCAAGACAGGCAAAACAACAGTGCTCTCTCTCTCTTTTTTTTTTTTTTCTTTTTGTCTTTTTACTAAGATCTCAAGTTTTATACCTGAAGTACAATTTCTGAGGCCTTACTAATTATTTGTTTTTGGTTATACTTTCCTTTGGGTGTTTAAAACTATACAGTCAGCCCAGATTAACCAAGGTTTTTGTTTTCTCAAGGTCAGTTGAGGATCTGGTCCTCAGGTTTTGGGGGAGAGGGAGCCCCTGGCTCATTTTGGCTTTTTATTTACCAGTTCCATCTACTTGAGGACAAAGTCAGGTCTTGCTAGACCAGGCTTCCCTTTTTGAAGCATGAGCAGACTTTCCTCATTATTGACTGGACACTGGCTGAAGTCCCATTAGTGGATCTCCAAGAACACCCTGCACAGGAAGACTGGTGACTCTCATTAGTAGGACATTTCAAGAGATGCCCCCCATGTATAGTCCCCTGGGACTTAGTTGACCTCTGAGGGAAAGGAACAAAGTTATTCCCTATGTCCCTTGGTCAAAATTGGTATGGGTGTTAAGTATGGTTGTTAAGCACCCAGAAAGGCTAAGTTACACCAGCCTGATACATCACACCTATACTAAAATTATGTCATCTGAAAACAAACTGTATGTTATTTCCATATCATATTTCATGATTCACATTTTTCCATTTTGATTTTATATTACTCTAAAATATACAAACATACCCTCCACCCATATACCAAAATTCCAAAGTTTGAAAATAAATGGTAGGTTAATTCTAGAACCTGTTAAGGGATTCACAGTATAAGAGTACAGTTGTTTTCAGATGACAAGGAATATAAGATTAACTTTGCTTAGTTTGCCTTACAACTAGGTACTTGGTGCTAGCATCCACAGATGAGAGATACCATTTGTTGTTTGTTTTTCTGGGACTATGTTATTTCACTTAACATAATATCTTCTAGTTCCATCCATTTACCTGCAAAGTTCATGATGTCATCTTTCTTTACCACTGCATAGAACTCCAGTGTGCAGATGTACCACATTTTCTCTATCCAGTCATCAGTTGAGGGGCAGTTGGGTTGGTTCCAGCTCTTTGCTATTGTGAAGAGAGCTGAAATAAACATGGCTGTGCAATAAATGTCTCTGTAGTAGGATGAGTCTTGTGGGTATACACTCAGGGGTGGTATGGCTGGGTCACGTGGTAGGCTCATTTTGAGTCTTTTAAGGGTTCTCCACACTGCTTTAGATTTATTCTTCGTGTGTCTGTGCGTGGGTATGTGCACATGTAGAGTGCAGGTACCCTTGGTGGCCAGAAGGTGTCAGATCCCCTGGAGCTAGAGTTTCAGAGTGCCAGGAACTGAATTCTGGTCCTCTGCAAGAGCAGTATGTACTCTGAATGTCTCAGCCATCTCTCCAGTCTATAAAGTTGAATTTTGAAGGGAGGTTGCCCACCAGCCAACTAGCGAGGAGAACCCCACAACTGGTGCTGGTGGAACGCTGATGATAACTCCTGGGGTACTCTAGTGCTGTCACTATTAATCCTTGTACAGCATGGAATTGGGATCAGAGGCAGCTGGAGGTGCAAAGTTTTAGGTATTCGAACAAAATTGGCAACTATACAGAATCTAAAATAAGATAGCTATTACTGGAAGAAATTCATGATTTGGAGAAAGACAAAGCCTGGTGGTGATTACATTTTCTTTTCTGAGTAATGAGATTAAATACATGCACCATCATGCCTTTAATGATACCATGCTTTATTACGATGGCTTTTTTATTATGATCAAGCTGGCCTTGATCTCAGAAAGATCTGCCTGCCTCTGCGTCCTGAGTACTGAGATGAAATACATGAAACATGAGGCATTTAATAAATAAATAATAAATAATGCTTTATTACCACTGTTTTAGAAATTAATACACTACTGTGTATTGGGGCCAGACAGTTAAGAGCCCTGGCCGCCGCTCTTGCTGAGGACCTTGTCTTTTTTCCAGGATCCACACTGAGCTGCCTGTTTAACTCCAATTCCAAGGGATCCAATGCCCTCTTCTGGCCTCAGCAGGCATTGCAGGCATGGGAGCACTTACATGAAGACAAAGCACTGCTACATAGGACATAAAATAAAAAATAAATAGGGGCTGGAGAGATGGCCTAGCAGTTAGGAGCACCGACTGCTCTTGCAGAGGACCCGGGTTTGATCCCCAGCACCCACATGGCGGCTGAGAACCGTCTGTAACTCCAATTCCAGGAGAACTCCAGTTCCAGGGGAATCTGATACCCTCTTCTGACCTCTGCGGCATTGCACGACACTCGTGCACAAACCTGCATGCAGACAGTACATTCATACTCATAAATAAATTTAAAAAAATAAACATATAAATAAATAATCTGGGCATGGTGGCACATGCTTTTAACCATAGTCCTTGAGAGACAGATCTCTGTGAGTTCCAGGCTAGCCTAGTCTACACAGACCTTGTCTCAAAAAACAAAATAAATAAAATAAAGATAAAATAAAATTTAAAAATTAATACACTGTGAAGACTTTCTATGGTTGCCATTGAGTCCTTGTCCTTTTATCATTACCTAACCCAAAGTGCATCTCATGCATTTGACACACTTACCCAGGGGAAGCGATTGCAGGGCCTGAATTTCTGAAGTGGGGGAAGATGTAAGTGTGGAACAAACCATTATCCGTGTGCAGCTACGGGGAGAAGATTCGAGACATGTATTTCAGGGCAGTGATTTTTCCTTCTGAAGCTTTTCCTTCAGACCAAAATTTTGTATCATAGCTAGCTGGATGCTGCTGTACAAAATGACTGTGCGAGAAGAGCTGGATTAGTCACCGTCATGGGGGTCGAAGGGGATGGAATTCTGCCTGCCTTTGTTAACAGATCAACACTGCCCAGGACTTCTTTTGCCACCCCTGAAACTAACTGATCACGCACTCTTTAATGGCATCAGGAAACAAGGTGAAAAGAGAGAATGTGGGAACCTCAGGATCTACTCCGAAGTCAAGGGGTGATTAAAGGAAACTAATTAGGGTTTTTTTTTTTAAGATTTTATTTTTATTTTATGTGTACGAGTGTATTGCCTGCATGTGTGTACGTGCATTCCTGTTGTGCAGTGCCAAAGCAGCAGGTGGATTCCTGAGAAACTAGAATTACAGATGGAGGTTAGCCACCATGTGGTTGCTGGGAATCGAACTTGGGGCCTCTCCTAGAGCAGCCAGTGGTCTTAACTGTGGAGCCAACTATCCCGCCCTGATAATTAGAATCTAATCTCAAAACCTGGGCTTTGCCAAACATCAAACAGGAAAGGTTTTTTTTTTCTATTGTGGGTTTTGCCTCTTTTTTTTTGGTCATTTTGAGACAGGGTCTCCCTTTAGTCCCAGGTGTCCTGGAGCTCCGTATGTAGACCAGGCTGGCCTTGAACTCACAGAGATCTGCCTGCCTCTGCCTTCCGAGTTTTTGTTTTGCTTTTGGTCCTTTTGAGATAGGTCTCCCTGTACCCCCAGCTGGCCTGGAACTCATTTTGTAGACCAGTGGCCTCTACCTCACAGAGATCCGTCTGCCTGCCTCAGCCTCCCCATGCTGGGATTAAAGGTGTAGGCCACCATGGCCCGATATATTTTTTTCTTTTTCTCTTTTTTTTTTTTTTTTGGTCTTTCGAGACAGGGTTTCCCGTAGCCCAGCTGTCCTGGAACTTACTCTGAGACCAGGTGGCCTTGAACTCACAAAGATCCACCTGGACGCTGCTCTGAGTGTCTAGGATTAAAGGTGTGTCGCCACCCGCTCACCTTTTTTTTTTTTTTTTTTTTGGTCTTTTTCTCTTTGGCTAAAATGATTCAACAGCTTTGAGTAGAAAGTAAAAAGCAGAAAAGCTTTTGTCCCTGTCCCATCCCTCCCCCACCCCGGAAGAGGAAGATAGCCATGGTATCAGCTGGGATTTTTTCATGAGACTCAAAAGAGAGCTCTCTGTGTGTTCATGTGTGCACATGTGTGAGTATGGAGGCTTGGGGTGGATGCTGGGTGTCTTCCTCCATCACTCTGGGTCTCTCATTGACTGGGAGCTTGCTCAATGGTTTGACGGGCTGGCCAGCAAGCTCCTGGGAGCTTCCTGCCTCCGGCTCCCCGGGTTCTGGGATCATAGGTGTATCCTAGTGCACTCAGCTTTTTACATTGGTGCTGGAGATTCAAACTCTGGTCCTCATATTTATACCACAGACCCTTCACTGACTGAGTCATCTCCCCTGGGAAAGAGAATTTTAGCATGTTAAAACTAGGGTAATTTTGGGCTGTTGGGATAGCGCAGCCGTTAAAGGCTGAGGCTGAGAACCGCAAAAAAAACTAGGGTAATTTTATGTAAAGCCCTCCCTCCCAAACCTCTTGTTCTCAAATCTAGTTTTGTAACAAATTAAGGTATTTTAATCATCTTAGAAGTATTTGGGAAATTGTTGCCAGTTTTTTTTAAAAGGAAGCATTATCCCATTTTTAATTCACTTTGATGTAAAAATACATATGGGAAAAGGGAGGATATATAACTCAAACAATGACAGAGTGCTACTTACAACTGTGGGTGTGTTTGTAGGTCTGATTCCTGAGTCCCGTTTCCTGCCCTTTTCCTCCTGTCTCGGGTAACCCTACTTCCTCCATACTTAGAAGGAAATGGCCCTTCCTGCCACTCTCAGAGGCCTCTGTTGGACTCCCACATACAGTGGTTCATGTTGTCTTTCTGGTTAAGGGCTAAGACTTGACAGCAGAGAGATCTTCCTAGGGAAGAGGATATCCCCAGCATTCATCACCAGGTGCAGGAAATGACTAAAAGGGAGAGAGAGAGAGAGAGAGAGGAACTCAGGGCCTTATCGTTAGTGCCTCTGTCAGCAGGAGTCCAGATGGTGAGCAGGACGTTCATTCTTCTTGGAGACAACACCTGAAGTATGCAGAGGAGGAAGAATTCCCTGTTGTAACCAACGATGTCTGATCAAACATCGCAGGTTACTTATAATCACCTGAAGTGTGAAGTATTGGGGCTGGACTCACTAGGATAGGGTAGTGCAGCCAAAAGCCACTGTGGCAGGAGTACCCCAGGGGCTGTGAGGTGGGCCACTTTTTTGACTGAGCCATTGTTTTCCTTGATGAGCCCTCAGGTTTTCTTTTACTCTCTGTTTAGATGAATCGCTGGCTTAGGCAACAAGACAGAAGCCTGCTTAGTTTGATGTTGTGCTCAAGATATAGTGCTTAAGCTCTGAGTGCTAAGTGGACTAATCTTAAGACATTCGCACGATGGCACCGAGTGATGCCACTCGCCTCAGGTCACGCAGTCTGTCCTGGTTAGCCTCTTCTTTACAGAGATCTTTTTGGCCCATATCTTTGACTTTCTTCCAAGATCTTGCTTAGAATTGATTATATTGGTGTTATGTCACTTGAAAATGGTTCTAATGCTCTTTTGTTTTTTTTGGTCTTTTCGAGACAGGGTCTCCCTGTAGTCCCAGGTGTCCTGGAACTCACTCTGTAGACCAGGCTGGCCTTGAACTCACAAGATCCACCTGCCTCTGCCTCCCAAGTGCTAGGATTAAAGGCGTGCGCCACCACACCCGGCTGCATAATGCTCATGTTTTTAAATGGAAAAGCTAACATTTGCATGGGTTATTTATTTATTTATTTATTTATTTATTTATTTATTTATTTTTATGTGTATTGGTTAGAGGACAACCTGCAGGAGTTAGCTTTATCCCTTCACTAGAAAGGTCCCAGGGATCAAACTTAGGTCATCAGGCTTGGTGGCAAGTGCCTTTACCTGCTGCATGGGTTTTATGAAGTCAGATAAAGGCTGGGTATGGTAGTATACGCCTTTCATCCCAGCACTTAGGAGGCAGACCAGAGTTAAAGGCTGGATTGATTTTCTTAGCAAATTGCAGGTCAGGCAGGGCTACAAAGTGAGACCCTATCTGAAAAAATAAAAAGTCAAACACAATAAGGTATTTCCATAATAAGTACCTTCTTCTGATATTAGAGTTTTAATGTGCCTTTTCTAACTTTTACTAAGTTTTTAGACATTTTTGTGTAAATTTTCCACATAAATGTTAACACACGCATACATATATCCATATGGACATATTTACAAATATGTGCACATATTGGACAGCATCTTTTATTTACTTTAAAAAATTTATTATTTTTTAATTTTATGTATATGAATGTATTGCCTCCATGTAGGTAGGTACATCCATGGCATGCAATACCCAAAGAGGTCAGAAGAGGGCATCCAACCCCTTGGAACTGGAGTTATGGACAATTGTTAGCTGCCATGTGGGTGCTGGGAATTGAACCCAGGTCCCCTGCAAGATGATGGCTCAGTAGTTAAGAGCATTTACTGCTCTTGCCAGAGGACCTGGGTTCGATTTCCAGCATCCATCTGGTGTCTAACAACTGTCCGCTACTCTAGTTCCAGGGGACTCCAACACGCTCTTCTGACTCCATGGCTTTGTACAACAGGGATGCACCTACACACATGCGAGCAATACGCTCATACACGCAAAATAAAAACAATTAAGAAGCATCCTACTTCATCCAGCTAGTGCTGCCGGTTTGTGTGGATGTGCGGTCATCGGCAGCATGGGCAGTGTCCACACCCCCAAAGAAAAATGGGTATCCTGCCAACTGCTCCTTGGGTAGGGATGAGGCTCCTCCCTCTTCCATGCTAGATTTTGAGGGGTTTGATCTTGCGTGGGGACCACAGCTGCTGTGAGTTTACGAGGACAATCACCGTGTCATGTTGGGCTGTGTCTTTGTTCTGAGAGTTGAAAAAATGTGAATAGCATTTTTTTCACATAACAATTTTTAGGGGAGAACACATTGAAGATTTTGAAGTTCTTTAGGCTCTCTGTCAGTGGCACTAAACAAGAACGATCTTATTAAGTTGACAAGATTCTTCTCTCCTTTTAAGAACATTTTTATTTATTATTTTTATTTTATATGTATATGTATAAGTATGTTGCCTGCATGTATGTAAGTGCACTCGTGACATGTGTAACTGCACTCATGTTGTGTGTAAGTGCACTCGTGTCATGCAAGGACTGTGGGGTCAGAAGAAGGCGTCAAATTCCCCTGGAACTGGAGTTACAGACAGCTGTTAGCTGCCATGAGGGTGCTGGGAATTGAATCCTCTGCATGAGCAGAAGGTGCTCCTAACCGGAAGCCTTCTCTCCAGCGCATCCCGAGGTTCTTCTCTTTAACCTCCTCCCCCATGCCTTCCCGGTGTTGCTCAGAGCACACTGCGGTTTACTCTACATTCTCTCCGTATTCCGGCTGACAGGCACTGCTGTCCAGTCACTGCTGTCCAGTCACTTTCTCCTTCCTTGATAGTTATCTTCCCTTTTGATTACCTTGTTATGTGGCAAAATGCCTTTTGTGATTTTTTTGTATTTCTCTCTTTATCTCTTCTCTGTCTCTGTGCATGTGTGGGTCAGAGGACAACCTGTAGCTGTTGGTACTCTCCTTCCAATATATGGATTTCAGGGATTGAACTCAGGTTTGTCAGACTTAGCAGCAAGCGCCTTTATCTGTGAGCCATCTCGATGGCCCTCTATTTGTATTTTTATAAGAAGGAGAGGTTTTAAGATTAACTGTGCATGTTGCTGGGACTGTTCATTTTAAGGTAGCAGGTGGAGAGCTGCCTATTACATCAAAGCCCTAAATCCCAGGATGAGAATCTTGATTCTTGGATTCTCACATCCACACTGTGATGCTTACTATTTTATTAAATAGTACATTAAGTAGTTTTAGATAACACTGACCACACACCTTAATATTTATTTTATTTATGGAGGATAAATTCTAGTTTATTCATTGTCTTCCAGTAGACAAATCTAGGAAAATTTCACTTTTATAATCAGAACTTCAATAAATTCTGGTTTTTAGATCTATTCTTGAGCTGCATTGCTTCTGTACAAATCAGGAGCTTCCATAGGTCTTGCAAGCATGTGAGCTTTCTGACCTTTACTATTTAATGTTTCATCTGATTTTTAAAAATTGTTTAAAATTTTTTTAATTTTTTAAAGAATTTTATTTATTTATTTTATGTGTATGAATGTACTGTCTGCATGTAGGTTTGTGCACCTGTGTTGTGCAATGCCGAGGAGGTCAGAAGAGGGCGTCGGATTCCCCTGGAACTGGAGTTCTCCTGGAATTGGAGTTACGGACGGTTTTCAGCTGCCATGTGGGTGCTGGGGATTGAACCCTGGTCCTCTGCAAGAGCAGTGGGCACTCTTAACCGCTAGGCCATCTCTCCAGCCCCTCATCTGATTTTGTTTTATAGAAAGATGTTAAGTTTCTGATGAGCCCCTTCCCATGCTTTTTATTGTTTGTACCTTTACACTTCTGTGAGAATTCCAATACTGTTATCTTGATTCCTTACAAAGAGGAGTCTGTCTACACATGCTTAATTAATACACTGTATTATACATAAAGTTTCTGCATCTTTCTTTTGGTTGCTGCATAATATTCAGTTGTACAGGTGGTTTCTTACATATTTGCCTGTCTGCTGCTGATTAACAATGAATTCTGATTATAAGCTCTGTTATGAGCAGTCCTCTTTGTAGATATTTATTTGTAAAATAAGGTCTTATAGGTAGGATTAAGGATATTGGAAATTTCCGAGAGAGAGAGAGAGAGAGAGAGAGAGAGAGAGAGAGACAGAGAAAGAGAGAGAGGAGGCTATTTGAGCTGATAATCTTTCTTCCTTAGCAGTTTAGTGACCTTGGGCAAGTTGCTTAAGTTTCTATGTCTTGTTTTTCTAATGAGTAAAATGGTAATAATAATATTACCTCTCTGCTAGGTGTTGCTGGGATCGTTCATTTTAAGGTAGCAGGTGGAAAGCTACCTATTACATAATGCTTAATTAATACATGAACTAATTTACTGAAATTCATGGTGGGTTCTAAACACTCAATAGCTATTCTCTGTTAATACTATTATTCCAGGTCAGACTTAGCAACTGCACTAGTGAAACAACATCAGTGCTCTTGATGGGCTGGCTAGTGCTGGGATTCTGCTTTGGATGGCTATACTCCTATACACACCCTTAAAGAAAGCAAGGCAGTCTCAACACGGGACTGCAAGCTCACTGTGAAAGATGGAAGTCCAGCGGGCCCGAAAGGGGACCCTGATCTTTTTTGCTCAGTGCTCTATTGATTGTAGCCATTTCAAAGCTGCACTGCCATGTCTGGGGTTGTAGTTTAGTTAGCAGAGTGGTTGCCAACATGCGGGAGGTTCTGGGTTTGACCCCCGGCTCTGCATAAGCCAGGCATGGTGGAGCACTCCTATAACCACAGCACTCAGAAGTAGGATGATCAGGAGTTTGCGGCCAGACTGGGAGTATAAGACCCTGTCTAAAAGTACAAGAGAAAGAACACTGCATTGTTAACCACTGAATGCCACTCTATCCAGTGCTTAGCTTGTAACTGAATGAGTGAGTGAATAAAACTAGGCTTAGGAATTAGTTTTTCTTGTCTTTAATTCCTTCCTGCTATTTCCAAGCCTCCTAAAAGCTTTGCTAAGCATCACGGCTTTGCTTACCTAGAAATACTTCGAAGGAATTATAGAATGACTATGTCTGTCTAGTGGACTGGAGCATTTGGGGCAGGTGAGAGCTGAAACAATTCCCAGGGCTCCCTAGGAACACCTGCTGAGGGGGCCTGGTGGAAGCACAGACTTTCTGCTGCCTCCAGGGAGGGGGATGTGGGCACTTCTGTAGTAACAGGAGGATGGGCACTCAACCCCGAGAAGCCTGGTGTGGTGCAGGGTTTGTTATGTGCTAACCTCTTACTAAGTGACATCTTTTTATGTTCCATCTCTAACTTTTTTTTGGTCTTTTTAAAAATTTTTAAAAATATTTATTTATTTATTTTTTATGCGTATGAATGTACTGTCTGCATGTAGGTTGGTGCACCCATGTTGTGCAATGCTGCAGAGGTCAGAAAAGGGTGTCGGATTCCCCTGGAACTGGAGTTAAAGATGGTTCTCAGCCACCATGTGGGTGCTGGGAATCAAACCCGGGTCCTCTGCAAGAGCAGTTGGCACTCTTAATCACTAGGCCATCTCTCAGGCCCCTATTTAATTATTTTTTTTATGTGTATGAATGTACTGTCTGCATGTAGGTTGGTGCACCCATGTTGTGCAATGCCGCAGAGGTCAGAAAAGGGTGTCGGATTCCCCTGGAACTGGAGTTAAAGACTGTTCTCAGTCTCCACGTGGGTGCTGGGGATTGAACCCAGGTCCTCTGCAAGAGCAGTTGGCGCTCTTAACTGCTAGACCATCTCTCTTGCCCCTTTTTTTGGTCTTTTTGAGACAAGTCTCCCTGTAATCCCAACTGTCTTGGAACTCACTATATAGACCAGTCTGGCCTTGAACTCACAGAGATCTGCCTGCCTTTGCCTCCTAAGTGCTAGGATTAAAATTGTGGGCCACCATACCTGCTTTTCACTGTTAATGTATGCTTTTGGTATTATTTAGAAAGTAATCAGGGACTTGACAGTGTGAAAACACATTAACAACTGTTAACCAGATTCATCATGGACCCTGAAGGCAGGACACTGTTTTCGATCCAGAAAAGTCCTTGTGACATCAGCTGCCAATCAGCTGCAAGCATGGATCTCTCTGGATGCAAGATCCAATGTACCTACTATTTTAATAATGAAATAGGTGCCAGGGTTGTGGCCTCTCAGGGGTCTTCATTTGCCATAGATAACTGGGTCGTTTTTGTTTTGTTTGGGGAAATAAATATTTGAAGGAGGTAATTGAAGACGGTTTTGCGGCCTTATGATGTTACTGATACACAGGCTGACGGTGTTATGGCGGATGCTACTGGGCCACATTATCTTTATGCCTCCAAGGTAACCTGAAGCAGCTGTCTATTGACTTGGCAACTAACCTTACTCTGAAGTGTCTGCCCTGCTGGAGACTGTAACCAGAGCCAACCGCCTGCCTCACAGACAGCTTTCTTTAGCTATCGACAGCAAGAAGAAAGGAAGAGCACCAAATCGCCCAGCATGGATGCTTTCAAGAGGAGATAGATGCTGAGCGACTCTCTGCGAGGGTGGCCCTGCCATGTCAACTTCTATTTAGGGGGCCACAGTCACTAGTGTGTCCTCTTCTGGTATAGAAATAGTTACTGTAAGGCGACCCCTGGAAGATTTCCTTTTCTCCTTTGAACGTTGCCATGTGTTACTGTAGGCCATGTTCTCCTGGAAAGTGAGGCTCACCGAAAGCCTGAAGTTTCCGTCTCGAAGGATGCACCCATTTCCGTGCTCAGCTCTGCTGGCTTGCTTTGGGAACTCTAGGGAGAATGCTGCCTTTGATCAGTCCAGCTCGGCTGACACTCACTCCACCATCCGTGTCCAGCCCATGGCCAAAGTGGGCAGACAGCCAAGTCACCCGACGGGGGAAGAAGAAGCTCTAGAGAAAAGGCAGGCTTCTGGTCCAAACTTGGAGAGAAACGGCAGTGCAAACCGAAGTTCCAGTAACCACACCACTGTCCAGCCTGCCGAGACACCTGAGGATTTGTCGGGGACCCTGAATGATGAGACAGACTGTGAAGCAGTTACCTTCCAGACGTCCATCCCTAGACCATCAATTATTGACATGCCAAAGGTGAGTGAGGTTTCCCATTGCTGTTATAGATTGGTGCTGGGGAGAGGGCTCATCTTTTTGGGAACACTGGCAAACAACCATGTTTAAACTCATTATTGCAGAAGACACTGAGGGGGACCTCTGGCTAGTGAGAAGAGGTGTGAAAATCCCTTTAAGTTCTCAGAAGATACACACAGAGGATTGACAATAAGGCTAGGAGCTACACAATGACCAAAACTGAACTTTAACGAACTGGTTATGATGTCTCAGAGCAAAGAGTATCTCAAAAAACAATGAAAGGAAATCATCTATTTCCTAGCTTTTTATAGCTTAAGAAAAACTGGTCTGTAAATTTTTTTTTCGGGGGGGGGTCTTCTTGAGACAGGGTCTCCCTTTAGTCTTAGCTGGCCTGAGCTTGCTATGTAGACCAGGCTGGCCCTGAACTCATGGAGATCTGCCTGCCTCTGCCTCCCAAGTACTAGGATCAAAGGTGTGTGCCACCACGCCTGGCTGGTTTGTAAATTTATAAATAATAAAATCTGCAATATGAAGTTTGATTACAGAATTTCAGAAATTGGCTTTAGTGGTTAAAATGTGCCACTTGTTATCAAACGGCCTAGGTGACATTGGGAACGATGTACCCTTATTTTTCTGAGGCATGATCTTGAAGTAACTATTTTCTTTCTTTTTTGTATTATTGAATTTTTAATTTTCAAATATTATTATTTTATTGAGGTATATACCTGATTATGAAGTTCTTGATAACCCTAATTAAGAAGAGTAGTGTAGAGAAACAGTCTTCCTGAGGGATATTTCCTAAAGATGTTCTGTAAGCATTTTGGGGGTCATTTTTTACCCAAGTAGAGTAGTGTCAGACTTTAAGAGCTAAGATTGGTGGTGCACGCCTTTAATCCTAGCACTTGGGAGGCAGAGGCAGGCGGATCTTTGTGAGTTCAAGGCCAGCCTGGCCTACAGAGTGAGTTCCAAGCCAGCTGGGACTACAGGGAGACCCTGTCTCAAAAAGACCAAAAAAAAAAAAAAGAAAATCAGAATTTTCAAACAAGATATTCTGATTTTCAAAATAATATTTTCTTTATAATTTTTGATTCGTCTATTTTTATTTTATGTGTATGAATGTTTTATACATAAGTGTACTATGTATATGCAGTGTTCACAGAGGCCAGATAAAGGTGTAAGATCCCCTGGAATTGAAGTTAAAGATGGTTGTTAGCTGTCATGTGGGGGCTGGGAACTGAACCTGGGTTGTCTGCAAGAGCAGCCAGTGCTCATAACTACTGAGCCATCTCTCTAGCTTCCCAAATAATATTTACTCCCCAGGTAGTTTGACAAATCTTGAGCATGCTGACACCATTGTTGTAGGTTCATATGAGCAGAATCCCAGGAGCCTGCAGGATTTGTTTCCATATGGTCATGCACCTCCTCCTGGGCTCTCACAATCTTTCTACCCCCTCTTCTGCAATGGTCCCTGTGCCCTGGGTGAGTGAAACTGAATACAGGGGTCCTTTCCAAGGACATGCACTCTGCGGACTCCTAATACCCATGCTTTGGCCATTTGTGACCTTTTGTGTTCTTGGCCCTCTGTTGCATGAGGGAGCTTCACTAATGAGAAATGAGAGATTCGTTAGTGTCCTCTTTACCCCTTGTTTTATGCTCCATGGTCCTTAGGTGTAGAGCTTGCATTGTAGATGTGCCACTTAGGCTTGGGCAATTCACAGGCAATATCTGTGTGTGACCAGTTGTGGTGCTCTGTAATAGTCTCCAACTGGCAGAAAAGAAGCTTTTTTGATGAGTGGTGACTGGAATACTTGACTGTAAATATAAGGATACATATATTTTTTAATCATTTCTAGTATTTCTAAACCGAGAATCTTTTTTTAAAATTTTTTATTTATTTCATATGTGTATGAATGTACTGTCGGCATGCAGGTTTGTGCACCTGTGTCGTGCAATGCCGTGGAGGTCAGAAGTGGGCATTGGATTCCCCTGGAACTGAAGTTAAAAATGGTTCTTAGCCACCATGTGGGTGCCAGGGATTGAACCCGGGTCCTCTGCAAGAGCAGTCGGTGCTCTTAACCACTAGACAATTTCTCCAGCCCCAGGATACATATTTTGTACTTAGTGAAAAGTTACAATAGTCTGCTATACTGTGTTTTAATGATCTCAAACTTGTTCTGTTGAGTAGGGACTGCAGCCACCTACCACCCACCCTCTGTTACTGAGTTCAGTGGGGAGGACAAATGGTTGCTATTTCTCCTTATATTTTAGTGGTTTCTGACCTGTAGGAGCTTGAGGCATGTGTGTGCCAGTATAACCAGTAAATTACAGTGGGAGCAACGTGCATTCATTGTTTACTTGGGAGCAGGAAGATTACAGACTTAAGACAAGTCTTAAGTTGGACACTGCCCATTACAAGGCTAACTGAATTGCACAATGGTTCACAGGATGGCGAAGGACAAGAAACTTACTCCACTGGAGAAATTAATGTAGAAGAACACTTAGGATTTAAAAAAATGATGACTATTATATGTGTGTGCCATGGAATATGTATGTAGGTCAGAAGCCCACTTTCAGGAATTAGTTCTCTTCTTTCATGATGCAGGTCCTGGGATTGAACTCAGGTTGTCAGTCTTATCAGTTGAGCCAAAGCTTAGGAATTTTTAAAAGAAATGACAAAAAAGGCACGTGTAATTGTAATAAAGGAGTCATGTGGCCAAGACTATAGACCATCGGTAGCAATTGAATGTAGCCTAGAAATGGGTAGGTCAGAGTGGTTGAAAATACGGCTATGAGTTGGAGAGGTGCCTGGAAAGGTACACAGCGCACAGAGCTGTGCTGGGATGCTGGAGTGAGAAGGTAGAGGCTCTGGGCAGCTTGGGTACTTTGTGCAGAGCTCATCATGTGTGGGATTTAATTCTGGGAAGATAGATATAGCTGTGTCGGATGGATTAACGTTGCGAAGACTGAAGCTGAGAAGCTACGACAATAACCTGGTCCTGAGAATAATCAGAAAAGGACCAACAGGAAGATGAGGGGGAAGTGACCAAGAGCAAGGAACCCCAAAGGGAAGCAAACGCAGTAGCATTTGGAAATGGAAGGAAGACCAGACTGGGAGTGATGAAAGGAAAACCGTGACATTAAGGGCCAAGGCATCTGGGAGCAAGGCAAGTGGGCATCTGTTCCAGCTCCAAAGCCAAGCACTCATGTGCGCAGGGCACCTGCAGTCTGCCAGCCCTTCTCAACGCCTTTTACCAAGGCTCTCCTCTAAACCTGCCGAGATGCTCGTATTATGGCTCTCCTCTTTGGCACTTGCCCAAGGCCACAGAGGGAGGAAGTGGCAGGGTCAGGATCAGAGTCCAAAGTTGTCCCTCTGAGATGTAATGTGCTTCCACTACTAATTAGTTACATAGTGTTTGAGGGCTTTATTAAAATAAAATATTCATATATGATCTCACTTGATGTACAATTAAATTAAAATTTCATGTACATACTGTGTATACTTATGAAAATATACACATCAATACAGTAGTTGGGATATAGCCCTGGGTCTGATCCTTAGCACTGTAAATTGTATTTATAAGTATGTGTGGGTATACATCATAATTACTTGGTTTTAAAAATTAATTTGCTTAACATTTTTTTGACCACCAGCAGGAGCGCAACACTGGGCTATTTTTCATTTTACATTCTGCTGCTGACAAAGCTTTGCTGGTGATTGAGTGGGGATTGCTTCAAGATCTTCTGATTAAAAGTGCCAGAGGCCTGGGAAGACTCTTTACGACCTGGTGACTGCAGTTGCTCACTTCCCCTCAGCAGATGAGGAATGAGCTGGCTTTATTACAAGCTTGCCTGGTGGCAGAAATATTTCCTCTTTAGATATACTGATCCTCATCATTGAAGTTGTCTTAGTATAGACCACAAATAATATTTCTATTTGTTTATTTTTTTCTAGTTCAGCTTCAAAATATAATGATAGCTAAGAAATCAGGACATCCCACCCTCCCATCCATCTTTTGTCATTCTCCTGTGCAGCTGGAAATGTGGTTCATTTAAACCTGAAACAATATCTAGTTGGAGAGTAAAACCTGGGAGGAATGAAACCATAAACTAAGTTGAAATGAAGGCTTTTGTTTGGAGTAAAGAAAGGTGTATGTGTCACTATTTAAAAGTGATATCAGACTAGAGAAATGGCTCAGTGGATGAAGGCCCTTGTAGGGCAAGCCTGGTGGTCCATAGAATGTACTCAAAGGTGAAAGGAGATAGCTAACTCCACAAAGTTGTCTTCTGACTTCCACATGTGCCCCAACCCCATTGTGCACAGATAATAATAAAATTTTTTTAAATGCTATAAAAAATTAAACTTAAAAAAGTGATGTCAGGAGGCTTCAGAGATGGCTCAGCAGTTAAGAGCACTGGCCGCTCTTGCAGAGGAGCTGGGTTTGATATGCAGTACCCACTTGGTGGCTACAGCCACCTGTAATTCCAGTTCCAGGGGATCCCATGGCGCTCTTCTGATCTCCACTGGCTGCATTGCACAACGTGTGTGCACTTACATACATGCAGACAATACACTTATATACATTAAACAAAAATAAATAAAATATTAAAAATAAAATAAAACAAAAAATTTAAGGTGATCTCAACTAGTCTTCAACTTTTTTTTGGTGGTCATCTCCTCCCTGTTTCATGTTTGAAATCAGGAGAATAAGCTTAGCATTGGAATGTGCCTTGGAATTGCTGGTGTCTTTGAATCATAATTTTTCCTTTCATAGTGGTCTTGCAATTGCAGCATTTCATAAGTAGCAGAATCATACAGTTTGTAAAATACTGCTGTTTATTATTGTAGCTGAAAGTTAGTATACTCTTCCTTTGGGTGAGGACAGCGCTGGCTCTAGGGATGTGTGTGTGGGGGAGCAGGGGACCAATGGTTAGACATTCCCTGAAGTTGCTTATATTCTAGTGGGAGAGACAGATGTATCAGGCAGCGATAGCAGTGCATGGTGGGAAGAATGAATGGCAAGCTCTGGATGCCAATATGCCCAAAAGAGCCTTATTGCTCAGCCTTGGGAGGACAGGTGAGGCTTGAAGATTCAGAGAAGGGCTTTGACCTTATTCTGAGAACGTCGCCCATGTGACCACACTGCACCCTTCCTAGATGGGTGGTGGTGCTTTTCTCCTTTGTCTCAATACTGCAGGCAGAGTAAGGAAAGGATTGTATACCTAGTGTCTCAAGGCTTCAAAAAGTTTTCTGGTTTGTGGAAAATTTTCTATAGCAGAAGTTTTTTTTTTTTTTAGCTAGTTCTTACTCCAGCTGGGAGTAGCCAGTCCGACACAGGAAGAGAGAACAGTCGTAGCCAGGAAAATCTTGCCTGTGTTGTAGGAAAAAAAAAGCCATTTGTCTGAAAATGAAGGGAAGCAGAGCCCATCTTGCCGTGGACACCTGCATTTTGGAGCAAGCTACAACCAGACAGAGTACTAGTAACCAAGCTATCCCAGCTCTCTCACAGTGGCCTGTGTGAAGGTGCATTAGGTGTGGGGCAGTCACTGTGTTCCAGAGTCTGAACTTTGGCTTTGTTTACAGACATCTTTGTTAGTCATCTTTCTCTAAGGCATAGTCTTTTGATGCCCAAGCTTTTAAGAGACAGATGCATATTAAGTTGTAAATTTTATAGCACATTTATTGGAAGGGTTGGGCTGGCCAAGCCATCTACTCTCATCATTAAAAAATTGCAGGTCATGATTAGGGAGATGGCTCAGTTGGTAAAGTGCTTGCCACAGAACACGAGGCCCTGTGTTCAGTCCGAGAACCCTGTGGCGGCATATTTCCAGGAGTGTGGAGGCAGAGACAGGCAGGTTTCTGGGGCTCTCTGGCAGGCTAGCCTAGCCCAATGTGTAAGTTTCAGGCCAACAAGAGACCCTGTCTCAAAAAATGAGGTGGGCAGTTCTTGAGAATTGATACCCCAAAGTTGACCTCTGTTTTCCACATACATGTACACATGTATGTACCTACATGAACATGCACCCGTGTGCATAAACACACCCAAACTTACAAGTAAAGAGAGCTAATACAATTTATTTGAAAGCACAAATTCAGGAAGGGGTGCTATATTTAGTTTTTATTTTCATTATAGTAAAATATACAGTTATGCTGACCATTTGAGCTATACATTTTGAGTGTATAGGTCCTGCGGCATCAAGCATATTTCATACCCAATAAATCATTATTAAGTCACTAAGATTGTTCCATTATATTTTCTTCTAAGAGCTTTAAATCTTCACTGTTACCTTTTGATCTTTGATCCATTTTGAGTTAATTTTTGTATGCAGTAAGGTTCAGAGTCCAAGTGGACTCCTGTGTGTGGATATTCAGTGTCACAATGCTATTTACTAAAAGTCTCTCTTTCCTCACCAATGGTCTTGGCATCATTGTTGAAAATCTTTTGGTCATATAAGTGAAGTTTAATTTTTTTTAATTTGTTATTTTATATATATTATTTTTTATTTTATATATTTTATTTTATATGTACAAGTGTATTGCCTGCATGTATGTAAGTACACCCATGTCATGCAATGCCCATGGAAGTCAGAAGAGGGCATCAGATCCCCTGGAACTGGAGGTACAGATAGTTGTTAGCTGCTATCTGGGTGTTAGGAATTGAAGTGGGTTCCTTTGCAAGAGCAGCCAATGCTCTTAATCACATTGGCTTGCTGGAAGTTTGAGAGTGATTACAATGAATATACAGAGAACATGGGGTAGTGTTGACATCTTAACATTGTTAGGCCTTGTAGTATATGAACTTTCCACTTATTTGGGTCTTGAAGTCTCTTTCAGCAACATTTTGTAGTTTTTGGCATATACTTTTGCTTCCTAGGATAAGTTTATTCCTAGGCATGTTATTCTTTTTGATGTTATTACAAATGGAATTTTTCTTATTTTGTTTATTTTCCATGGATAGAAATGTAATTTACTTTTGTGCATAGTTATTCTCAAGTTTTGGCTGACCTCATTCTTTTTTTTTTTGGAATGTGTACTATCTTTAGGGTTGTTTTTGGAATGTGTACTATCTTTAGAGTTTTGTGCAGAGAGGATTGTGCCATCTGAAAATATTATTTAGTCATGGTGTAGTCCTCTGGACATGCAAAGAAATCCTACTTGCTAATATTTTTTAAAATATTTTTTTCTTTTATTTATTTTTATTTCATGTGTACCAGTGTTATGTCTGCGTGTGTTTAAGTGCACCCATGTTGTACAGTGCCTGAGGAGGTCAGAAGAGGGTGTTAGATCCCCTAGAACTGTAGTTACAGATAATTGTTAGCTGCCATGTGGGTGCTGGGATTTGAACCCTGGTTTTCTGTAAGAACAACCAGTGCTCTTAATCACTGAACCGTATCTCCAGCCCCTACTTGCTAGTATTTTGTAGAGGATGTTTGCATTAATAACCATCAAGGGTATTGGTTTCTAGTTTTATTTATTTTTGTAGTGTCTTTGTCTGACTTTGGTGTCAAGGCAATGCTGATCCATAAAATAAATATGGAACTTTTCCAAACTTTGAAATTCTTTGGATGAGCTTGAGAAAGATTCATGATAATCCTTTACATGTTAGTAGACTTCACTAATGAAGCCATATGGTCCAAGGCTTTTCCTTGTTTGGAACTGTTTGCTTACTGGTCAAATCTTCTTACTGGTTATAGGACCATTCATATTTTCTGTATTTTCCCAATTCAGTCTTGACAAAGAATAGCTGCTTTGATAGTATCATTGAACTATAGTAATTACAAAAATAATTAACTACTAATTAAAAGACAAGGCATTATGTCAAGTATTAGGTTTAACTCATTAAAGTCTCCTAGTGCTCTTACAGCATTATCTCTGGCTAATACTTTTCTCACAAACCTCCAATAGCGCCCCATTTCTCTCAGAGTAAAATCCCTAATGTCACAGTCACTCATAGGATCCATGTAAACGATCTCCTGTTACCCCTCTGAACTCATCACCTTTCGTTCTTCCAGATAGGGAAACTAGACACAGTAGGGTTATACATCTGATCTACTTCCCTAAGCAGCCTGGGAAGCTGAAGCCAGGAGCCAAAAGCACAGCTTCCTCAGGTGATACAGAGCTCAGCTACGAAGAACAGAACAGCTCTTTATTCTGCTCTCTTTGGGCTCAAAGCCCATCCTTTCTCTTCTTTTGGCTCAATCTTTTTTTTTTAATTAAAAAAAATTTTTTTAAATTAATTTTATTTATTTCAGTATGTGTATGAATGTACTGTCTGCATGCAAGTTTGTGCACCCGTGTTGTGCAACGCCGCGGAGGTCAGAAGAGGGTGTCAGATTCCCCTGGAACTGGAGTTCTCCTGGAATTGGAGTTTCAGACGGCTCTCGGCCGCCATGTGGGTGCTGGGGATCAAACCCGTGTCCTCTGCAAGAGCGTCGGCGCTCCCAACCGCTAGGCCATCTCTCCAGCCTTGGCTCAATCTTTGTTAGCACCCGGGGCCATTCACTTATTCATGTTTCAGCTTCCTTGATTGGATTCAGATTCCAAACCTCGCTCTCCTTTAGCTAAATCAAGGTCATGTTCATTGGAATTTTGTGTTGGAGAGACTCTCAGAATACCTATTCCAGAACAGCTCTTAGAAGTGTTCATCTCAACAGATTGATTTTATTTTCAGTGTCTTAAAGTCTTGAAGTCAAGACTTGGGGCAGGGGGTTACCATCTCTTCTAATACAATTTTTAATTTATTCTATTTAATTTTATGTATTTGAGTTTCATGCATACATGTAAGTGCACCCATGCATATAATGCTCCCAGAGGCCAGAAGATGGCATTCAATCCCCTGGAACTAGAGTTATGGATGGTTGTTAGCTGCCATGTGGGTGCTGGGAACAAAATCCAGGAGCTCCATATGAGTGGCAAGTACTTTTAACCACTGAGCCACCTTTCTCAGGATTACCATTTTACCATAATCTGTTAATGGTAATGCTTCTTAGAAGAATATTGTAAACTCATGTGACATCATTGTGGTGGCTTGAATGAGAGTGTCCCCCATAGGCTTTAAGTATTCAGACATTTTGTCTCCAGTTGGTGGCACTGTTCTTGGAGGTCTTAGAAGGTGTGGCCATGCTGGAGGAAGTATGTCATTGGGGCCAGGCTTAATGAGTTTAACAAGCCTTGAGGTCTCTAGTCTCTCTCTCTGCTTCCTGTGCTCATTGTGAGATGTGACCCTTGGCTTGCTGCTCCAGCTCCAGCTGCCATGCCTCCCACCACAATGGACTCTAATTCCCTGGAACCGTCAATTGTAAGCTCAAATAAACTCTTCCTTTTATAAGTTCCCTTGCTCATGGTGGTTTTATCACAGCAACAGAAAAGTGACTAATACAGTCATCATTCCCCATTTTACCCGTACTCTGACTCCTTCTTATCTAAGGACACTATTGGAGGGAAACTGTGCTGGGTTACATATTCATTTTCTGGTACAAATCAGTTTATTGCCTTCTTTTTAGAATGCGACCACCATATTTTTGTAATGAGCCTGAATTTTGAAGATCACAGAACCCTAAGCTGCTTACAAAAAGTAAATACCTTATCAGTGAAGTTTCTTGCTGAACAGATGATTTGAGCTAAACTTTAAAAAAATTTAAGTTAGCATACTGAGTAATAGGTTCCATTATGACATTTCATAACATATGTCATTATGCTTTGTTCTTATTCATCCCCTCCCTGTCTTCAGGGACATTGGTCCTGCATTCAAACAGGCTGAGGAGGGTATGATGCAGGGTTACTACAGTAACATCCCAGGGAAAACATCAGAAGGTGCAAATTCGTTTATTCTATCCAACAGGCAGCTTATATAGGTTTGGGATGGAGAGCCTCCACATCACATGATATCCAGTGGCCAATCCCAGACCTCCATACCATCACATATCATCCCAGTTCATGGGGCATACCCAGAAAGGGATGTGCAGACAAACAAGTTGGCTCATGGCACCAAGTGTGTGCTAGCCTGCACATATGCAATGTTGCCTGAATCCAGGACTGCTGTCCACACCCTGTCTCTTCTGCTTCTTCTGGTCCCCTTCCTTCTCCCAATTAGGCTCCCTTCTGCTTTCATGTCACATATATTACATTATTCTCTTTTTCCTTCCTCCTTCCTCCTCTCTCCATCACATCTCTACTTTCATAATCTACACACACACACACACACACACACACACACACACACACACACACACTTAGATCTAGAGTTGGAGTATGAGAGAAAACATGGTATTTCTGAGTCTCCAGTTCATGCATTGCCCCGCAATGTCATGATTTTGTTTTTCTTTATGGATGCATAAATTTCCATTGAAGATATTTACCATATTTTCTTTATCTATTCATTTGCTGATGGACATCTAGGCTGCTTCCATTGCTCAGTTGCTGTCCACAGTGTAGCAATGGACATGGGTTTGCAAACGTCTCTGAGGGATGTTGACTTAGACTCGTTTGGTCCTATACCCAGGAATAGTATAGCTGGGTCATATGGTAATTCTATTTTAAGTTTTTTTGAGGAACCTCCACAGTGATTTCACAAATTTACATTCCCACCAGAAGCATATAAGTGTTCCTCTTTCCTCTACATCCTTGCCTGATCTCATCCAACACATTGATTTTATTTTTAGCACCTTAAAGTCTTGAAGTCAAGTCTTGGGGGGTGGTTTACTATGTTACTATCTGTCATTCACCTTCTTCTTAAACTTTATTATTATTATTATTATTATTATTATTATTATTTATGTGTATGAATGTACTTTCTGCATGCAAGTTTGTGCACCCGTGTCATGCAATGCCACAGAGATCAGAAGAGGGCATCAGATTCCCCTGGATCTGGAGTTAAAGATGGTTCTTAGCCACCATGTGGGTGCTGGGAATCAAACTCGGGTCGTCTGCAAGAGCAGTCAGTGCTCTTAATCGCTGAGCCATCTCTCCAGGCCCCTGTCATTCACTTTTTTTTAATTGTTATTAAACTTTTTCCATAAGTCATACATCATTTCTCAATCAAATGCAGAGTCACTTCCCCTTCCATGTCCCCCCCCCAAGTCCCTGCACTCTGCCCTACATGTCCTGTATCTTTTTCTGAGTCTTTCCAGAGTTTTATTTTTCTTTCAGTTCTTTTGTTGTTATTCTCTCCAACTTGTATTGCTACAGTATATATACATAGTTATCTATCTATCTATCTATCTATCTATCTATCTATCTATCTATCATCTATCTATCTATCTATCTGTCATCATTCACTTTCTTGTTGGTAGCTATTGGACTGGGGCAGAAAGAAAGCTCAAAGCACTTTTAGTGTGTATTTCTCTAATGGTTAAGGATATTGAATACTTTTTCACATTCTTATTTTCCATTTGTATTTCTTCTTTTGAAAATTCCTTCTTAGCTCATTAACCAACTTATTGTTTGGATATTTGAGTTTTTGAGCTTAACTTTTAGAATTCTTTATATATTCTAGATATTAATCTAGAGATAAACTTAAAAAAAATAGAAAGAAGCTTGCAGACCCATGTAATCAATTTAAGTTTCCTAGTTCCTTTTTATGCTCCTGAGCAAAACCACCATCTTTTCCTTCCTCTTCAAACAAAGGCTATTTGAATGAGTTAGTGAGAATTTCCTCCCATTCCATTTAAGCCCTGGTAATCTTTCGTGCCAGGTTTCTATTTTCAAAAGATGTAAACTTGGTGCATGGTTGTGGATGACACACCTTTACACTCAGTCAGGAATTCTCTAAGCCAGATATTCAGTTGCATTCCAACCAGAAAAGGGAGAAACAGGTCTTGGCTCCTCTTAGAATGAAATAAAATGAATAGCCCTCATGAAACCATGACATTTATGCTGTACAGCTTCGGCTTTTGGAGACCCTCCATAAAAGGAGGGTTTTGCACAGGACATTAAGAATGCAGACTTTTCAGACACTTTCAAGCTTAAGGGAATATATTTCAAACTCAGAAATACTAGACAAGTTTATAATTTAATAAAAATGTACAGCATTGCTTCCACTGAGTTTACCACTGTATTTAAATGTTAGTATGTTAGTTACAAATGATGAGTAAGTTTAGTTAAAAATCACTAAGTAAAGATGGGTATGAGTCAGCACATTTTTGAGGGGGGGCTCTCATGTAGCCCCAGGCTGGCCTTGTACTCACTGTATATCCAAAGATGACCTTGAACTCCTGCTTCTACTTCCAGAGTGTTGGGATTACAGGCCAGTGTTGCCACGTTCGGTGTATGATGTGCTGGGGATTGAACCCAGGGCTTCATGTATGTAAGCTCTCTGCCAAATGAGCCACATCCTCACCCCTCACTTTATTTTTATTTTTTCTAATTTTTAAAAATTTACTCTTGTATGTGTATGAATGTACTGTCTGCATGTAGGTTTGTGCACCCGTGTCATGCCTTGGAGGTCAGAAGAAGCCATCGGATTCCCCTGGAACTGGAGTTAAAGACAGTTTTCAGCCGCCATGTGAGTGCTGGGGATCAAACCCGGGTCCTCTGCAAGAGCAGTCGGTGCTCTTAACCACTAGGCCATCTCTCCAGCCCCAGCCCCTCACTTTTTTCAAAGAGAATAAAAGGCCAGAGTGTATTTTGTTCATAGGCCATACCCTTGAAAGTCTAGCCAGAGAGCTACCAATGAGATTCCTCCTTACTGACAAGACCCATTCCCCACGAATATCTGCATCTTTTTAGTTGGAATTTCTGTCTTCTTGATTATATAACCTGGAGTAATACTTCAGCTCAAACAATCTTAATTCCTTTATTCCACTTGCTGAGTGTGCTGGAAACTTTAACATTTCTTCTGCTCCAGGAACCACAGGGGCTAGCTGAATGAATGTGCTATATCAATCATGAGAAATTGGAGAGGATTTTTTCCAGCTAAAGACACAGTTAACCTGATCTGAACTGTTGTTAGTTTTCCATTTGCTGTCCTTCCTTTCCAAAGAAAATATAACTCATCAACTTAACACTTTTTCCAATATCAGCTTGACACACTTAGTTTTGTAATTCTGCACCAGGGGAAGTGAGAGGCTGGAAACTGGAGGCAATTAGAGGAAGGCGAAGCCTCTGCTGGAGCCCCAAGCCTGCCAGAGGAGGTGTGGATGGTCGCATTCTGGAAAGCTAGTTTGTGTGTCTACCACGTTCAGTTAAATGGAAAATGACAGCTTAGGCAACTGTTGGAGCCCAAGCCACAGGCTTGATTTTATTGTCTATTTTAAGGAGAAGTTCCCTTCAAATGCTGTCTACATGGGAAGAGTCAGACCATGTAACTGAAAGCATCAAATCTTGGGCTGGGGCTCTAGCTTTGATCCTTAGAACCTACTTAAAAATGCTGGGTAGGGGGGCTGGAGAGATGGCCTAGCGGTTAAGAGCACCAACCGCTCTTACAGAGGACCCGGGTTCGATCCCCAACACCCACATGGCGGCTGAGAACCGTCTGAAACTCCAATTCCAGGAGAACTCCAGTTCCAGGGGAATCCGACACCTTCTTCTGACCTCTGCAGCATTGCACAACACGGGCGCACAAACTTGCATGCAGACAGTACATTCATACACATACAGAAATAAATAAAATTAATAAAAAAAAATGCTGGGTAGGGGTAATGCACTTAAAATGTCAGGGCTGGGGAGCAGAGACAGGAGGGTCCTTGGGGCTGGCTGGCTGGTCGGTCCATACTTGAAAAGCATCAGATTTAGTGAGAGACCCTGAATCAAATAAAGTGGAATGAATTCCTGAGGCTCACACCAAAGATTGTCCTCTAGCCTCTATACACATGCATGCACATACATGAACACACATGGCATGCACACATACATACATATGAATACTGGTATCAAAAAATATCAAATTTCTTCAAAAAGGTAAGAATCTGGGTCTCTAATTCATTGTTAATTGGAATTAATGCCCCGCAATTTGAAAATAGTAAGCTGACTTCACAAAAATATTTTATTTTTGACATAAATGATGTACCTCCTTATAAACATTCTAATACTTTTATTTATTAATTTTTAGCTTTTCATGTGTATCTGTGTATGTGATATGATGTCATGTGCATGTGTGCGTGTGTGTATGTGTGTGTGTGTGCGTGTGTGTGTGTGTGTGTGTGTGTGTGTGTGTAGGCTCAAGATTGATACTGTGAGTCTTTCCTGATCATTCCATCTTATTCTCTGGGGCAGGGTCTCTCCATTGGACTCATTACTCAGCCACATGGGCTGGCCTAGTGAACCAATTTGCTCTGTGTGACACCTGTCTCCATTTTCTGAGTATTACAGGGGCCACCATATGCACCCAGTATTTACATTGATTCTGGGCATCTGAGCTCCAGTTTTGTGATGCAGGGATTAAATCCCTGCCTCAAGCAAGCACTCTGCTACTGAGTCATATCTTCAGCTCATTCATAATATTTTGAAAATGTTAAAAGATGAATTCATAAACTCAAAATTAAGGAAAAGGTTTATTGTATAGAACGTCATGTATTCATTTTTTTTTTTTAAGGCAAAGTCTCAGTATGTAGCTCCAGCTGGTCTTGAGTTCTGAGTGCTAGAATTAAAGGCATGTGCCACCAGGCCTGGCAAGCTTCATGTTTTTTTACTAGTCAAGTTTTGTTTGATGGAAATAATTTAAGGCCGTATAGAAAGGGTAGAAGTCAAGATATTTTTGTTTTGTAGCTGGGCACCCCAAAACTGGAGTTCAGATTTGCAGAGCCCCTGTAAATTCTGGGTGAGCATGGTGGTCCATCTGTAACACTCAGGAAATGGAGACAGGTGTCCCACAGATTAAGCTGGCTTGTTCAATGGAGAGACCCGGCCTCAGGGAATAAGGTGGAGACATCAATCTTGGCCTTCAAAAGGACATGCACACAAGATAACAGACCAAGGAAACTCAGCCAGGGGAAACTGTCTCTTTTCATCATGAACATAATAGCTTTGGTGATTCTGGTATTGTATGAAAAAGAACAACTACCTTTACAGGACTTTAAGCATGATTGGAAAGCGCTGTAGGATAGGAATAGCACAGACAATGCCATATTAAGACAGAACTTTAGAAGAAAACAAAGGGCCATATTTTCCTCATTATCTTTGTGACTTTCATAGTAGGTAGAAGAGCATATGGATGATGTTGATCACATTGGACAGGCCCTGGGCTGCATAAGGTCCTGAGGGCAGTCCCAAGATTTTTTCTGAAGTTTTTCCTTCATAATTCAGAGCTTACGGTGTTTTGAATTTTTTCCTGATTTGCAGAGATTATGATGTCTATGTTTTTTAGCTAATGTGATTTAAGTATGAAGCATATAATCTTGCATTTAAATGGGCTACTTTCTAAATGTGAGGGCAACATCAAGGGTTTCTCCATCAGAGTTAAGCGGAAATGTGTTGGCAGTTACGTTCCGAATCCTTAAGCTCTGGAACTGTCACCGCACCGAGCAGGGCTCAGTCACTGTGTAGTTAGGGCCGTGGTGGTTTTGTCTACACCAAACCTGGAGATGCTTGCTCCTGTCAGTGCTCCCTAAGAAGATAGTGCGATACAGCAGCTGCTTCCTGAACTTTACTTTGGCTTTGTTTCATTTCCTTTCTATCCTTTCTGTTACTTCCTCCCCCTCTCTTTCTCGTTCTTTATCTCTCTCCTTCCCTTCCTCCTCCCTCTCTCTCTGCCCTTCTCATCCTCTTTCTTTGTGAAACAGGGCCTGGCTATACAGACTGACATAAGCTGGTTTCAAACTTGGTGTCCTCCTGCCTTAACTTCCGAACTGCTAAGATTCGGAAGTTAAGGCATCATGCATGTGCCACCATACTGGGTTTACACAGCATCTACATTGTGTTGGGCAATGAGTAAACC
Organism: Rhizomys pruinosus; assembly: GCA_009823505.1. Lineage (NCBI taxonomy): Eukaryota > Metazoa > Chordata > Mammalia > Rodentia > Spalacidae > Rhizomys > Rhizomys pruinosus. The sequence goes on along the minus strand of VZQC01001525.1, from coordinate 859,582 downwards.
AAGATGATTTGAAATCATCTTCATAGTGGGCTTAGGTAGGTTATACGCGAACTTTATGGCAATCTGTGTAAGGAAGTTGGATGTCCTTGGTGTTGGTGTCTATGGGTCATCTCAGAACTCATTCCTCATGGATACTGAAGGATGATTGTAAGAAGGAAAACAGTGATCGGGTTCACTGAGAAATAAGTCCTTTTTCAACAAAGCAATCAACATGTAATGTCTTTCGTGCTTTCAGTAATTGGTGTGAAGTCTACCTTTGAAGTTTTAAAAATCTTCATTTACTTCCTAGGTCAATAGGCTGAGGGGGTCTAGAATGCTCTATTAGGTACCAGAATATCGTAAAGAACAAAGCACCTGTTTTGCCTCTGCCTCTGAGTTGCTGCTGTTACGATAGTACTCAAAAACCAGTCACAATAAATAGTAGTAATTACACAGATGTTAGTTAGTGCTTATCTCTATGGCTTGTGGTTAAATGCCTTTACATGATTATATGTGCTTGCTTTTCCTTCTCACCTAGTGAATTTTCCATGAACTTGAACTTGATTATAATACACCAGTGTCTTATCGCAATCTCACATTTGCTCCACTTTCTTATCATATAGTTCCTTATTTCCATGCCCTGTTTATTATTCTTTTTATTATTGTAAAGTATTTTATTGGTTACTCGAGAATTTTTCATATACTGTATTTTTGTCACATTCATACTTCCTCTCCCATCTCTGCTTCCACCCTGCTACCCCTGACTTCTTGTCCTCTATTATTATTTTTTATTTTTTAAAGGCCTGTTGAGTCTAATTTGCATTGCTCCTGGGTATGGGTGTGTCCCTTGGAGTCTGGTCAACTTACCAAACCTCAGACCAATAAAGAAACTTACTCTCCCCCTCCTTGGCAAGGACCTAGGCTGGCTGCCTCCCTGCCATATCCATGCTAGGTTTCCGTTTGCCTTGGGCTTAAATAGGTCTTGAGCATGCTGCTGCAAGCACTCTGGGTTCGTATGCATAATTACCCTGTGGTGTCTAAACGACACAGTTGTCTTGTTCATCCACTACCTCTGGCCCTTACAATCTTTCTGCCCCTTCTTCCACAATGATCCTTGACCCTTGGGAGAAGAGGATGCAATATGGGTGTCCCATTTAGCATCGAGCATTCTGCAGCCTCTTATTCTCTGCACATTGACCAGTTCAGGGTCTCTGTGTTAAGTGCTATCTGCTGCAAGAAGAAACTTCTCTGGTGAGAGTTGAGAGATGTGCTAATCTATGAACATAACAATAATTCATTAGGAGTCAGTTTATTACTATGTCTATTTAACAGAATGATAGTACTAGGTTCTGCCTAGTACTGTGTAGCCACAGGTTCTCATCCCTGATAATAGCACCAAGTACAGGATCCATCTTGTGAAGGAGGCTTTAAATCCAAGCACAAAATGGTTGGTTACTCCCAAAATATTTGTGCCATTATTGCACCATTGAGCATATCTTGCCAGGTCAGTTGTTATTGTAGCTCACGGTGTTCACAGCTAGATAAAGTTGATTACTTTTCTTTTCTAGTAGCATTCATAGACCTTTCTAAGTAGGCAGTGGAGATGAAGCTTCAGACTGAGTAGGTACAGAAGTTTTGGAGAATGTGAATAGAGATCATCATTCTCTTATTTTGGGCTAATACTTGTGGTTGTTGCTATTCTCTTTTTTCTAATGAATATTTTTATTGAATTGTTATAGATTTCATACAATACATTTTAACCATATATAGGCCTCCCCGTCTGTACCCACCCATAGGATTTCACACATTCTGCCTTATATGTTAAAGTCTATGGAGTCGAGTTTGTGTACACAGCTGTCTCTCAGTATCGTTCATTCACTGGAGCCTGTTCAGCTTATATAGGGTCAAGGTTCTTGCTATTTTTTGTTGTTTTGTTTTTTTAAATATTATTTATTTTCGTATGTGTATGAATGTACTGTCTGCATGTAGATTTGTGCACCTGTGTTGTGCAATGCCGCAGAGGTCAGAAGAGGGCATTGGATTCCCCTGGAACTGGAGTTAAAGATGGTTCTCAGCCGCCATGTGGGTGCTGGGGGATCGAACCCGGGTCCTCTGCAAGAGCGGTTGACGCTCTTAACCACTAGGCCATCTCTCCAGCCCCCTGTTCTTGCTATTTTTATTGTTCACATTGTTGTTAAACAGAAGAATAGCAGTTTAAATGGTGAAAAGAATAACCATTTTCTATCCCAGTTGTTCTCAACCTCGTCTGAATTGATAGTCATTTAAGAAGTGTTTAAAAATTACCAGTACTGGGGCTGGAGAGATGGCTCAGCAGTTAAGACCACTGAATGCTCTTGCAGAGGTGACGGGTTCAATTCCCAGCACTCACATGGTGGCTAAGAACCATCTTTAGTGCAGGGGCATGGAATTAATTAATTTTTATTTAGTACTTTTTTTTGAGACAAGGTTTTAATATATGGCCATGGCTGGCCTGGAACTCACTATGTAGAGCAGGCAGGCCTTGACTTCACAGGGATCTGCCTGCCTCTGCCTCCCAGAACACTAGGAACAAAGGTGTGTCCTATCATTCTCGCTATAGCAGCATTTTTTTTGTGTGTGTGTTTTTGAGACAGGGTCTCCCTGTAGCCCCAGCTGTCCTAGAACTCACTCTGTCCAGCAGGCTGGCCTTGAACTCACAGAGATCCGCCTGCCTCTGCCTCCCAAGTGCTAGGATTAAAGGCATGCGCCACCATGCCCGGCTACAGCAGCATTTTTAACAAGTTCCTCTAGCAGTCTAATAATCACAGTGGAGGTTGACCACCACAGACATATGTTGCAGAGATGGGAAATCTTTCCAGATTTTCTTGCCAGCATTTCTGTGTGACAAACAATGAAAAATCTTACTCAACAATGCCACAACTTCCTTATTTAATCTTCTAATCTTTAAAGATAATAGTCCCCATTACCAGGTGTGAAGGGCTTGGTCATTCTCTGTCTCATGAATGGTGAGAACAGTAGAAAGGGAAAAGGAAATTTCTATGATGTAGGTATTGTTTGTAAATGATTCTACCATACTTGGAACTGGTGTTGTGTCAAATCTCTTTTTAAATTTAAAACAAGCATTGCTTTTACCTATCAGTGTTTTCTAGATCTTCCTTCCTTCCTTCCTTCCTTCCTTCCTTCCTTCCTTCCTTCCTTCCTTCCTTCCTTCCTTCTTTCCTTCCTTCCTTTCTCTCTCTCTCTCTCTCTCTCTCTCTCTCTCTCTCTCTCTCTCTTTCAATTTCTTTCACATCCTAACCTGCAAATAAAACCAGTGGCATCCTTCAAGTAGTCTCAAAAGAATAACTAGGTGCTTAGTGATTCACCAAAAATCTTTCAAAACTCATGGTCCATAGCTTTAGTGAGCCAAAGGACAGGAATGGTTTATGAAAGGAAAAAGGAAAAGGACGGCAGGAGAGGGTGCGGGGGTGATACTGACTTTACATTGACTGGATTGAGAAACCCAAGAGATCAAGAAGGCTCTCTGTCTCTGTCTCTCTCTCTTTCTGGTCTTTTAGCAGATGATTTGCTCATGAGGGCTTCAAACTAATGAATGGATTAATCCACTGATAGATTCAAAATTTGAATAGATAGGAAGTGATAGAGCCATGAAAAGGAGGCCTGGTTAGAGGCAGGAGGTCTCTGTGGGCATGTCTTTGAAGGCTGTATCTTGTTCTTGCCTCTTCTTTCAGTCTAGTTCCTGCACACTGTGAAGTAAACAACTTCTGCCATGTTATCATGTTATGGTCTTCCCTAGCGCACAGGGCCAAGTGACTGTACACTGGACCTTCTGGAACCATGAGCCAGAATGAAGCCTTCCTCCCTTGTTGCCAGAGACTCAAAAAGCAACTCAAACAGAATACATCACTGTTCCTTCTTTGGAACTGGTTCCATCCAAATGATTTCAGTTGAAGATTTTATTGATTGCCTTTTGGATTGGACATTATTAAGGGATTGTCTTCTTTAAGAACTACTCAACTGCTTGTCCTTTTGGTGCTGGAACTTTACCCCCATGTTCTTTACTACACAGCAGTGCAATAGTGACCCTTCCATTTCCCTATAGATATTAGGTAATGCTTTTACCTCCTTCCCCCCACCCCATGGATTGCTCTCAGTTTTTTTCCATGGTATTTTGGATTTATTTTCTTTGGCTTCTTGAATGGTCAGTGTTCTTCCAAGAAGGAGAACAAATAGAATATATGCAGGTATATATGGGGGTGGAGGGAGAATTTAAAGACTTAACTTATATGTTTGGACTGACAGTTCAAAATCTGCAGGATGGGTCTATACCCTAGAAACTTCTCATGCAGGATTGGCTGTCTAGAAACAATGTTGTCTTCTTTTGGAAACCTTACTATTTTCTCTGAAGGCCTTTAATTGATTGGATTATGTCCATTCACATTGTTGACCGTGATCTTTCTTGAAGTCTACTGATGATAGATATTAACCTCCTCTACACACTACCTTTCCAACAACCTTAGATTAGTGTTTGATCAAATACCCGGCTGGTAAAGCTTGGCCAAGTTTACACCTAAGATGACCTATTACAAAGAGTTTGATAAAGAGAAAAGAATCGCTGGGTGTGGTGGCACACGCCTTTAATCCTAGCACTTGGGAGGCAGAGGCAGGCGGATCTTTGTGAGTTCAATGCCAGCCTGGTCTACAGATGGAGTTCCAGGACAGCTGGGGAACTATACGAGACCACTGTCTCGGAAAAGGAACAAAAAAAAAAAAGAAAAAAAAAAAAAAAAAAAAAAAAAAAAAGAGAAAAGAATCATAGGTTTTTGGATTTAGAAGACCTGGGTTCTAGTCTTAACTTAACTTGCTAAGTAGTTCTACCCCTCATCCCTGGAAGAGCAGTTGGTACTCTTAACTGCTGAGCCATCTCTCCAGACCCCATAGGCCATTTCTTAAATATTCAGAGCCCTATTTTATTCTTCTGAAAATTGTGAGGGGCAATAGGTAAATTTCTATGGTAGTAATATCCTATTTGGCTCTAAAATTCTGAATCTTTTAAGATTATTCAATATTTTTATTGGCAGCTGATCACTGCTGGGTGAAGGGGAGTTGATTTTCTGTAAGGGAGTGACACTAGGTAGGCTGAACAAGCTACAGTGGCTCAGCTCATACCGAGAAACATCTGGGTACACAAACCTGACTGCAAAGACAGAATTTGTGAAATCTAGTGGGTGGGCTATGGTGGTTGTAGGTAAGGGAGGTCTAAATATGATTAAAATGTACTGTATGAAATCCACAAAAATTAAATAAAAATATAGACATTGGGAACAATATAGCTCAGTATCCTGAGTGTTTTTCCTCCTATTATGTTTTAGACTTGGTGCTAGAGAATTTGAAGTGAGTGAAGGAGTACCCCGTGGGGAACAGTGGATGAAAAGGAATTTATAGAATGACTTTTAGAGACAGCAGACTTGTGAGAGTTGATGGGAAAGTCTGAGTCCGAGGGTGGTGCTAGAGCATTGTGGTCACAGAGCATCTTTTCCAGTAGCTTCTGATTCTGTTACTGGAAGCTCTGCTATCGGAGACCCAGTGCTGACCTGTACCACTGTGACTTGTGAGTTCCTGCTCAAAAGGTCTTCTGTAGGACCACTGAATCCTGTTCAACTTAATTTAGAGCTCAGTGGGTCTTAAACATAGCCTAGGGGTGTCACATCACAAAATCTATACATTTGCTGGCTCGATTCAGATGGTTGGCTTCCTTTGAAATATGCCTTTCCTTCCTTGGGCAGGAAGAATGTTGTCAGACCCATTAAACTGCCACTGGACTTGTTCTGAATTCATGCCTGGCCCTCAGAGAGCAGAAGTGACCTCAGATCTGTAGCTGGGAAGCAAATCCAAGCTTCTGTGCTAAGAAACATTTTTCCTCTTCTCCAGGGTTGAGTATTATCTTTGACTGAATAACTTTAAAAGAGGGAGTTGGTGAAATTTTTAGGATGTAATGGGTTGTTTTAAGAAAAATAAATCATTCATATGGTCAGAGGTGCGCCCAGCACTTGGGTGGCAGCTGCGGTGTAGCTGGAAAAACTCATGTGCATCTTAGAAACTCCAGCAAAAATGATTAAGGACAGCTGTTACTAATTACAGACAACTAATGCATAAAATATAGTTTTGTTACTGCTAAAAGTCCAGAGTCCGGGGCAGGCTTTACAATGGCTCCAAGATGGTATCCTAGACTTTTCCCATGTGGCTTCTGTTTGTCACAGCTTCAACTCCTTTCAGAGGCTGGGTCTCCTCAAAGGTGCATGGGGAGCTCTGCCTGTGTGTGTTGTGCACGATCTTCCTTCCATACCTCCTGAGTGGTGGGATTACAGGTATGCACCATCATGCTTCCTCATCCTCCTGATTGGTGTGATTTCAGGTGTGTACCACCATGGTGGGCTCAGGTCTATATTGCAGTTGGAGAGGGCAAGGGAACCCCTTTGAGTGGTGGTGCATGCCTTTAATCCCAGCACTTGGGAGGCAGAGGCAGGCGAATCTCTGTGAGTTCAAGGCCAGCCTGGTCTACATAGTGAGCTCCAGGCAGCTGGGACTAAAGGAAGACCCTTTCTCAAAAAGACCAAAAAAAAAAAAAAGGATATAAAGCTGGGTCCTCAGGTAACCCTTCCTTTCCCCCCTCATCTGAACTCCAAGGGCCACCTTTGATAGAGCAAAAGAGATGAACTCTGAAGTCAGGTAGATAGATGACACAGGAAGTAGGTTGCATCTGTTAGTCAGACTTTTCTTTCGAAACACAAACAGGATAGATGGAGACCCAGCTGCTCAGAGCAGAGCAAAGGTCAGACTTCCTGCAGAAGCCCAGTGCCTGAGTTGATGGGATGATGGTAAAGCCGAAGGCCGCAGTATCAGTCCAAGATAGACATGCCCCCTGGTTCAGCAAGTCTTACAATAGGAAACCAGTTTCAAAAGCATTGGGAATTCAGAGCACAGATCCCTTAATCAACCCTCTCCCAGAGGCATCTTTGTTCTTTCTGCAAGCTCCTTGTCCTTCCCCGAAGGGAGCTCTCTGGTCCTGCCGACTACCCCTGGGAGAGGATGTGCGTTGCAGGGTGGGCTGAGAACCCAGCCATCTCTCAAGAGTCTGGTTCTTCTTTGCCCTTCTGTCCTTGTAGTTCTGAGAGTCCTATTTCAGGGAAGAAGATGCCCAAGGCCAAGTTTAGAGTCGGCTGGTCCTGTTCTAGAGGACTTCGGATACCCTAGGCCTTGGATACTTTTCCAAAGCCCTCAGGTACAAGATCGCTCTGTTTGCTCTGTTTTCTGGAGCTCTGTCCAATGGCAGGCATTCATCATGGTGGCATGTCCCAGCTTAACTGGGGAACTCACGAAGGGATGAGGAGGACCACGGGTGCTGGTGGAGCATGCTCAGTTAATTGGTGCAGAACCAGAGTCATACATGGAGGAAATGGTACAAACACTGAATGCCTTCCAGGTGATGTCTCCTAGTTTTCAGTGCCAAAAGATTTCCTTTAGAAATTCACCTTTGAGTGTTAATTTTGGGAGCATCTTCTTGTTTGGGAAGACTGGGGTGGGATCTTGGTGTTTCGATTCCATGTCTCCCCAAGGACATTAACACGAAAGGAGGAAGGGAGCAGACGTGCAGAGTTGGGTCCAAGCTCCTCTTCCTCCCTTTCATTACCTAGCNCCTTTAGAAATTCACCTTTGAGTGTTAATTTTGGGAGCATCTTCTTGTTTGGGAAGACTGGGGTGGGATCTTGGTGTTTCGATTCCATGTCTCCCCAAGGACATTAACACGAAAGGAGGAAGGGAGCAGATGTGCAGAGTTGGGTCCAAGCTCCTCTTCCTCCCTTTCATTACCTAGCTGATGCCAGCAACATACGGGGCAAGGCCCTTCACAGGTTTGCTGACACAGAATAAAGCCTAAGGCAAAATGGCTGAGAATATTTGCAGAACCAGAGAAGAAATGGGAAAGGAGGCCCAAACCTCTCCTGTGGCCTGATTTCACACCGCCTCTCCAGAGGCCTCTGGTACATGTTCAGGTCTCTCACATGCCTCTTCAATAAACCACACTTTGGACCCCCTTCCTGACCACCAGAGGGCATAGCTGCTGTGTGTGGCTCACCTCAGTGGCTTGGTCAAGGAATTCCTGGTTCCCATGTTATATGAACGTGGTCTGACAGGGGTTGAGATGTTGTGTGGGCACTGCCCTGAAGGCTCATGGAATGGGGTTGTCTCCAACAAAGTGCCGCAAACAGAGGTCATGGTGATGGGGTCCTATGACTGGGTTCCGGTCCTATGATTGCATGATATCCATAACAGTATGAATAAAAACAGCATGATGTTCTTTTCTGTTTATATTTTGTACAGACTCAGATGTTCTTATGTTTGGTGAGTTTACATTGCTGTAAAAATGGGTTTCCAGGGAATTCTGTTTTCACGTCTTTCCATTACAGTGCAGTTCTGTTGGTTTCCACAAATATCACAGGTCCAGGGAATTGGTTCTGGCCACAGTCAGTGTTTGTCTGGAATGGGGAGGGGGGGCATTTAGAAGGCATTCATGAATGAGAACAATTCTACTTCTGTAAGAAAGGCTTTAGGACTGCAACCAATCCTGGTTTTGCTATTCAGCCTGGTTTGCCCCAGGTGGTTTTTTTCTATGCGTTTCCTCTATTAAGGTAGTTCCCATTTACCTTTCTGAGTGCCAGGTCAGTGCCTTATGTTTCATGCCCTAGCTAATTCAAGATATCCAAACATGGGCCTCCTCCATGATTGGCTTCCTGCTTGCTGTGCCTAGTTGGGGTTGGACCTTCCTTTCTTTCCTTTTTCTCTGAGTTTTCATTCTCATAGAGTCTCTGGGTTGGTTAGTGGCCATGTGTGATCTGCTTTCACATTTGCATTGTCACAAGGTAGCTTTGGAATCACATTCTGTTTCAAAGGGTTGGAAAGTTAGCTTGGTCTGTAAAAGTGTTTGCCTGGCAAGCATGAGGATCCGAGTTCTGCTCCTCAGAACCCGTATCAAAAAGCTGGGCATGGTGGCATGTCCTTGTAATCCCAGCACTGGGGAGTGGAAATAGGGAGATCCCTGGGGCTCACTGGACAGCTAGCCTAGGCTACTTGGAGAGTTCCAGGACAGTGAGAGAGGCCCTGTCTCAAAAACAAAAAGATGGATGGCATACATACACACTCATGTACATGTGTACACACACATGAAACATGAGAATGCTGGTGAGAATTTCTGGTCCAGAAAGTGTCATGGACCAGAGTAACTCCTGTTCCACTGGCTTGTATATCCCTGGAAGATATCATTAGCTGTAAAAGGTTGACTTTGGTTGCATCTTAGTCATAAGGCCATTGTGTTACTCATTTTCCCGGAGGAAACTATTACTTAATGAATACTTTACTAAACAACCTCAAAGGATAGCTTTTATCTGCCCAGTAGAGTTTAACTAGGGAAAGGGATGAGCATGCGGGGTCATTTGAGAGAAGAGGAGGGGGTATGCATCAGAAAAAATGCCAGAATGTGGGGCTATTGTAAGGGGTCCTAGCAAACAATGCATTTGGCTCCATGGGCAGGGAAAGGCCTTCATCCACTCACCACCCCTCAGTGTCACCCGGCTGCAGTGTCTTTAGATGGGCTAGCTTTCAAGAGACTGGCAGAGCACACGGTCTGGGCTTTTTTGTTCTTTCCTAATGGCACTGTTCCCTGGCTTAGAAGCCTAGCCATTCCACTTTGGCAGCTCCTTCTCCCAGAAAGGCTGTCTAGACCCGAGCTCTGAACCCAGCCCCATGATTGGTCTTATCTGACACTAATCTTGGAGTACACCAGAGATCACAAAGGCCTTGGCTTTGACACACATTTGGGATCTTTTTCTTGTTTTAAGGCAAAGTTACATCAGATCCCCAGAGCATCATCAGATCTATTCTTATATGCTGCTCTGAGAAAGGACAGGGGTAAAATTCAGGCCAGATAGCACTTGAGCAAGCAGGCCACATGGTCCCACTTGGGACTGTTCAGGTTTTGAGGGCCCTGGAATTTTACTGGTTTTCTTTGTGCTGCATCTTGGTTAAAACTGAGTTCCAGGCATTGGAATCTCTGAGTGTCTGGCAGGTAGTGTTGTCACGAGCAGTAAGGATGGACTCATTAGAATGCAAGATAAATAGGCTCTGGGCTAACATCTAGGAATACCATCCCAAACTGTGCAGCAGAACCAGCCTGAAAAAAAAACAAAAAAACAGTTATTCTTTTTCTGTAAATGCAGAGGCTGCAGCGGAATCCCTGGGATCTGCTGGCTGGAGATACACATAACTCCTGCCGTTGCTGGCTTGGGGTCCCTTATACACTTGTTTAGTAGGCACAGCTCCCCATTCTGACTACCTTAAACTTCTAACTTCCCATTCAGTCTTGGGGGAGGCTGTGGATCTTACCTACTATCAGTTTAGAGACAATGACATAGAGGTGTGAAGAATGTGGTGTTAAGCTATTGATACCTTCAGTATCTACAGTCCAAGTAGGGAGATGGCAAGATGGCTCAGTGGGTAAAGATTCTTCTTGCCAACACTGATGACTTGAGTTTGATCCTCAGGACCCACATGATAGAAGATGAGAACTGACTCCTGAAAACTGTTCAGACCTACATACATGCACATACACATGTGTACATATGAATACACACTCAAATAAATGTAATGGCAAAACCCAAAATTCAAGTAGACTTATTTTTCCATTTAAAACTCCAAGTGACAAATTAATACTGGAAAGCCAAAAAGAACATCCACTGACCCCCTATAGGTCTAACTTTGACCTCCATGTACTGATCCTAAGCTTAAGGCCTTTCATTTGCTCATTGTACACTTGTAACTGAGCAGTTATTAAAAGCCAGGCACTATGGTTACTTATAAGAATGACCCCTTTTCTTTTTATTTTTTTATAGGACCTCTTTTCTTATTTAAAAAATTTTTTTTATTTCATTTTATTTATTTCTGTATGTGTATGAATGTACTGTCTGCATGCAGGTTTGTGCACCCGTGTCATGCAATGCCGCGGAGGTCAGAAGAGGGTCTCGGATTCCCCTGGAACTGGAGTTCTCCCGGAATTGGAGTTTCAGACGGTTCTCAGCCATGTGGGTGCTGGGGATCGAACCCGGGTCCTCTGTAAGAGCGGTCGGAGCTCTTAACCGCTAGGCCATCTCTCCAGCCCCATGGACCTCTTTTCTTAAGAAGCCAATAATCATGGGCATGGTGGCACATACCTTTAGTCCCAGCATTTGGGAGGCAGAGGGGCTGTGGTGGTTTGAATAAGAATGTTCCCCATAGGCTTTAAGTATTCAGACATTTTGTCTCCAGTTGGTGGCACTGTTCTTGGAGGTCTTAGAAGGTGTGGCCGTGCTGGAGGAAGTGCGTCACTGGGGGCGGGCTTAGTGAGTTTAACAAGCCTTGCGGGCTCCAGTCTCTCTCTGGCTCTGCTTCCTGTGCTCATCTCGAGATGTGACCCTCGGTTTGCTGCTCTAGCCCTGGCCACCATGCTTCCCGCCAAAACGGGCTGATTCCCTGGAACTGTCAATCGTAAGCTCAAATAAACTCTTCCTTTTATAAGTTCCCTTGCTCATGGTAGTTTTATCACAACAACAGAAAAGTGGCTAATACAGGAACAGAGGCAGGTGGATCTTTGTGAGTTCTTGCTTGGGAATTGGACAGATAAATGGAATAAAATGGTATGATAAATGCTCGGTGAGAGTGTGCACTGAGGTATCTCTCTAGTCAGAGGAGGTGACATGTAAATGAAATCTTGATGGATAAATGGGAATTGTCAGGGCATGGGAGTGGGGGAAGGGACTCAGGAGGAAGAACTTTGATTAAATGTGGTTGCAAAAAGGGGCCTGGTGGAAGCTGGAGTGAAGGGACAGTCAGAAATGCACCATGACAGCTCTGCATGCCTTACTGAGGAGTTTGGATTTTAGGTCTGAGATAATAGAAAATCATCAGAAGGAAATTTAAAATTTAAGGCAAATCATTTTAGGAACATTTGTTACAAGAAATGAATTGCATGGGATGAGACAACAGGTGAGGAGATGAGTCAGGAAGTCACTGCAGGAAATTTTTGAGGGATGACAGAGATTTGAGAATGGTAGGACTTGGGAAATGCTTTAGGATCGAATTGACAGCATGTGCTAACTGACTAATTGTGGGTTGTGAAAGGGAAAAGTCATAGATGACTGCGAACTCAGTGTTTGGGCTTCTGTGTAGAAAGTGATGTTAAATTTAGGGGGAAAGAAGATTTATATTTAATTATGGAAATACCGAGTTTGAGGTATCTGAGAGAGACTGGCATAGAGATAGCTTACAGGCAGAGAAGACTGAACATCAGAATTCCAGGAGAGTGAACTAACCTGCACATGCAAGTTGGAGTCTGTGGTGCCTCATCTTTTTTTTTTTTTTTAGTTTATTTTAATTATTTATTTTTCCAATATACATTTTATTGAATTTTTACGTATTTCATGTAATGTATCTTAATCGAGTGCACAGAGCTTAGAACAGGGGATTTCGCTGGACCACTGGCAGCATGGGTAGGGGCCGGGTGCTTCAGCCAGGTGGGTTGTAGGATAATTGAATCATTGTCCTGTGTGGCTGTGGGGGTGGAGTTTCCTAGATAGCTGGTATAAAAGGTAGGCCTGATGCCACTGGGGGTCTAGAGTGCACAGGGCTTCGATCAGGGGATTTCACTGGACCCCTGAAGCACAGAGTACCGGGGCACTCATTCCTCCCCCCACCAATTGTGGAGGGAGTGTCCAAGTGGGACCACAATGGTGATTCTGGGGCGCAAGGCAATAAATGAAACAGCAACCCTGAGACAACTCCAGTCCCTGAGACAACTCCAGTCCTGCAACACCAAGTCCCACAAACAACCTTGAGGAATTGGCTGGCAGGAAGCAGAGTGAGCACAGTGCTCAGCAGGGTACTGACTGGGTTGTAACCTACGCAGTTTTTGGAGAACCTTCAGAACAGAAAGGGAAGAGTGAGTTAGTCTTCCAATATATAACCAAAATCGAAAGCCTCAAACCTAGACAAGTCAACACTCCATAAACAAGGAGAAAACAATGAAGGCATCTGAAGGAAGCAAGCAAAGCAAACCTTCAACACAACGAAGAAACATTTGAGATTCACGTTAGAATACAAAAAATCCCCCAAAAAACCCACATGCCAAAAACACAATGGAAGATCAACATGAGAAAAGCACAGAATATTCCACAGCAAACTCTACCAACCCTATTGAAGATTTCTACAATGAGATCTCCCTAGAGGTAGCCCAGGACACAGATCATAGAAGAACAATCACAGACATATTCAAAGAAATCAAAGAATAGAAAGAACAAGTCAGAGAACTAAGGAGAAAGAATGAAAAACTCAAGAAGGACCTAGAAGGAGAAAATGACAAACTTCGGAAGGAACTAAAGGGAGAGAATGACAAACTCCAGAAAGAACTAGGAGAGAATGACAAACTCCGGAAGGAAGTGGAAACACTGAAAAGATCCCATGCTGAAATAAAAAAGGAAACCAACCAGCGAAGCAAGGAGCCACAGGAAGAGATTGAGAAGCTCCAAAAGGAAGTGGAAATACTACATAGTAATCATATTTGGACCCTCTCCTATCTGCATTCCCTCACAGCCTGCCCACTGGATTGCATGCATTCTGTCATGAATGTTAAGGCCTATCTAAACAAGTTTGTGTCCCCAGATGTCTCTTGGTGTGAGTTCATCCACGGGAGCCTGGTCACTCCCTTAAATAAGGCCAACTCTCCCTCACCCAGCAATGATCAGCTGCCTATAGTTCCTTGGCTAAGATTGGGGCTTCTTGCCTATTTCCCCAGTTTTCTGCTAGTTTTTTGTGGTTTGAGTTTGCATGGGTCTTGTGCACACCTTCACCATTGCTGTAAGTTCATATGGGTGAGTTCTCAGAAGCCTGGAAAACTCTGTTTCCTTGTGATAATCCACCATTGCTGGCTCTTTCAATCTTTCCATCCCCTTCTTCCACAATGGTCCCCGAGCCCTGTGTGTGTCTATCCAGGGACACATACTCTTCAGTCCCTTATTTTGTACATTTTGGCCAGTTGTGGCTTTCTGTGTTAATTGTTGTCTGTTGCCTGAGAAGCTTCACTGGTGAGAGTTCAGACATGCGTTGGTATTCTCCCTGTCCCTGCTGCACTACGTCCCATGAGCCTTAGTTGTAAAGGTTCTATTGCAGAAGTGTCACTTAGGGGTGGGCATTTCACAGATACTTGTTCTCTTGACAACTCTGACCAGTTGTCAAGCTCTGTAATAGTATCCATCTGTTGCAAAAAGAAGCTTCTTTGATGAGTTGTGATGCAGTGTGCCTGTCTATAATTATAAGGATACATATTTTGCATGCAGTAAGCAATTATGTTTGTCTAGGGAAGTGACAGATGTAAAGTTTTCTCTAGAATTTCCAGCATGTATATTTAGCCGTGTTTACATGTTTACACACATGAGTTCTCCCGCGTTGAGAGGACTCTAAGTTCAATTAGATGGCTGTTGATTACTCCCAAGATAAAAGTGCCACTAAGGCACTATCTGAAGATAGTTTGCCATGCAGGTAAATTTTGTGGTTATTAGGCTTTAAAGCTGGGGTTGGACCATTGATACTTTTTTCCCATTAGCAGCTTGCATAGTATCCCCTGAAATTACAAGAACTAGTCTTCAGGGAGGAAGCTTCCAGGTCAGTTCTAGCTTCATGGCTCCAAGTCCTATGTGTGAAGTATGTCTTGTCTTTAGCACTTACCTTCGAGTTCTGGGAGGCAACCAAGGGCTGTAGTAATAGCTCATGTTATTTTGGAGTCTCTTGAAGTACCCTGACCAACAACTCAAAGGAAGTTTTCTCCTGTCCAGAACTGTTTTTTGTTTTCAATATATGCATGGACTCATGTAGAGGCATCGTATGTGTGTCTTCCAATAGGCTTTTGAACTAACACATTTCTCTCTGATTTTTCACACCACCTAAGCATTATTTACTTCTTCTCTCTCCCTGGCCCATCTCCCTCCTCCCTCCCCAGTTTAAGTGCCCCATTTCCCCTTGATAAAACCTGGCTCCTATGATCCCTCCTCTCTTGAGCTCCTTCTTCCTCTTTGCCCCCTCAGTTCGTTGTATAACCCTTCCTCCTCCCTTTCCAGTTAAATAGTCTTTTCCCCATTTCCCCATTGGTAATGGCAGTCTCCTACTATCTCCTTCTCTTTGGCTCCTTTTTTCCCTTTACTGCCATGGTTTCTTTCCATTTTCCTGGCTCTCGTGGTTATATTGGGAAAATACTCACATATAAAGGTTTAGTGCTAAGATCCACAAATGAGAGAGAATATACATTGCTTATTTTTCAGAGTCTGTGCTACTTCACTTAGTATAACAGTTTCTAGTTTCTGTTTATGTGCAAATTTCACGATTTCGTCTTTCTTTGCTGCTAAATAGAATTCCATTGTGTAAATGCACGTTTCATTATCCATTCATCAGTTGAGGGACATTTAGTTATTTTTCCATTTCTTAGCATGGCAGTCTGGAGGCCCCAGGCAGGACAATCAGGAGGAGGTCCAGGGCCAAGGCAAGGGTTGAGGCCATGTGGGGATGGTCTAACTAGCTGGGCAGAGTGGCTGTGGGTCTGGAGCAGGAGAACATAGCCAGTATGATTTCTAAAAATGTTTCATAAAACTCCAAAAAAAGAGGCTGGGCATGGTGATGCACGCCTTTAATTCCAGCACTCAGGATGTAGAGGCAGGTGGATCTCTGTGAGTTCAAGACCTGCCTGGTCTACAGAGAGAGTTCCAGGCCAGCCAGTTGGGGCTACAGGGAGACCTTGTCTCAAAAACATCAAAAAATGTTTTATAAAACTAAATTTTATGAGTTTCATGCAATATATTTTGATCATATCTAGATTCTCCCGTCTACACTCCATTTACTCCACCCAATTTCATATACTCTGTTGCATATATGTGAGACCTACCCAAAGTCATACCCTTACAGATGATTGACTTTCCCCTCCCAGCAGCTATTGGTTGCCATAGTCACTCAGCGACGGCAGGTTTTCTGCCTACTCTTCTATTTCTATGCTGGGATTTTGTCTGTCTAAAGCTTATGTGGGACTTGCGCATACTGCCATCGTTGCTGTGAGTTCATATCTGGACAACTCTGCTTCCGTGGGGCCGTCCACCACCTGTTGATCAAATTCAACTTGGTGGGCTTGAGAAACACCTAGAAAATTAGTAAAGCACATGCTTCTGGGTGTTTCTTCGAGGGCATTTCTAGATAGTTGATTTGCATAGGAAGCAAAGGGCAAATACTCATCCTGACTGTGCACAGCATTATACAGCAGGCTGAGGGCCTGGCAGAACAGAAGAGGGAAGGAGAAGGAAACACACTAACATAGCCATTGTCTGTCTCTGCTTCCTGGCTTTCAGCAGGTGAGGAGCTATGTTCTACCAAGCCCTTCTGTCTTAATGGTCTGCTTCTCAATAGGCATGGAAGCAATGTAGCTAGTCAACCAAGGACTATAACCTCTGAAGCTACAAGCCCAAATGAATACTTGCCACAGTGATAAAAGGTGTGACTAACACAGAGAACATCCACATCTAGTCACCCATGAAATCATAGACACGGCCAGTATCAAATAGGGGAGAGAAGGGTCAGACAGCAGGTGGAAGTGTGCCACATGGGATGAGCTGATTTGCAGTTACAGAACAGAGGCAGACTGTGAGGCAATATGAAAGCCAAGGAATGCAAAACCAAAGGAAGAGAGAATTTGAAGGAGAAAGTATAAAGGTCAAGGAATGGGAGCACTAATAAGAGCATTTGGTGTTGGTAGAATTGTGTCTTTGGTGACCTTCTGAGAGCTGTTAAAATGGAAGCATGACCAAGAGGCTTGCAGTAGACTAAAGAAAAAAAATACAGTGGAGGCAAGGAGAATACTCTCTAGGAAGTCTGGTTAAGGAGGAGAAAATGGGATCGGGTAGCTGCTAAGGGGTGGTGTGGAACCCAGGGGGAATTGTGAAAATCTCCTCATCGTTGTCTTGCCAGCCCTTTATTCCCACTGCAGACACCAGGCTTTGAATGCATAGAAACTAATCTTCTGTGTCTTTTCTCCTCTCACCTCAGCCTATGATGGAGAGAGACATAATTCACCTGGCATTCAAAAATATTTAGTGAGCAACTACCATATTGTGGGAACTGTTTTGGGTCCATCAGTGAAAAACACCAGACAGTGATGGTTGATCTCATGAAGCCCTCTTGGGTAACATAATAAATAAGTATTGAAATTCTCAGAAAAAAGGGATATATATATATATGATAAGAGAGATCTCTCTTGCATGGGAGCCACTATTGTGTGACATGTGGTTGACATGTTAAGTGGTTTGATCTTTTGTTTGTGGGTGTGTGTCTAGCTCTCTAAACATTACCATCAGCTTATTAAACCAAAGACACTATTGTGAAAGAAACAAGGACATGTTTGGTTGCCTAGAGAGAGTTCTTAATGACAAACAGGATCAATAATGTACTTTGTTAACATTATCTGATGTCAGAACAAGCACAGAGCCTGGTGCAGATTTCCGGACTTTTGTTACTGCCTATGCTTCATTGGAGTAAAAGTTATAACATGGCCTACAGATGCTTCTGTGGCACTTAATTCTTGGGCAAACTTATTTGAAAAGTTGGGGAATTATGTGTGTAAGGAAAAGGAGAGGATGAATGTACTATCTTGTTATGTGTAGCGCCCAAACTAAACAAAGCTATGGAGATGGGCGGGGCAGGCCTGTAATCCCAGCCACTCAAGAGGCTGAGGCAAAGGGACTGCAAGTTCAAGGCTGGCCTTCTCATCTTAGTGAGACCTTATTCTCCCAAATGGAAAAGGGCTGGGGATGTATCTCAATGGCAGAGTTGCTGGCCTAACATGCAGGAAGCCCTAGGTTCAGTTCCCAATACCACAAACAAAAACCAGGATCCAAGGACTTGATAGGTTCTCGGGGATGTATTTACATAGATTTTTTTTTTAGGGTATGAGATCTGAAGTCTGCATTTGTTAAGGCAGAGGGAGTTCTTTTTCTCTCCTGGAGATGCGTCTTCACTTAGTATTGCTTTCCCTCAAAGACCTCTCTGAAGTCTAGCTTGAGATGTCAGTGGACTTTGCCACCCTAAGCCTTCACTTAGTTCCTCATTTTGGCTGCTGTATTGCCTACCACATCTCCAACTGTCACAGCCACAGGAGCCCCATGCCTGTGCTATCTGCTTGTTGGGATGCCCTACTATGCTTTGCTGACTGCTCTCAGAGCTCTTCGGATCCTGTTAATGATGATCACATATAATTTCCTAGCCAACAGACTGGATTTTCTCTCAAGGCCTATTAGAACGTTTTTAAAATCACGAGTGCCTGAAAATGTATCCAAGCTTGCTTAGGCTGGAAAGAGAAAGTTTTGAAAGTTCAGCAAACAGTCCAAGAGGCCAACTAGTTCTTGCTTATATCAGAAATAACATCATATCAGATACCTTTCTAATTGCTTTTAAACAGATTTTGTAATGAGTAGTTCTAGGTTTATAGGAAAACTGATTGAAAACTATAGAAGGTTTTCATTTACCCTGTCTTATCAGCTCTATCCTCTCCTTCAGTTTCCCCTNATTATTAATGTTTGCATTGACATGGTACATTTCTTATAATTGATGAACCAAACATATTATTAGCAACTAAAGTCTGTACATTGCGCAAGGGGGCTGTGCGCACATGCATGCCATGTATCTACGATAGCAGACGTGTACACATGCATGCCGTGTATCTACGATAGCAGACGTGTACACATGCATGCCGTGTATCTATGATAGCAGACGTGTACACATGCATGCCGTGTATCTACGATAGCAGACGTGTACACATGCATGCCGTGTATCTAGATAGCAGACGTGTACACATGCATGCCGTGTATCTACGATAGCAGACGTGTACACATGCATGCCGTGTATCTACGATAGCAGACGTGTACACATGCATGCCGTGTATCTACGATAGCAGACGTGTACACATGCATGCCGTGTATCTACGATAGCAGACGTGTACACATGCATGCCGTGTATCTACGATAGCAGACGTGTACACATGCATGCCGTGTATCTACGATAGCAGACGTGTACACATGCATGCCGTGTATCTACGATAGCAGATGTGTACACTGCAGTTTCGCTGCCCTAAAACCCTGCTGTGTTCCACATAACCTTCCCCGGAGCCTCTGATCTTCTGTTTCTATGGTTCGGTGTTTTCCAAAATGTTATATAGCTGTAACTATGCAGTATGAATCTTCTTCTTAGTCTGCTTCTTTTACTTTGCTTGTCTCTTGTTCCAGTTAGCTTTCTATTGCGTTGATAAAATACAGACTAATGCCAACTTGGGGAGGAAAGGGTTCATTTGGCTTAGAGCTCACAGTCCCATCATCAAGGGAGGCCAAGGTAAGAACTTGAGGCAGGAACTCAGAGGTGGGAACTGAAGCAGACCATGGAGGAATGCTGCTTGCTGGCTTGTCCTCTGGCCATGCCAGCCCGTCTTATACAACCCGGACCACTTGCCCAGGGGTGGCACCGCCTACAATGAGATAGGCCACATCACTCACCAATAAAGAAATGCCCCACAGACATGCTCCAGGCTAATGGCAGGAAGTTCCTCAGTTGAGGCTCTCTCTTCTCAGATGTGCTCTTCCTCCTCCTCTCCCCCTCTCTTCCTCTTAGGCCCTTCCATATGCTAGATAAGTACCGCATCACTGAGCTCCATCCCTAACACTCCCTCCCTTTTTGGACATGGTTTTGCTACATAGCCCAGGCTGATCTAGAACTCACTATGTTACTCAGGCTGATCCTCTTCCTAAAGGCTAGCATTATAGGCATGTTCCACCACACCCAGTAGTCATTTTGTTTATACCTAAATAATTGTCTAATATCAGGATGTACCACAGTGTGTTGATTCATTCACCTATTAGAGTATATCTTGATTTCTGCCAACTTTTCAAAAGTTATGAATAAATCTGCTATAAACAGTCCTTCAGGTTTGTGTGTGAATCTAAGTTTTCTAAGCCTATGTTATGCTTTGAAAGAAGCAGCTCAAATATATTGGAAAGGGACTATAGCACTTTGTGTTCCCACCAGTGGTAAACAACATTCCAGTTGCTCCACATCCCCCCAGGATTTGGTATCATCATTGTCGTGGATTCTGGCTGAATCGTCCTGGGACGGACTCACTTTAGGCACAGATGGATGCCCAGTGATGTTGTCAGGATGCTCTCGTTCCTTTTTATCCCCAGCTTTCTTTTCCTCTAGGTTAGCTGTAGTGTTTTACAGATATTTACCTCCTTGTGAGTCTTTCCAAATTCCCGACCCACAGGACTATGAACAAAATGTTTGCTTTAAGCCATTGGTTTGGGGATTGCCTATTAGGGGGTAACTAGTACGATAATATGGTCAACAGAGGCTTATCACACAGACCCTGTGGGCCCCATGCACCTGCTCATTTTAGCATGAAGACCCCTTGAAACTGGACCTTCAGGTGGTTCTGTAGGTGTTGTTGACCCAATTTTGTATTTACTCATTTAATCTCATTTTTCAGATGACGTGTGACATGCTTCAGGCTACCCAGAAATAGGCTCCTTCTGGGAATACTCAGGAACTTTTAGAACTGAAAGGGCCCCAAGAGATTATGTCATTGTACAGAGACCTAAAGAGGTTGGGGGACTAGGATGCAGTCAGGATAAGCCCAGCTACAAGCAAAGATGACTCTTAACCTCTGTCACTTCTCAGCAAACAATGAAGTTTCTATTTAAATGATAGGCACACTGGTAGCCTGGATAATTTAAAGTAATTATTTTCTGAAGTATATCTTTTTCTTAACTCTCATCTGCAACAAATTTGCTGTTCTGATAGCTTTATTGTGTCTAACTTAAGACTATCTGAAAACAGCCTGGCTCTATGTGTTAGTGTGTTTCATTTGTAAATTCAGGCATTGAATACTACTTTGACCTTGGGCACATAACTCAAATTTGCTGAATTTAAATTTTTTTAGCTATAATAAGTGGGAAATCCCCCTCCCTGGCTGCTGCACGTGTGTATCTATAACTATTGTTAAATTCCAATGAGCTCATGGGTGTAAACTGTGCCACACAGAGCTAGCACATGGTGAGTGTTCCACAGCAGTGGATTTGCTGATGTCAGACAATGAGATGCATAGGATCAGAGCTTTTATCCATGCTTGGACCCCCCACCCCTACTGAGATGTTCAGCACATTTTAAAACATCATTACCAGTCAGGGGGGTAAATTTGCATTTTTCAGACAGAGCAAACGGAAACAAACTGAGTCATAGAAGTTGTACCTGGTATGAGGTTAGTTGATAAAGGAGAATTTAATTCAGCTGTAAGGAAAAATGAAATCATGACGTTTTCAGGAAAATGGATGGATCTAAAAAGTATAATATTAAGTAAAATGACCCAGACTCAAGCAGTTCCCTAACCTATAATGTGTACATGCATACGTATAAACAGGTTTAAGTGTGTAAGCCTAAAAAACTAGAAAGGAGACCAAGAGAGGCTAATAATAGGTGATGGGGCAGGATGGGGCGTGGGCTAAGAGTACACCGGGCAATGAAAAAGGAAAAAAGACTGGTTTGGGGAGACTTCAAAGTGGGGATCAGGGCTTGCAGAGGTGGGCGAGGTGGATAAAGAAGAATTGCAAAAGCGCGCTTTGAAAATGTCATAATGATATCTAACCTCTTCTGTGCTAATTAGAAAAAACAAAACCAGGGTCTGGAGAGATGACTTAGCAGTTAAGAGAACTGGCTGCAGAGGACCAGGGTTCACTTCCTAGCACCAACGTGGTGGCTAACCAATCATGATCATCAGTAACTCCAGTTCTAGGGATCTGACCCCACACTTCTAACCTCCGTGGGATTTGCATGACATGGGTGCAACCTACTTACAAGCAGGCAATATACACATAAAATAAAAACATAAAATATTAAAATAAATATAAAACCTCAAAAAGGAGAAGAAGAGAGAGAAGAGAGGAGAGAGAGAGAGAGAGAAAGAGAGAGAACGCATAAGGATGGGCTAGCCTATGGGTGTGGGAAGTGTCTAGGGGATGGCCTTTGGGTGTGGAAGCTAAATTACCTTAGAGCATTTCCCTATTTCCCTGTGGGAAGAAAATGCTTTTCCAGTCCACAGAAATCTCTCTCCTCTCTCTCTCTCTCTCTCTCTCTCTCTCTCTCTCTCTCTCTCTCATCTTTCCCCTTCATCATGGCTTTCCAACATTTCCATGATATACAAATAACAGAAACCATATGAGGGAGACAAAGGCCCCTGTGAGGCAGGCATGAATGGGGGCTCTTTGGTTTCTTCCACGGCTCAGGCGGGCTCTCTAATCTCTTTATGCTCCAGGAATTCCTCTTGGCTCACCTCCTTCATTTCTCCTTCCCTCTCCCTCTGTGGGTTCACAAGCTTCCCCCCTTCCTCATAAAGATGAGTGTATGCGGCCATGGATAGGGCACCTGGTGTTGGCTTGCAATCTGAGAGCCCGGGACGACATTATCAAGATTCTCCTCCATTACTTTGTGATTCTTAGTCATAACTTTGTGTCCTATTGGCAATACTTAAAACACTGTACCATTTAGAGTCTGTCTTTAGATGACCCTTTTAAAATTTTAGCTCTGATAATTCTGAATAATCTTACAGGCTTGTGAGTGAAAAGAAATCCTAATAATATTTACTCTTGGCCATAGTTAAGATAAATTTTTGGAAATGACCAGTAAATGATTTATGATGTTTGTACTTAGTAAAGGATTTTAGTGTATCTTGGACTTAGAAAATACCATTGATTGATAGAGCCAAGGGAGGAGAATTGAGTACATTTTTGTACATTTTTGTGATTTATTGTGCTTTCAGAAAATATTACTCACTTTTAGAAAGTACTAGTCAATAAGAAGTTAAAGAATACACAAATGGATAGAGTTTTAGTCATGAGTCTGTACAAATGTTATCCAAATGGCTTGACTTATTCCTTACTGCACATATTGTCAGAGCATTTTTAACTTTCATAAAACAATCTGTTTTGGATTCCTTCTCTCTCTCTCTCGCTCTCTCTCGTGACAAAGTAGCTAGTCTAGGTGGTTTCAAACCCCTTATGGTAGCTGAGGGTGAACTTGAACTTCTGAACTTCTGATCCTTCTGCCTTTACCAGCTCCCTGAGTGCTGAGATTACAGGCATATCACCAATGATGTCCTATTTATGGTGGAAAACCATAAATCGGCATAAATGCAGAGCTGGAAATTGAACCCAGGGCCTCCTCATTCTAGGCAAGCACTCGGACAACTTAGCTGGATCCCTAGCCCTCCAGTTCCCTCTCGTTATGTGAATTTGGCCTCCTCCTCACCTCCCATCAGTGGGCTTGCTTTTCATCTGAATACTACAGAATGAATTTGGTGCTCTCTCAGACTCCCTTGAACACGCCTATTTTAAGGCTGCTCAACACTGCATGTTCTAGAAGCACATGCTATTCTAGAGGCTTTGCCATACAGGGAGACTTTTCCTTTGAGATGGGCTGCCTGTGCTACACACTCCTCCTTGTCCCTTATCCCTCCCTTCTCTGGGCACCATAAATAAAACCTCTTGACTGAAATGGGGAGAAAGAGCATCCCCTGAAGGGTTCTTAGCTCATTCATAAAAAATTTAAGAATGGACCCAAGCCGGGCATGGTGGCAGCACGCCTTTAGTCCTAGCACTTGGGAGGCAGAGGCAGGCGGATCTTTGTGAGTTCAAGGCCAGCCTGGTCTATAGAGTGAGGTTCCAGGACAGCTGGAGCTACAGGGAGACCCTGTCTTGAAAAGACCAAAAAAAAAAAAAAAAAAAAAGAATGGACCCAAATGGAAGCATTAGGACTTTTACTAGAATTTTAAAGTAGAATCCCCAGGGCAGGTGAGCTGTAAATCGCCAGCTGCCTGAGGGAGGATGGAGGGGAGAAGGGAAAAGCCACGAGGCCATGCAGATTTAGAGGCTGCTTGGAGGATCAGACACATGGCAGACTGGCAGCCACGTGGCAGGAAGAAGGAAGCTTATAGAAAAAAAAGTAAAGAATACAAGATGCTAGACAGCCCAGCGCATTGAAGAAAAGCGCGTTTAGAGAGGGAGATGAAGAAGAAAGGAAGATGGGACTCCATGCAGGAAAGTTCACGTCTCATTAACACACTAGTATTCCACCCACTATTAGCATACACTTAAGGGACAACGCCTTCCTAAGGGTGGTCCTATGACCAGGTGATTGAACCAGTGAAAACTGGAAAGGTGGGTCTTTTCACACATAGAGACGTTATAGTCTTGACCATTTTATGGGGCTATTTGTTACTCTAACAAAATGACAATCATGTACCTCCTTCACCACAGCTATCATCATGATAAAATAGAATTTGTGTTCTATAATAATATTTGAAAATAAGTAAATTATATATATTACATATTAAATTCTAGGAATTTTTGAGCACTATCCAAATATTGGGATTAATATTCCCAGAATCATTCTTTTTTTTTTTTTTTTTTTTTTTGGTCTTATTTTGAGACACAGGGTCTCCCTTTAGTCTCAGCTGGCCTGGAGCTTGCTAGGTAGACCAGGCTGACTTGAACTCAGAGATCTGCCCTGCTCTGCTCCCAAAGTGCTGAGGATTAAAGGCCTGAGCACCACCATGCCCGGCCCCAGAATCATTCTTAAGCATTCTGTCTTTTCGCCCCAATTTTCCTTGCTGATCATTTAATGATGCATTACCTCACAATGGTTCTGGAAGGCAGGCCCCTTCTTTCCTGGGAAGACAGACACCATCGCTGTCTTACAGGTGATCATTCTCCTTTCAGCCAAAGCTACCCTGAAATGTCTCCAGCAGATGACTATCTGGCCTATCACAAAGGTCATCACTCTTAAGGCACAAGTTCTAGTTATTATTCCCGCTGGGATGCACAGGTCTCAGAGTGACTGAACACTGAAACATAATCCAATTTTCCTATTGAAACCTACCTCAAGACAGAAGGTGGGTGACATCTCACTGGACAGAAGCAGGCATGGCAGCTGACATGAGCTGGCTCAGACTCCGCTGACTTGGCAGATTAGTTGGGAACAGATGGGCTTCCGTGTGCTGCCGGAGGAGATTACGTATATTAATTTGTTTTCTTCAAAGGATTTATAAAACTGTACGTACCTCATTTCACTGCCAAGGTCCTTGACAAATGAACTATGTGCAAATAACAAAAGCACAAAGCTATAAGAAAATGCTAGGAGCCATGTCAAGTTTATAGACCTGAGTTGTCACACACCTTGAGCTCTGGAGACATGTCCTAAGTTTTGGAGCACAGATCCTGTGAATTCTTAGTTATCATACTTTCAGCCACTCCGTAGATGCTTTTAAGCCTCCGTAGGATGGGCTCTGATATAAAGGCAGTGTTACAGGGGTGTAGTTTGCGTGGGAGGACCTCAGCGTTGGTGAGTGTGCCATTCATTCCTAGTGAGACCCTTCAGCCTACCTTTTGACTCGCCTGCTATCCAGTGATATTAAGATGGACCGATGCCTGCAAGGCAGGACATTTATTCTCTTTACTCTCCCAACATTTTCATCTTGTTTCAAATCCATTAGTGTTGCTTCACTGAAGAATCTTCTACTCGACGTACGTCCAAGTGCCTTGCCTGACTCCCCCCTTCCCCCAATCCCCAAATTTACATGGTCCTGGCCAGCAGTTCATTTATTCATTTCGGCCCTCAGCCAATGACAACATTGGTCTGGCACCAATTTTCCTCCCACAGTCTTCTCTAAGTACAAGGTGACCAGACACTCTATTAAAGAACATTGCCCTTGACATTGCCAAGTTAGAAATCTGTTAAGGGAAATGCTGACAAACAGCATGAATGACTGAGAAGAAGAATCCTAGAGTCTGAAATCTCTTAGCCAGTTGGTTGCGGTTTGAACTTGCGCATTTCTATACAAATTATGAGCCCAACAGATTTTCTCTCTCTCCGCTGTCTTTGTGTATAGTGTTTGGTGTAATGCATATATGTTACATATGTTTAAATGTGTGGGGGTACATATGTATATGCAGGTGTGTAAATGCCACATGTGTGTGTGTGTTGGGTGGTGGGTCCCAAGTGACACTTGGGGTCTGCCTTGCTGATCTCTCTAACCTTAAATTTGAGTTGGGACAGTCTCTTGGCTGAACCTGGAGCTTGCACTGGTCTGCAATAGTTAGCTTGGTCTGCGGATTCCATGTTTCTGCATCCTGTGCAGTAGGATTGCAGATGGGCTGATTACACCCATCTGGCATTTGTGTGGATTCTGGAGATCCAATCTCTGTTCTCTGTTCTCTGTTCTTGCGTGCAAGCACTTATTCACTGACCACTCCCCAAGTTCCAGATTCTTATTGTTAGGTAGAAACTCTGAAACCTGACCCTTTGACTAGTGTTTTAAATAGGTTAAATGATTGAAGCTCATCACCATTATTATTATCATCATAATAATTTTTGAGACCCGGGTTTCACTATGTAGCCCTGGTGTGGCCTAGAACTCATGATAAGACCATCCTGATACCTCACAGATTCTCCTCTTGCCTCTGCTCTCCCTGAGTGCTGGGATTAAAGGCATGTGCCACACACCCTGCTGAATTTATCATATATTATAAAAATTTATCTCATTACTATCATTATGGATATTTCTCTAGTGGTATTCCTATCTAGTTTGGTATTTCTAGAACTCCATGATAAATCTATTATTTTTTCAGCATAAGTTCCTAGGTATGATAGACACACTATTATCTCTCTACTCTGGATTTACAGATAGTTTGTGGGCATAGATAATAGAAAATTGATTTGTTGAATATGATTGCAAATTAAAACAACTTTAAATCAGGTGGTCAAGCTCAGTGAGATTCTTTGCCAAAATAACAGAGTGATATTTGTATCTGATACTGGCAAAATGGAAATAAAACTTGATGTCTGGCTAGGCGTGTACATCGTTTAGTCTCAGTCACTCAGGAGGACAGAGGCAGGCAGATCCTCTGAACCTGAGGCCGCCTAGTCATACAGCAAGTGCCTAGGCCACTGGGGGCTATGAAGAGACATGTTTCAAAAAGAACCAAAAAGCATCCCGAAAACCAAAACCCAAAAACTTGATGTCTCTTGGCACAACCAAATCAGGTGCTTTAATGTTCATTTTGGTGCTGTGTAATACTGAAAAGGGAGAGAGTTGGTTAATGGACCACAGCTTCATGTTTTTTCCTGTGACAGCAATTAAGAGTAATGGCTTAAGAAGAGTCCAATGCTATATATGATTTGAATAATCTACTTATTTCTAACTACCTAGTGATTTTATTACATATGTTATAGTATTAATACATAGTATTAATAAAATTATTTTTCAATGTTATATTATGTACATATTATTGATTAATGGTAATAAAATTTTACATGCTGTCCAGTTTTACTTTTAATGTTTATTGTATGAGGGCATGTGCCCATGGTGTGTGACATGCATGTGGAAAACTAGAGATGGATGGGAAATGTCTTCCTCAATTGTTTTTCCACTATATGTTTTGGGATAGGATCTCTTCATTGAACTGGAGGCTCACTGATTGGCTATTCTGAGCTAGCCAGCCTCCCACGGGGATTCTTCTGTCCTCTTCACTCCCCAGAGCATGGGACCACAGGTATACCTGGTTTTTATACAGCTGCTGGGAATCCAACCCAGGTCATTCTGCAAAAAGCATTGCTGCTAAGCACCTGAGCCCTCCCAGACGAAAATTTTTTGTACACATGCAGACATGTCCATCAGTAGGAGTAACATTTTGAGTTTACTCTGTCAATTATAGTATAGATTACTAAGGACATTACAATTTTTTCTGTATATTTTAAATGAATTTTTAGTTTGTTGCATTGCAACAAAAACTCTTAATCAGAGTTATAATACTAGCCATCTGGCTTCCAGACCACCCCCAAGCCCACCGAACTGGATGTCATGCATCTGTCACAATGTGGAGGCCTATTGAGTGGAGTGTGTACCAGACATCCCTCGTACGAGGTCCCCACTGGGTTCTTACTGTCAGCTCGCTTAGAGCCTCTCTCTATTAAGAGGTCAACCCTCCCTCACCCAGCAGTAATCAGGTGTGAATAGTTTCTTCAGCTAAGTTGGGCCTGCTGCCCATTTCCATCCCAGTTCAATGCTGGCTTTTTTCTGGTCTGAGTTTGCATGGGTCTTGCAATGATGGCACCATTGACTGTACGTACATTGAAACAAGTTGGCCAGAAACCCTGAAAATCTATGTGGTAATCCCCACCCCTGGCTCGTAATCTTTCCACCCCCCTCTTCCACATGGTCCCTGGAGTGGTTGAATTTTAACATGGGAGCTCTGGCCAAGGACCCACTCTCTCTGCTTTGGCCATCTTGGATTTTTGTGTTCAAGGTCCTCTGTTGCAGGAGTGAGCTTTTGTTGAGGTGAGAGTCAGAGTGGAGTAGTAGTTCTCTCTACTACCTTGTTTCTGCATATAATCCAATGAGGCTTTAGATTTGAGGTGTTCTTGTAAGATGTGACACTAAAGTTGGGCTCTCATAGATACTTATTCTCTATGTGTGGACCAAGTTTGGACTTCTGTACTTAGTTTGTCTGTTGCAAAAGAACTTCTTTGATCAATGGTGTGGTTGGTACAAATCTTGTCTGCAAATATATAGATTCCATAGTTTAACATATAGTAAGAAATTACAGTTTGTCTAGGGCATGTAGACCCTGTGGGCTTTCTCTAAGTCTATGACCTCTCCAGCCTCCCTGTGCTATCTGCTTGTTGGGATGCCCTACTATGCTTTGCTGACTGCTCTCAGAGCTCTTCGGATCCTGTTAATGATGATCACATATAATTTCCTAGCCAACAGACTGGATTTTCTCTCAAGGCCTATTAGAACGTTTTTAAAATCACGAGTGCCTGAAAATGTATCCAAGCTTGCTTAGGCCGGAAAGAGAAAGTTTTGAAAGTTCAGCAAACAGTCCAAGAGGCCAACTAGTTCTTGCTTATATCAGAAATAACATCATATCAGATACCTTTCTAATTGCTTTTAAACAGATTTTGTAATGAGTAGTTCTAGGTTTATAGGAAAACTGATTGAAAACTATAGAAGGTTTTCATTTACCCTGTCTTATCAGCTCTATCCTCTCCTTCAGTTTCCCCTTATTATTAATGTTTGCATTGGCATGGTACATTTCTTATAATTGATGAACCAAACATATTATTAGCAACTAAAGTCTGTACATTGCGCAAGGGGGCTGTGCGCACATGCATGCCGTGTATCTACGATAGCAGACGTGTACACATGCATGCCGTGTATCTACGATAGCAGACGTGTACACATGCATGCTGTGTATCTACGATAGCAGACGTGTACACTGCAGTTTCGCTGCCCTAAAACCCTGCTGTGTTCCACATAACCTTCCCCGGTTTCATGAGCCTCTGATCTTCTGTTTCTATGGTTCGGTGTTTTCCAAAATGTTATATAGCTGTAACTATGCAGTATGAATCTTCTTCTTAGTCTGCTTCTTTTACTTTGCTTGTCTCTTGTTCCAGTTAGCTTTCTATTGCTGTGATAAAATACAGACTAATGCCAACTTGGGGAGGAAAGGGTTCATTTGGCTTAGAGCTCACAGTCCATCATCAAGGGAGGCCAAGGTAAGAACTTGAGGCAGGAACTCAGAGGTGGGAACTGAAGCACAGACCATGGAGGAATGCTGCTTGCTGGCTTGGTCCTCTGGCCCATGCCCAGCCCGTTTTCTTATACAACCCAGGACCACTTGCCCAGGGGTGGCACCGCCTACAATGAGATAGGCCACATCACTCACCAATAAAGAAATGCCCCACAGACATGCTCCAGGCTAATGGCAGGAAGTTCCTCAGTTGAGGCTCTCTTTTCTCGGATGTGCTCTTCCTCCTTCCTTCTCCCCCTCTCTTCCTCTTAGGCCCTTCCATATGCTAGATAAGTACCGCATCACTGAGCTCCATCCCTAACACTCCCTCCCTTTTTGGACATGGTTTTGCTACATAGCCCAGGCTGATCTAGAACTCACTATGTTACTCAGGCTGATCCTCTTCCTAAATGCTAGCATTATAGGCATGTTCCACCACACCCAGTAGTCATTTTGTTTTATACCTAAATAATTGTCTAATATCAGGATGTACCATAGTGTGTTGATTCATTCACCTATTAGAGTATATCTTGATTTCTGCCAACTTTTCAAAAGTTATGAATAAATCTGCTATAAACAGTCCTTCAGGTTTGTGTGTGAATCTAAGTTTTCTAAGCCTATGTTATGCTTTGAAAGAAGCAGCTCAAATATATTGGAAAGGGACTATAGCACTTTGTGTTCCCACCAGTGGTAAACAACATTCCAGTTGCTCCACATCCCCGCCAGGATTTGGTATCATCATTGTCGTGGATTCTGGCTGAATCGTCCTGGGACGGACTCACTTTAGGCACAGATGGATGCCCAGTGATGTTGTCAGGATGCTCTCATTCCTTTTATCTCCCAGCTTTCTTTTCCTCTAGGTTAGCTGTAGTGTTTTACAGATATTTACCTCCTTGTGAGTCTTTCCAAATTCCCGACCCACAGGACTATGAACAAAATGTTTGCTTTAAGCCATTGGTTTGGGGATTGCCTATTAGGGGGTAACTAGTACGATTATATGGTCAACAGAGGCTTATCACACAGACCCTGTGGGCCCCATGCACCTGCTCATTTTAGCATGAAGACCCCTTGAAACTGGACCTTCAGGTGGTTCTGTAGGTGTTGTTGACCCAATTTTGTATTTACTCATTTAATCTCATTTTTCAGATGACGTGTGACATGCTTCAGGCTACCCAGAAATAGGCTCCTTCTGGGAATACTCAGGAACTTTTAGAACTGAAAGGGCCCCAAGAGATTATTTCATTGTACAGAGACCTAAAGAGGTTGGGGGACTAGGATGCAGTCAGGATAAGCCCAGCTACAAGCAAAGATGACTCTTAACCTCTGTCACTTCTCAGCAAACAATGAAGTTTCTATTTAAATGATAGGCACACTGGTAGCCTGGATAATTTAAAGTAATTATTTTCTGAAGTATATCTTTTTCTTAACTCTCATCTGCAACAAATTTGCTGTTCTGATAGCTTTATTGTGTCTAACTTAAGACTATCTGAAAACAGCCTGGCTCTATGTGTTAGTGTGTTTCATTTGTAAATTCAGGCATTGAATACTACTTTGACCTTGGGCACATAACTCAAATTTGCTGAATTTAAATTTTTTTAGCTATATAATGTGGGAAATCCCCCTCCCTGGCTGCTGCACGTGTGTATCTATAACTATTGTTAAATTCCAATGAGCTCATGGGTGTAAACTGTGCCACACAGAGCTAGCACATGGTGAGTGTTCCACAGCAGTGGATTTGCTGATGTCAGACAATGAGATGCATAGGATCAGAGCTTTTATCCATGCTTGGACCCCCCACCCCTACTGAGATGTTCAGCACATTTTAAAACATCATTACCAGTCAGGGGGGTAAATTTGCATTTTTCAGACAGAGCAAACGGAAACAAACTGAGTCATAGAAGTTGTACCTGGTATGAGGTTAGTTGATAAAGGAGAATTTATTCAGCTGTAAAGAAAATGAATCATGACGTTTCAGAAGAAAAGGATGGATCTAAAAAGTATAATATTAAGTAAAATGACCCAGACTCAAGCAGTTCCCTAACCTATAATGTGTACATGCATACGTATAAACAGGTTTAAGTGTGTAAGCCTAAAAAACTAGAAAGGAGACCAAGAGAGGCTAATAATAGGTGATGGGGCAGGATGGGGCGTGGGCTAAAGATACACCTGGGCAATGAAAAAGGAAAAAAGACTGGTTGGGGGGAGACTTCAAAGTGGGGATCAGGGCTTGCAGAGGTGGGCGAGGTGGATAAAGAAGAATTGCAAAAGCGCGCTTTGAAAATGTCATAATGATATCTAACCTCTTCTGTGCTAATTAGAAAAAACAAAAACCAGGGGTCTGGAGAGATGACTTAGCAGTTAAGAGAACTGGCTGCAGAGGACCAGGGTTCACTTCCTAGCACCAACGTGGTGGCTACCAATCATGATCATCAGTAACTCCAGTTCTAGGGGATCTGACCCCCACTTCTAACCTCCGTGGGAATTTGCATGACATGGGTGCACCTACATACATGCAGGCAATATACACATAAAATAAAAACATAAAATATTAAAAATAAATATAAAACCTCAAAAAGGAGAGAGAGAGAGAGAGAGAGAGAGAGAGAGAGAGAGAGAGAACGCATAAGGATGGGCTAGCCTATGGGTGTGGGAAGTGTCTAGGGGATGGCCTTTGGGTGTGGAACTAAATTACCTTAGAGCATTTCCCTATTTCCCTGTGGGAAGAAAATGCTTTTCCAGTCCACAGAATTCTCTCTCTCTCTCTCTCTCTCTCTCTCTCTCTCTCTCATCTTTCCCCTTCATCATGGCTTTCCAACATTTCCATGATATACAAATAACAGAAACCATATGAGGGAGACAAAGGCCCCTGTGAGGCAGGCATGAATGGGGGCTCTTTGGTTTCTTCCATGGCTCAGGCGGGCTCTCTAATCTCTTTATGCTCCAGGAATTCCTCTTGGCTCACCTCCTTCATTTCTCCTTCCCTCTCCCTCTGTGGGTTCACAAGCTTCCCCCCTTCCTCAGGCATAAAGATGTGGTATGCGGCCATGGATAGGGCACCTGGTGTTGGCTTGCAATCTGAGAGCCCGGGACGACATTATCAAGATTCTCCTCCATTACTTTGTGATTCTTAGTCATAACTTTGTGTCCTATTGGCAATACTTAAAACACTGTACCATTTAGAGTCTGTCTTTAGATGACCCTTTTAAAATTTTAGCTCTGATAATTCTGAATAATCTTACAGGCTTGTGAGTGAAATGAAATCCTAATAATATTTACTCTTGGCCATAGTTAAGATAAATTTTTGGAAATGACCAGTAAATGATTTATGATGTTTGTACTTAGTAAAGGATTTTAGTGTATCTTGGACTTAGAAAATACCATTGATTGATAGAGCCAAGGGAGGAGAATTGAGTACATTTTTGTACATTTTTGTGATTTATTGTGCTTTCAGAAAATATTACTCACTTTTAGAAAGTACTAGTCAATAAGAAGTTAAAGAATACACAAATGGATAGAGTTTTAGTCATGAGTCTGTACAAATGTTATCCAAATGGCTTGACTTATTCCTTACTGCACATATTGTCAGAGCATTTTTAACTTTCATAAAACAATCTGTTTTGGATTCCTTCTCTCTCTCTCTCTCTCTCTCTCTGACAAAGTATCTAGTCTAGGTTGGTTTCAAACCCCTTATGTAGCTGAGGGTGAACTTGAACTTCTGAACTTCTGATCCTTCTGCCTTTACCACTCCCTGAGTGCTGAGATTACAGGCATGCACCATGATGTCCTATTTATGGTGGAAAACCATAAATCAGGCATAAATGCAGAGCTGGAAATTGAACCCAGGGCCTCCTCATTCTAGGCAAGCACTCGGACAACTTAGCTGGATCCCTAGCCCTCCAGTTCCCTCTCGTTATGTGAATTTGGCCTCCTCCTCACCTCCCATCAGTGGGCTTGCTTTTCATCTGAATACTACAGAATGAATTTGGTGCTCTCTCAGACTCCCTTGAACACGCCTATTTTAAGGCTGCTCAACACTGCATGTTCTAGAAGCACATGCTATTCTAGAGGCTTTGCCATACAGGGAGACTTTTCCTTTGAGATGGGCTGCCTGTGCTACACACTCCTCCTTGTCCCTTATCCCTCCCTTCTCTGGGCACCATAAATAAAACCTCTTGACTGAAATGGGGAGAAAGAGCATCCCCTGAAGGGTTCTTAGTCTCATTCATAAGAAAATTTAAGAATGGACCCAAGCCGGGCATGGTGGCGCACGCCTTTAGTCCTAGCACTTGGGAGGCAGAGGCAGGCGGATCTTTGTGAGTTCAAGGCCAGCCTGGTCTATAGAGTGAGTTCCAGGACAGCTGGAGCTACAGGGAGACCCTGTCTTGAAAAGACCAAAAAAAAAAAAAGAATGGACCCAAATGGAAGCATTAGGACTTTTACTAGAATTTTAAAGTAGAATCCCCAGGGCAGGTGAGCTGGTAACATCAGCAACTGCCTTGAGGGGGAGGATGGAGGGGAGAAGGGAAAAGCCACGAGGCCATGCAGATTTAGAGCCTGCTTGGAGATCAGACACATGGCAGACTGGCAGCCACGTGGCAGGAAGAAGGAAGCTTTAGAGAAAAAGTAAAGAATACAAGATGCTAGGACAGCCCAGCGCATTGAAGAAAGCGCGTTTAGAGAGGGATATGAAGAAGAAAAGGAGATGGGACTCCATGCAGGAAAGTTCACTCTCATTAACACACTAGGTATTCCACCCATCTATTTAGCATGACTTAAGGTGAACCCGCCTTCCTAAGGGTGGTCCTATGACCAGGTGATTGGCCAGTGAAACTGGAAAGGTGGGTCTTTTCACACATAGAGACGTTATAGTCTTGACCATTTTATGGGGCTATTTGTTACTCTAACAAAATGACAATCATGTACCTCCTTCACCACAGCTATCATCATGATAAAATAGAATTTGTGTTCTATAATATATTTGAAAATAAGGTAATATATAATATTACATATTAACATTCTAGGAAATTTTTGAGCACTATCCAAATATTAGGGATTAATATTCCCATACATCAATTCTTTTTTTGTTTTTTTTTTTTTGGTCCTTATTTTGAGACACAGGGGCTCCCGTTAGTCGCAGCTGCCAGTGGAGCTTGCTAGGTAGACCAGGCTGACCTTGAACTCAGAGATCTGCCTGCCTCTGCCTCCCAAGTGCTGGGATTAAAGGCCTGCACCACCATGCCCGGCCCCAGAATCATTCTTAAGCATTCTGTCTTTTCGCCCCAATTTTCCTTGCTGATCATTTAATGATGCATTACCTCACAATGGTTCTGGAAGGCAGGCCCCTTCTTTCCTGGGAAGACAGACACCATCGCTGTCTTACAGGTGATCATTCTCCTTTCAGCCAAAGCTACCCTGAAATGTCTCCAGCAGATGACTATCTGGCCTATCACAAAGGTCATCACTCTTAAGGCACAAGTTCTAGTTATTATTCCCGCTGGGATGCACAGGTCTCAGAGTGACTGAACACTGAAACATAATCCAATTTTCCTATTGAAACCTACCTCAAGACAGAAGGTGGGTGACATCTCACTGGACAGAAGCAGGCATGGCAGCTGACATGAGCTGGCTCAGACTCCGCTGACTTGGCAGATTAGTTGGGAACAGATGGGCTTCCGTGTGCTGCTGGAGGAGATTACGTATATTAATTTGTTTTCTTCAAAGGATTTATAAAACTGTACGTACCTCATTTCACTGCCAAGGTCCTTGACAAATGAACTATGTGCAAATAACAAAAGCACAAAGCTATAAGAAAATGCTAGGAGCCATGTCAAGTTTATAGACCTGAGTTGTCACACACCTTGAGCTCTGGAGACATGTCCTAAGTTTTGGAGCACAGATCCTGTGAATTCTTAGTTATCATACTTTCAGCCACTCTGTAGATGCTTTTAAGCCTCCGTAGGATGGGCTCTGATATAAAGGCAGTGTTACAGGGGTGTAGTTTGCGTGGGAGGACCTCAGCGTTGGTGAGTGTGCCGTTCATTCCTAGTGAGACCCTTCAGCCTACCTTTTGACTCGCCTGCTATCCAGTGATATTAAGATGGACTGATGCCTGCAAGGCAGGACATTTATTCTCTTTACTCTCCCAACATTTTCATCTTGTTTCAAATCCATTAGTGTTGCTTCACTGAAGAATCTTCTACTGAAGGACGTCCAAGTGCTTGCCTGACTCTCATCCCAAATTTACATGGTCCTGGCCAGCAGTTCATTTATTCATTTCGGCCCTCAGCCAATGACAACATTGGTCTGGCACCAATTTTCCTCCCACAGTCTTCTCTAAGTACAAGGTGACCAGACACTCTATTAAAGAACATTGCCCTTGACATTGCCAAGTTAGAAATCTGTTAAGGGAAATGCTGACAAACAGCATGAATGACTGAGAAGAAGAATCCTAGAGTCTGAAATCTCTTAGCCAGTTGGTTGCTGTTTGAACTTGCGCATTTTCTATACAAATTATGAGCCACAGATTTCTCTCTCTCTGTCTTTGTGTAAGTGTTTGGTGTATGCATGTTACATATGTTTAAATGTGTGGGGGTACATATGTATATGCAGGTGTGTATGCACATGTGTGTGTGTGTGTGTGGTCCCAAGGCTGACACTTGGTGTCTTCCTTGCTGTCTCTCTACCTTAAATATTGAGTTGGGATCTCTTGCTGAACCTGGAGCTTGCACTGGTCTGCAATAGTTAGCTTGGTCTGCGGATTCCATGTTTCTGCATCCTGTGCAGTAGGATTGCAGGCGGACTGATTACACCCATCTGGCATTTGTGTGGATTCTGGAGATCCAATCTCTGTTCTCTGTTCTCTGTTCTTGCGTGCAAGCACTTTATTCACTGAGCCATCTCCCCAATTCCAGATTTCTTATTGTTAGGTAGAAACTCTGAAACCTGACCCTTTGACTAGTGTTTTAAATAGGTTAAATGATTGAAGCTCATCACCATTATTATTATCATCATAATAATTTTTTGAGACCGGGTTTCACTATGTAGCCCTGGGTGGCCTGGAACTCATGATATAGACCAGTCTGACCTCACAGAGCTCCTCTTGCCTCTGCCTCCTGAGTGCTGGGATTAAAGGCATGTGCCATCACACCTGGCTGAATTTATCATTATTATAAATAATTTATCTCATTACTATCATTATGGATATTTCTCTAGTGGTATTCCTATCTAGTTTGGTATTTCTAGAACTCCATGATAAATCTATTATTTTTTCAGCATAAGTTCCTAGGTATGATAGACACACTATTATCTCTCTACTCTGGATTTACAGATAGTTTGTGGGCATAGATAATAGAAAATTGATTTGTTGAATATGATTGCAAATTAAAACAACTTTAATCAGGTGGGTATGAAGCTCAGTGAGATTCTGTTGCCAAAATACAGAGTGATATTTGTATCTGATACTGGCAAAATGGAAATAAAACTTGATGTCTGGCTAGGCGTGGTGACGTCTTTAGTCTCAGCACTCAGGAGGCAGAGGCAGGCAGATCTCTGAGACTGAGGCCAGCCTAGTCTATACAGCAAGTGCTAGGCCAACTGGGGCTATGAAGAGACCATGTTTCAAAAAGACCAAAAAGCATCCCGAAAACCAAAACCCAAAAAACTTGATGTCTCTTGGCACAACCAAATCAGGTGCTTTAATGTTCATTTTGGTGCTGTGTAATACTGAAAAGGGAGAGAGTTGGTTAATGGACCACAGCTTATGTTTTTTCCTGTGACAGCAATTAAGAGTAATGGCTTAAGAAGAGTCCAATGCTATATATGATTTGAATAATCTACTTATTTCTAACTACCTAGTGATTTTATTACATATGTTATAGTATTTAATACATATATTATAAAATATTTTTCAATGTTATATATTTAATATTATTGATTAATGGTAATAAAATTTTACATGCCTTCCAAATTTTGTACTTTAATGTTTATGTATGAGGGCATGTGCCCATGTGTGTGCACATGCATGTGGAAACTAGAGATGGATGGTAAATGTCTTCCTCAATTGTTTTTCCACTATATGTTTTGGGATAGGATCTCTCATTGAAACTGGAGCTCACTGATTGGCTATTCTGGCTGCTCAGCCAGCCCCAGGGGTTCTTCTGTCTCTTCCTCCCCAGAGCTGGGACCACAGGTATACATTTTTATACAGCTGCTGGGAATCCCAACCCAGGTCTTCTTGTTTGCATGGCAAGCACTGAGCCATCTCCCAGACCAAAATTTTTGTACACATGCAGACATTTCCATCAGTAGGAGTAACATTTTGAGTTTACTCTGTCAATTATAGTATAGATTACTAAGGACATTACATTTTTTCTGTATATTTTAATTGAATTTTTGTTCATTTCATACAAAACATCTTAATCATATTTATACTGCCTCTGGCTTCCAGACCACCCCCAAAGCCCACCGCACTGGATTTCATGCATCTGTCACATATGTTGAGGCC
This sequence comes from Rhizomys pruinosus, assembly GCA_009823505.1. Lineage (NCBI taxonomy): Eukaryota > Metazoa > Chordata > Mammalia > Rodentia > Spalacidae > Rhizomys > Rhizomys pruinosus. The sequence goes on along the minus strand of VZQC01001525.1, from coordinate 821,326 downwards.
TATTGAGTTGAGGTTGTGTACCAGACATCCCTCAGTACAAGTTCACCCACTTGGGTCTAGTCAGCCTCCTTAGAGTCTCTCCTATTAAGAGGATAGACTCTCCCTCACCCAGCAGTAATCAGTTGTGAATAGTTCTTCAGCTAAGGTTGGGCCTGCTGCCCATTTCCCCAGTTCAATGCTGGCTTTTTCTGGTCTGAGTTTGCATGGGTCTTGTGCATGATGTCACCATTGCTGTACGTTCATATGAACAAGTTGCCAGAAACCTGGAAAACTCTTGTGGTAATCCACCACCCCTGGCTCTTAGAATCTTTCCACCCCCTCTTCTCCAATGGTCCCTGGAGTGGTTGAATTTTAACATGGGAGCTCTGGCCAAGGACCCACTCTCTCTGCTTTGGCCATCTTGGATTTTTGTGTTCAAGGTCCTCTGTTGCATGAGTGAGCTTTGTTGAGGAGAGTCAAGAGATGGAGTAGTATTCTCTCTACTCCTTGTTCTGCTATAATCCATGAGGCTTAGATTTAGTGGTTCCATTGTAGATGTGACACTTAAAGTTGGGCATCTCATAGATACTTATTCTCTATGTGTGACCAGTTGTGGAATTCTGTATTAGTCTCTGTTGCAAAAGAAGCTTCTTTGATGAGTGGTGAGTGGCATACTTGTCTGCAAATATATAGATTCATATTTAACATATAGTAAGAAATTACATTTGTCTAGGCATGTGACAGCCTTAGGGCTTTCTCTAAGTCTATGACCTCTCCAGCCATGTGTATCTGGCTGTGTTTCCAGTACTACAGACAAGTTCTTTCCCATTGAGTGAGTTTTAAGTCCAATTAGGTAACTGTTGATTACTTCCAAGATAAAAGTGCCACTACTGCACCAATATAGTTTGCTGTGACAGTCACTGATATGGTTATTAGGCCTTAAAGGTGGTATTGAGTAGTCAATTGATGTCCTCCCCTAGCAGCTAATGTAGGGTCCTCTAAATCTATGAGAGCTAGCCTTCAAAGAAGTGGCTTTCAGGTCACTTCCAGCTCCATTGCTCCAAGTCCTGTCCAAAGTATGTCCTGTCTTGAGCAATAAGGTCTTACCTTCAAGTTCTGGGAGGCAATCGAGGGCTATTGCAATAGCCTGTGTAATTTTGGGAGTCTCTTGGACTGCCCAACCTAATAACTTAAAGGGAGGTTTCTCCTGTCTGGCAATGTTTCTTATTATATAGCCTTCAGCTATACACGTGGACTCATGTAGAGATGTTGTATGTGTAATTTGTTATTAGGTTGTTAGAGTAATATGATTCCTCCTGTTTTTACATGACAGCTAAGCATTATTTCTCTCCTTTCTCTCTCTCTCTCTCTCCCCCTGTCTAACCCTCTCTCTTCCCTCCCCAGCTAAAACACCCCCATTTCCCCATTTGAGCCCTGATAATACCTGTCTCTATATCTTCCACATCTTGAACCTCTTCTTCCCCCTTATCCCATTGGTTCTGTGTATAAGATTCCCTCCTCCATTATATTTTATATAAACATTTATTATATTGTGTGTTTACATGTGTGGGTACACATATACCACAGTGTGCACGTAAGAGTCAGAGGGTAACTTTTGCCCACTGATTCTCTCCTACAATAGGTTCCAGGGACTGAACTCAGGCTGTCAGGCTTTTATGATAAGTGGTTTTAGGTGCAGAGCCATCTTATCAGCCCACAGATATATTTTCCTTCATATTTAGTATTCTTCTTCGGTATCCATCACTGGAAAAAAAGTAGAATTCTTCATATTTGCATGGCAGTTTACAATTTAGAAATACTTTCATAATTTGCTTCAACAAAGTAACCCTCTAAAGTAGTCTGTTGGATATTATTCCCATTGTAAAGATAAGGCCAGTTACTGAAATTACAAGAAATGAGATGTTATTCTGCACATGGTAAAGCCACCCTGGCATAGCTCTTCAGCCTGCTTCTCCAACCAGGATTTCCCCACTGCACAGCAACACCTCTCTGACAAGTTGATTAATTGTCAATCCCTGGGAAAGACTGGTTTATAGAGTGGAGAGATGGATTTGCTTCTCTTGCTTGTGGGATATTCAGAATGTAGTCAATACCCACTGAATGATGGTGTCTGCCAGGAGAGATAGCTGTTGTAAGAGATGGATAGAGGAAATCAATAATGAGATTGAACTGGTGCAGAGAGACCAGTGATGGTTAGGTCATTACACACTTCACAGTAGAATCTGGGGCACTTCCGAGAGGGAAAGGTGTTGCTACATCGAGATAACAAGGGAGAGTTGCTACTGTCCTGGGAAAAGAGGGTGTTAGTCATCCGTATATGGCAGTATCACAGCGGAGAGAAATGCAAGAAAGAGGTGTGCGTGCCTTGGGAAATTAAAGACAAACCCTTACAGAATCGCTGACTTCCCCCTTCTCCCCCTGGACTCGGTGCTCACTGAGACCCTTACAGAATCGCTGACTTCCCCCTTCTTCCCCTGGACTCGGTGCTCACTGAGACCCTTACAGAATCGCTGACTTCCCTTCTCCCCCTGGACTCGGTGCTCCCTGAGACCCTTACAGAATCGCTGACTTCCCCCTTCTCCCCCTGGACTCAGTGCTCCCTGAGACCCTTACAGAATCGCTGACTTCCCCCTTCTCCCCCTGGACTCAGTGCTCCCTGAGACCCTTACAGAATCGCTGACTTCCCCCTTCTCCCCCTGGACTCAGTGCTCCCTGAGACCCTTACAGAATCGCTGACTTCCCCCTTCTCCCCCTGGACTCAGTGCTCCCTGAGACCCTTACAGAATCGCTGACTTCCCCCTTCTCCCCCTGGACTCAGTGCTCCCTGAGACCCTTACAGAATCGCTGACTTCCCCCTTCTCCCCCTGGACTCAGTGCTCCCTGAGACCCTTACAGAATCGCTGACTTCCCCCTTCTCCCCCTGGACTCAGTGCTCCCTGAGACCCTTACAGAATCGCTGACTTCCCCCTTCTCCCCCTGGACTCAGTGCTCCCTGAGACCCTTACAGAATCGCTGACTTCCCCCTTCTCCCCCTGGACTCAGTGCTCCCTGAGACCCTTACAGAATCGCTGACTTCCCTTCTCCCCCTGGACTCAGTGCTCCCTGAGACCCTTACAGAATCGCTGACTTCCCCCTTCTCCCCCTGGACTCAGTGCTCCCTGAGACCCTTACAGAATCGCTGACTTCCCCCTTCTCCCCCTGGACTCAGTGCTCACTGAGACCCTTACAGAATCGCTGACTTCCCTTCTCCCCCTGGACTCTGAGCTCACTGAGACTAAGTACCCTTTGCATCTTATCTCATCAGCCTCTGGCAGCTAGTAGGTGTCCAGTAAAGGAATCAATGGATTTTTCATTTTTAGGTACTATAATTCTAGGTTGGGTTGTTGCTTAGCTGCCACAAAGTGAACAAGCTCAAAAGCAAGCCTACAGTGCTGTGTGTGTTCACTGACACTCCCGCTTTGCCCAGTGTTCCAACTATGGTGAGCAACCATCCATCAGCTGTCATGCCAGGATCCAGGGAATCAGCTTTGCTACTTCTACTCCTCCTCTTCCTCTTTTTAAATATTTTATTAATTATTTTTATTTGTATGAGTGTATTGTCTACACGTGTATAAGTGCACCATGTCATGCAATGCCCACGGAGGTCAGAAGAGGGTGTCAGATCCCCCCTGGAGCTAGGGTTACAGATGGTTGTTAGCCACCATGTAGGTGCTGGGATCAAACCCCAGTCTTCTGCAAGAGCAGCCAGTGCTCTTAATGGCTGTCATTTCTCCTGTCCCCTCTTCCTTTTCTCTCTCTTCCTCCTCGTTCTTCAAGCCAGTTCTGTTTCCCACGTCTCTGAACTCTACTCTCATTTGCTTTACTCATTCCTGCTCTTGCTGTTGTGGTCCTCATAGGCTCGTTTACTGTCCTGGCTTGCCTGGCACTGAAGAGCTAACCAGAACTTGCAGTGCTAAAGTCAGAAGCATTTCAAAGCAAACTGGAGAGATTGGTTATCTTAGGTCAAGTCATGTAATTTTTTTGCCTGGTCTGTGGTGGGAAGATTTTCCTCTTTCATTTGCTCCCTATAGTCCATTCCAACACGACTGCCAGAAAACTCTGTGAGCAGGAGCCAGATAATGTCATGGGTGACAATCCTTCAGTGACCCCATAAATCTTCATCAAACTACCATGATGATCTAGCTCCCGCCTCTCAGTGTTATCCTTGCTTCTCTTCCCAGTTTCCTCAGGTCATCAAACGCAGAGTACTCTGCTCTCCAGGCCTTCATACATAAGGTTACTGCTCATGAATTGCATTAAGTTTCATGGTAGACATGCAATTCAAGTATATCCTTGGCCCAAGAATAGCATGTGTCAGAAGAGTCACTGGGTCCACGTGGCCTCCCCGTAGATCAGTGGCTCTCAGCCTTCATTTCCTAGTAGAATCTCCTGGGGAAACTTTAAATGCTCTTCAGGCCCATGTCACCTCAATTCAATTTCCATGTCTGCATATGGAACCAGCTGTGAAGTAAGTACGTGTGTGTGCGTGCGTGTGTGTGTGTGTGTGTGTGTGTGTGTGTGTGTGCAGATGTGCCTGTGTATATGCCACAGGAAGATGTCAGGTGCCCTGTTCTCACACCCTCTTCCTTATTCCTTTGAGACAGGATCTTCCACTGTGTCTGGAGCTAGGCAGACAGTGATCGAGTCCCAGTGCCACTCCTGACTCTGCCCTCCAGTGCTGCAGTTACAGATGTTTGTATAGTCACCCCAGTCTTTTATAGGTGGGTGCTGGTATTTGAGCTCAGGTCCTCATAGTTGTACAGCTAGTGGTCTTACCCATTTCTCCAGCTCCTAAGCACTGTAAAAAGTGTAAAAGTTGTTAAAGCTTCTTTTTTAAATTTTAATTTTACTATTTTTATTTTTGTGTATGAGTGTATTGCCTGCATGTGTGTAAGTGCACCTGTGTTGTGCAGTGCCCATGGACTCAGAAGAAGGTGTCAGATTCCCCCAAAACTGGAGTTATAGATTGTTAGCTGCCATGTGGGTGCTGGGAATCGAACCCAGGTCCTCTGCAAGAGCAGTCAGTGCTCTTAACCATTGATCCATCTCTCCAGCCCCGTTAACGCTTCTTAAATGACCACTGTGCAGCCAAGGTTAAGAACTACTGGTCTATGATGAAACCTCTCGTGATCCTACAACTCTTCATAACCCCCTGTGCCCTTCTCTTGATACCTCCCACAATAGGTTAAATCTATATGTATATCTATCTGTATTTCAAGGTATTAAAGATTTAAGTTTTTAGAATATCACGTGCCTGGTTTGTAGATCTCATGTGGTGACAGATGAACAAGAGAGAACATTCCTGAAATCCTCCATTGTATTACTTACCTCTTCATTACTATAATGAAATGCCCGAAGCAGGTAACTTTATAAAGACAAGAGGTTTGCTTTGGGTCATGGTTCTAGAGGCACAAAGCCCAAACAACATTATATAAGCTCTTACACAGGACCTTTGTGCTGTGCCATTGGTGGGACCACACATTTTACTGTATCCATATGGATACAACATGGATGGTATTTCTCTTTCTCCTTATGAAGTGACCAGTTGGGGCTCTACCCTAAATATTTTAATCACTTCTTAAAGCTTCCCTTTCCCCATCACAACAAATTAAGTTTCAACCTTAATACTATTAGAATTAATTTTCCATGTATTCATTTTGTGTGAGGGGGTGCACCTCACAGCGGATGTGGGGGGAGTCAGCTCTTCTCTTCTATCATGTGGGTTCCAGAGTTCCGACTCAGGCCTTCAGGCCCTTAATCTTAATACTATTGCATGAGTTTGGGGAATAAAGGCATATCCAAATTCATCATGCTGAAATCCATTTCTTTTTTGTCAAAACTTAGAGGGTAATTCTACAGGAAGACCCTGTCTCAAAAAGAAAAAAAAGAGGGAAATTCACCTAGAATAAATGCCCACTTGCTTTCGTCTGACAAGTGGTGAGACTAAAGAAAAACTCATGGCTTATCAGCACACAGAATAGGTTGGAGATGAGTTTAAATAATGCTCAGTGGTGACAGGATGCTTTGGAGCATCTGTGTCCACTAAGCTGTTAACTTTGCAAGCCTGGCTGTGATTAAGTGTTTTGCAAATAAATCAGCATTCAGTAATTGCAACCTCCTGACCCACCACTCTTGTCCATAAGGGGATGTGGGGTAGGGGAGCAACAGACAAAGAGAGGAAGGAATGTGCTGGTGGAGGTCCTCAGTGATGGAGAGACTACGTGTTACTCCCGCTGGCCTAGCTGGACTGTGGAGCCAGTAAGAGTCCCTACCCTGGGGAGCTCGTTTCTCCTTTCCCTTCCCTTTAATTTAGTGTATTCTGTCTTTCTTTTTCTCACTGGCTTGATTTTTAAAAATTGTGACTTTTTCACAATTAAAAAGCACAGACTCGTGTACACACATACTGACTGACAAGTACATACACCGTACTACCAACGAAATACATAACCAAAGGATATATTTTTTCTATTTTTCTAGAGAGTTGATGTCTTAAAGTGAGTTTTGAGTGCTAGGAAACTTTGGCTAAACAAAATAACACAAATGCAATTGAACATAAAAATTCAAATTCTGACTGGAGCCTTGGCTGAAGCCTAAGATCTCAGACCACCCACTGGTTCACAAACATTGTGTTGGCCAGACATTCCATTTTACTTTTTAGGTTGCTCAATAAGCTTCCGCACCTCATAAATAAATGAGGGTGGGGTGACAGTGGATAAGAAAGATGGAGAAAAAGACAGCACATGGAAGTGCTGTTGACTGTCACATTTAGTGAGACCCTCTTTCTTTTGTTTTGGATTTAAGAGTTTGTTGCTAGGGTATATCTCATTTTTGTATTTGTTTAGAGCTTTTAAAATCTCCAAACTTCTTTTTTAATTAATTAATTAATTAATTAATTAATTTTTTTATTGATGCTTTGTGCATTTCATACATCATTTTCCAATTCAGTTCAGGCATATATCCCTTTCCCTTCTCCCCACCCCACCCCTAACCATCCCAGATCATGCATTCTGTCGTAACTTTTCTGCATCTTTCTCTGTTTTTTGTTTTGTTTTGTTTTGTTTTCATTTTTTTAACAATAAGTGATAATTTGTGAGTACAAGCATCCTTCATGTAAAACCAATTTGCAAGCAGTTGTGCCCAAACCCACACAGCTCATGGGTCCCACCATCCAGCAGGGGGGGGGGGCTTGTATGTTCAATCAGGTTGATCAAATGAGTGTCCAGTCTATATTGTTGTAGTTTCACCATTCACCCCAATCGCAGTCCTTACATTCTACCGTGCCCCCTCTTCCGCAGATTGTTCCCTAGGCTTAGAAAAGGAGCACAGGTGAATGATAAGCAAAACAGTCTACTTTCTCTGGAGCTGTTGTCTTGGTCTCTAGTCAATTCTGGCTGTTTTCTTTCATGGGCTGACAGCTTGTCCAGGCATAACCTTTCCATCCTACTAATGAAGCTCCAGCTCTCTCCTTGGAGGAATAACCCATGGCTGATGCCACAAGCTTACATCCTCTAATGGTTAGGAGATGTTATAAACCACAGGAAGACCCTGTCATACTTAACAGAAGAAAATGTAATTCATGGATTAACATACCATCCAAACATCTGTGTCTATACCAAAGTAACCTACCATAACAATTAGTACTATTTAAATACCTATATATCTAATTGCATGTGCTTCATTAGTACAAACTTCTTTTTTTTAAAAGTATTTTATTTATTATTTTTCTTTTACGTGTATGAGTGTATTGCCTGCATGTGTGTAAGTGCACCTATGTCATGCAGTGCCCATGGAGGTCAGAAGAGGGTGCCGGATCCCCTAGAACTGAAATTACAGACAGTTGCTAGCTGCCACGTGGCTTCTGGGAATCAAACCCAGATCCTCTCTCTGTAAGAGCAGTCAGAGCTCTTAACTGCTGAGCTATTTCTCCAGCCCCAGCTCTCCAAACTTCTTGAAGTTGTACTTTTATGTCTTCTTACTTAAAATGAGGAAGAGAGGTGGGCTGTTCAAATATGGATGATAGCTAAGCTTTGGGGTATCTGTTTTATAAAGTGTATGTGTGGCAATGGCATGTGTGTGGAAGCAGAGGACAACTTGCACGAGTCACTTTTCTCCTTCCAGCTGGGTCTTGGGGAATAAACTCAGGATGTCAGGCTTGGTGGCAGGTGTCTTTACCCACTAAACTATCTCACCACTCCCTGGTATCTGTTTTACTATGAATTTCCCAAAAAGTCTCAGTAGGAGAGGCACAGTAACCCAAGGACTGTCACTAATTCATTTCTTTTCTTTTTGAGACAGGGTCTCCCTGTAGCCCCAGCTGTCCTGGAACTCACTCTGTAGACCAGGCTGGCCTTGAACTCACAAAGATCCACCTGCCTCTGCCTCCCAAGTGCTAGGATTAAAGGCATGCACCACCACGCCTAGCTACTAATTCATTTCTTACAATAGATGTCAGTTTTTACTGACAACTTGACTGGGCTTAGAATCACCTAGGCAATTGGGGAGGCACACCTCTGGGTACATCTGTGAGGGAGTTTCTATAGAGGATTAACTGAGGATGGAAGACCCAGTGTGAATATGGATGGCACCATCCCATGGACTGAGGCCCCAGTTAGAAAGCAAAGGAAGGGGCTGGAGAGATGGCCTAGCAGTTAAGAGCGCCGACTGCTCTTGCAGAGGACCCGGGGTTCAATCCCCAGCACCCACGTGGCGGCTGAGAGCCGGCTTTAACTCCAGTTCCAGGGGAATCTGACACCCTCTTCTGACCTCCGTGGCATTGCACGACATGGGTGCATAAACCTACATGCAGACAGTACATTCATACACATACAAAAATAAATAAAATTTAAAATAAAAATATCTATTAAATAAAGAAAGCAAAGGAAATGAAGGAGATACTGATCTGAGAACCCTGGCAGCCCCTTTCCGCTGCTGCCTGCCTGCTGTGGTACGAACTGCTCTGCTCTGCCACACACGTCTACCTCACTATGGTGGACTGACATCTCTAAAACTACAAGCCAAATAGCAAATTCCTCACTTTAAATGATCATAGCTAAAATTCCTTCTGGGAGGTGCACATGACGTCCATCCCCATCCCCCCTTGGTCCCTATGACAAACCGAGGTACAGCTTTGCCACAGTACATTCTGGGAAACCAATGAGTTTATTGGGTTTACTTACAGATAGTGGGTGAAAGTTTACTTACAGGAATGTAGGTGCCCCCCCCCCAACAGCCTCCAGGCAAGAATTGTGACTTCCTCACCACAGCACACAATTTTGAGAGAGTCTCTCTCTCTCTCTCTCTCTCTCTCTCTCTCTCTCTCTCTCTCTCTCTCTCTCTCTCTCTCTCTCTCTCTCCAGCTTCCTCCACTTAGTCCCTCCCGTTTGTGCAACTAGGGCCAATTGGGAGGCATAGTTGATTCTCTCTGCCCTCCTTTCTTAAGGAGCATTAACAGTCAACAAATTTGCATGGTTGTAGGCAAGCAGGTGCAATGAAGCTTGCCAGTTAAAGGACACTACTATGGAACAGTTGTTCGCAGGTATTTTGGTTCCAGGGTTGCAAAAGTAACTGATGCAATAGATAACTGGTGCTTCATAGTACAGGGAAACTCTCGGAAGTATTTGCTCCCCAGGGTTGAGAGAGGTGAGGGTACATAAACAGTGATGATGACCCTAAGGTCAACAGTCGGGTGCTATTGGCCGCAAGGTGTTAACTGCCTCACAGTTCTCTGCTGAATGCCAGCGTGCCATCTTTCTTGACTTTGAAGTAGCCCATTGGTACGTGGAACCACCAACAGTTAGATGCCTATATGGGAGCACTTCGTGATAGTTAAGATACTAGAGTATCTTATCCAAATATGCATAATGTTGTTTCTAGAGCCACACATACCTCTTTTAGAATATTAGAGAATGGCTAGAGTATAAAGGATTCCTTTATGGAGGAAGACACAAGACAGAAGCTGAAGTTTGAGAAAGCAGAGAGAACCCTTCAGTCTGCCCTGGTCCTTTGGGGCAGTACTTCATGGAGGAAGTTGGATGTGCATCTCTCTAGCTGCCATATGGCCTGACGTGGTTTCTAGGGGAAGCACGATGCTCCTGTGCTTAGTCTTGGGCTATTACCCACCCGGTGTAAGTCCCAGAGATCTGATACACCCTGAGTGTCTTTTGGGTCTGGTTTCCCACTGCCCTGTGTTGCAGCCTTAGCCTTGACGTCCCTCAGGCCTGGGGTAGGCATCTAACCCATTTTCATTTGCTTTTTTCACAAACCAAGCCATTGCACCTGTGTAACGGATGCTTCCTCTTGCTTAGGTCTGTTTTGCATTTTGTTCTTCGCTTTGAATGTTTGTTTCCCCCTGAACTCTCCTCCCATGTGATGATGATATTAGGAAATGGGGCCTTTGGGGCGTGATTAACTGTCAGATGAGGTCATGAGGACGGAACTCCCATGATGGGATGTATGTCCTCATAAGCAACACTAGAAAGCAGGCTACTCTTCGCTCTGTCTTTGCTTTGTTAAGGCCCATTGAGATGACCACCATCTACACACAGGAAGAGATTTCCCCAGACAATGGAACTGCTAGTTCCTTCATCTTGGACTTCTTTTTTTTTTGGTCTTTTTGAGACAGGGTCTCCCTATAGCTCCAGCTGTCCTGGAACTCACTCTGTAGGCCAGGCTGGCCTTGAACTCACAAAGATCCACCTGCCTCTGCCCCTGCCTCCCAAGTGCTAGGATTAAAGGCGTGCACCACCATGCCCAGCTATCTTGGACTTCTAGCTTGGTCACTCTGAGAAATAAATGTTTATTGTTTAAACTACCTGACCCAAGGTATATTTGAGATAGCAGTCCAAACTAAGATAGAAGCTTTGTTTGAACATGAAATCCAGAGTTCATAAACTTTGCTTTTTGAGGAGAAATATCAATTTCTTATTCCATCCTTACTCCATCCCTTTCCTCCCTTTCCCCCCTCCTCTCCCCGCTCCTTCCATCTCCATCCCCCCATCCTTTCCTTTCCTCTCCTCTTCTTTTCTCTTCCTTCTTCATCTCTCTTCCATTCCCTTTCCCTTCCCCTCCTCTCCCCCTCCATTCCCCTGTCTTCCTCTTTTCCCCTTTTCCTTTTCTCTCCCTGTTGTCATTCTCTCCCTCTACTCCTATTTATATTCTCTCTCGTTCCTCTCTCTCTCTCTCTCTCTCTCTCTCTCTCTCTCTCTCTCTCTCCACACTCTCTGAGATCCCCTAAGTGTTTCTAAGTTCAAGTTAAGATTCTAGCTTCTATAAAACCCAGCCAAGCTTCCCAAACCATTTCAGTGAACCTGGTTCTTCCCGGAGATAGGAAGGTGGGGACTGTGCGCTGCAGTCCTTGCAGGTGTGTGGGTTTATAAACACACAGCCCCACCAAAAGGCATCTGGACCTCTTCCCCCCAAGGAATTGTGTTTATTTTCATGGAAATCTGAATCATGTGTTTCTGTTTCATTTACACCAAATTCAAAGGGGTGTTGCTTCCTTGCGGCCTTTTGAAGTTAAGAGAGCTTTATGAATCAACTCTGCAAATGTTTATTTTCTAACCTTCATTCCCAAATGAGCTTTTGAAAGGCCCTTTTTCATCTTCTTACAGCCAGTGACTGTGGAAGGGAAGATATTGGAGTCTGGTACTTAGGACCATGTGTTTGTGGCTGAGGGACTCACTCTTGAGATGGGGATGAGTTCCTGTCTCCCCAATCACCAGGTCCCTAGAGATTTGTGTGAAGTTTGTTTAGGGCTAATTTTTAACCTCCCGGGAGGTTCTGGTTTAAAGTTCTCATACTTTAATGTTTATGGGTGCATGCTTCAGATAGTTGCTTGTGGTCAGAGAATACACAGTAGAGTCAGGGTTCTATGTCACACTAGTGGCTAAACCATTGAACATATGTAAAGTCTGTATTACCAAACCATGGATTCACTGTGTCCCCACAGTCAGTGCTAAGAACTGCTTTGTTTGTCTTTTTGTTGCACTGTGTCGTGTCTGGCATGTGGTAAGGGGCTTGATCAATGTATAATGAAGGAGTGGATGGGTGACTGCACAGTAGGCAAGAGAGAACCACATAAACACCCAGGGCTAGAAATATACTCCTCCGTGCGCTCATCGATGCTAACAATAGGAGCATTAATCTTTCAAATTAACACAGCTTCTTGTGGGGGAGGAAAGGGCTCCTTTGGCTTGGACTTCCAGGTCCATCATCAAGGGCTGTCAGGGCAGGAACTCTAGCAGAGACCATGGGGGAGCACTGCTTACTGGCTTGTTCCCAGGCTCACGTTCAGCGACATTTCTTATACAGTCCTGGGCCACATCCCTAAAGATAATACCTCCCACAGTGGGCCAGGCCCTCTTACATTGATTAGCAATCAGGAAAATGGCCCACAGACATGTTCACAGGCCTTTGATGGAGGAAGTTCCTCAAGCAAAGTTTCTTGTTCTGAGGTTTGTCAAACTGACAACCAAGACTACACCACAGTTCTGGAAGTGCATGTTTTGCAGCACTGTGGGGGGCTTGATATCTTGGACTTAATTTGTTTTTCTTTATTAAAAATGAATCTTCAGAATGTTTCATGTGGATCAGTTCTAATTATGTATGTATTAAGATTTTTTAAAGTAAGAAAAGATGAGTTAAAGAAATATGAGATGCTAAAACAAATGGATGCTGAACTGTCTTGAGTTTGACACAACAGAAGTTTATTACAGAACTGCAGCCATAGGAGATAAACTCAGTAGAAAGCCTCCTGTGTGCAGTGTCCAGGGATCCAGCAGACATCAGAGCCAACATCACCATAAAAATGCTGTCTTGGGCTGGAGAGATGGCCTAGTGGTTAAGAGCACTGACTGCTCTTGCAGAGGACCCGGGTTTGATCCCCAGCACTCACATGGCGGCTGAGAATCGTCTTTAACTCCAGTTCCAGGGGAATCTGACACCCTCTTCTGACCTCTGTGGCATTGCACCACACGGGTGCACAAACCTACATGCAGACAGTACATTCATACACAGATAAAAAACAAATAATAAAAACAAAACAAAACAAAACAAAAAAATGCTGTCTTCTGGGGCTGGAGAGATGGCTCAGCAGTTAAGAGTGCTGACTGCTCTTGCAAAGGACCCGGGTTTGATTTCCAACAGCCACATGGCAACTAAGAACCGTCTTTAACTCCAGTTCCAGGGGAATCTGACTCCCTCTTCTGACCTCCTCTGCATTGTATGACAGGGGTGCACCAACCTACATGCAGACAGTACACTCATACACATAAAAAATAATAAATAAATTAATTTAAAAAACAAATGCTGTCTTCTATACTGATTTCCCATGTGTTATGGTGCCTATTTCATAAAAGCCATAAACAAGATAATAAATAAGAAGTATATATTTTGTTTCTTGAAACAGGATCTCGTGATGTAGTGCTAGTCAGGTAGTTGGGCCTCAAACTTGAGGTCCTCCTTCTATGGACTTCCAGCACAGGGATTAAAGGTGAGCCGCCATGCCCAGGGACATGCATTTCTTTCATGTAGAAGGGTAAATGGAAAACCAGCTAGTACCTGTTTCTGACTGGCTGCTGGTGTTGTGAGAGGAATCTCTGTGTCAGGATGGGCGATGCCTCTTCCCGCCACTCACTAACCTGGGCTGTGTTTGACTTTGTTGTGAAGTATATTTATTTATTCTCTTAAGTTTGGGCAAAGGCTTCCAAAAGATTAGAAACCAAAAAGACTTTCATTAGTGCTCCATCTCCCTAAGTCATACTCTATAAAGCTCATCTTCCAGATTTCTTTGGGCTGTAGTAAATAGAGTCTCATTTATCATTCAGAAAAGATAGACTGGTATGTTTCAATTGCTTAGCTTTCTCTTTCTGGGGTGGTTGTGAGCACCTTGCTGAGTTCTGATTTGGACCTTGGCAAGCATCGTGGATCAAATCACACATTCTATTTTATCCAAAGCCTTCTCAATATTAAAAGTAAGAACTGTGATTTACTGGCACCTTCATGTATGAAATCACTTTAAATAATTACTTTCCAAGGAGCTTTGGCTCACAATGGCAGGAGCAACCCCCACTCTACAGGGAAGAAGTTGAAGAAGAGGTTAAACAGTTTGTCTGTAGAGGAGCTAAACCTCAAACCTATGATCAGTTGACCTCAGAACCTGTCCTCAGATACCAGCACATCAGTGCCTGGTATCACCGTGAGCTATCTCACCACTGGTAATCTTTCAGGCTTTTCTCCTTGAGTCAAACCAAAGAAGTCACATATAACAGACTATACTGGAAGTGTCAGCGGGCCATTTCTGAAAAGCAAGACGGCATTTGCTTTGCTCCCTCTCAGATCCCTTGCTCAGGGAAAGGCCAGCGCCCAGATCAGAAGAACACCAGGCAGATCTGTGGAGAGGCCCACACAGTGAAAAGCAGAGGCTTTCTACCAACAGCCAGGATGTGTGCTGTGAGGAGGAAAGCCATCTTGGAAGTGGACCCAGCAGCTCAGTGGGGGCTTCACAGGACAGTGCTTTCGGTCAGAATCTTACCTACCGCTCCGAATGGTCTCCAAGCCAGGAGCACCCGCTAAGGTCTGGGTGACTGCAGCATCTGCATGACATAGCTAATATTTTTGTAGCTTTAAGACACTATTAACCAAACAAGCATTCTCTCTCTCCTTTCTCTCTCTCCTCTCTCTCTCTCTCTCTCTCTCTCTCTCTCTTTCTTCTTTCTATACTGAGGATCAAATTTGAGGTCATCTTTGACTACATAGTGAGATAATTTCAGAAAACCAATCAAAATCAAACCTGCAGTCATGAAGTTTGGGATAATTTGTTATATAGCAGTTGATAACTAATACAAATACTCAAATCAGTCTTGTGTTATTACCCTATGATGTATCTCCCTTATCTCCTATTAATATCTCTCATTTTATTCCTGAGAGGCATTTTTTTCAATTTTATTTTCCTGCTTATTTGAACTTCAACTGTCCTATTTTTAACTTCTAAAAGTTCTTTCTTGGTTGGGTGTTGTGGCACCTGCCTTTAATCCCAGCACTTGGGAGGCAGAGGCAAGGAGATCTCTATGCATTCAAGGCCAGCCTGGTCTACATAGTGAGCTCCAGGCCAGCAGGGACTAAAGGGAGACCCTATCTCAAAAAGAATAACAAAAAAAGTTCTTTCTTGAGTAGTTTGTTGGTGGATCATCTGTCCTTGCTTTATTCTTCTCCCTGGAGATGTTAATGAGTTTTTGATATGCCCCACCC
This sequence comes from Rhizomys pruinosus, assembly GCA_009823505.1. Lineage (NCBI taxonomy): Eukaryota > Metazoa > Chordata > Mammalia > Rodentia > Spalacidae > Rhizomys > Rhizomys pruinosus. Next base: position 806,041 of record VZQC01001525.1, on the reverse strand, counting down.
CAACCTGACTCCATGCATTACTGGTTCTTTTGAGTCCCATGTTTCTTTTTCCTTATGCATCAGAGGTCCTCCTCAAGTCTCCGCTGACCCTGACTTCTACCTTCTACACTAAAGGATAACGTCACAGCAGGAGGATGGGTGCACCAAAGGCTTCTTATTATAAGCATCCATCATCAAGAGCTGGTGGTATTTTCTCTGCTTTAGATCTATAAAAGGATCCTTTATTAACCATTGGAGATAAACCCGACCATCTGTATGAAAAGTGTGCTTGAACGCAACACATCACCCCTCAACTGGAGAAACTGAGAGTGTTAGGATTATTCCGTCCAAACTGAAACATCCTTGTTGGAGGTACATTGAGGGCTCCAAAGACTCAGGAAGCTAAAGAAGTAAGTTTCAGGAAGAACAGGAAAGCTACAGGATTCACAAGGGCCTCCGTAAGGTTCTGAAAGCTGTCAACAATTGCTGGAGAGCTCTTCAATAGAGCTGCCTAAAGGCTGGGCCTAGAGCTGGGTGGATCCTGCCTTTGTGAGTCATCACCCACGTTTGGGTGGATTTTTCAGTGATGTCTTTGAATCATCATGTAACTAATCCCTAACTCTTTTTTCTTCTAAGTAATCCCAAACAAGCCCATTTGTTCACCAAACTGGATTTGGGTGGAATCATTTCTCTGGTCTGTCATCAGTGTCCTTTCTGGAATGAATAGATGTTTATTCTTAGCTGTTGAGGAAAAGTCATTCACACAACAGAATTTATAGTCCTCTAACATCTAATACTATTTTGTGAAGGAAAGGAAAATTCTCCCAGCCTTCTACAGGTGAAATAATCATTTATTTTCAGGTCCATTTCTATGGGAAATGCTCATTTCTCCAGGCTCCCTTTCTCCTACTCAGCTCCTGTCTGAGACGGAGTCTGATATAGGGGAGGGAGGGGAGGAGGAGGAATGGGGGGCAGACATGGGGGGGGCATTGGTAATGGCCAAGGGCTGAGAGTTCCTTGTTGTACTGAGTCCTCACTGCCTTCTAACAAAGACAGCCAGGGGGCATGTGTCACAAGCCCCTGGTTTAGTGAGTTGTGACAGTAGGCTGGCCTAAATGGCATTTTATGATTCCAGCCATTGTATCTTGTTTTAAAGTTCCAGGATATTGTCAGTAACGCGTTCTGAGTCAGGACTTTTGGTGGTCCATCATTCTCCTGTCCCCAGTGAGGCACATGGAGATTTTTCATGCCACCTAGCTAGCAGAGATCATAGGGTGCAGAAAAACAGCTCGTGGTCCTCTGTCCAGCTTCCTCCCATCACCAGTTCCCCTCCAGCCCAGGAATGCACAAGCTAGGAAATATAAATCCTGATGCCCTCCTCCCTCCCTCCCTCCCTTCCCTCCTCCTCTCTATTTTCTTTCTCTCTTTTCTTTCACTCTTTCTTTTTTCTGTCAGACAGTATATCACCGTGTTACTCTGGCTGGCCTGCAACTTTCTATGTAAACCAGGGTAGCCTTGAATTCACAGAGGCCTGCCTCTGCCTCTCAAGTGCTGGGATTAAAAGCAGGAGACATCACACTCAGCATGCCTCCTGACCCATTGTCTCCAAACTGTGTCTTAAATTTGGTATGTAACCAAAGAGTTTCTTGAACTTCGGGTCCTCCTGCCTCCGCCTTCCAGCGAGTTACAGTGTGATTACAGATGTGTCACCATGCCAGCTCATGCAGTGGAGCTTTGAGCATTCTAGGCAAGCACTCTACAATCGCAGCCAACTCATTCCTTTTCTTTTAACTCATTTAACATAACCTGTTGTGTTTCAAATATTTGACATAGCATAGGGGAAGGAGAGTACCAGGATCTGCCTCTGTCCCCAGCTCCGTCCCCTCTCTGTCTCCGGCTCCACCCCCTCTCTGTCTCACCACTCCAGAAACAGCAAGTGATAGTTACACGTTCTTCCTGTCAGAGGATGTCTGGTGGCCTCTGTGATTTCAACAGCACTCCATCTCCCCTCCTTGGAACCAGCATGGTGAATAACTACAGGGAATTTTTGTCTAAGGAGTTGCCTGTTAAATATTAGCAAAATATTTTCTGTGTAACATTATCCATGTTACACAAATACCCTTATAGATAAAGCTTTGCTGACCTCTGTGGAATTGCTGGGACATGGACAGGAACAACATGGCAGTGTGTGATGTATATTGTCCAGTGTTGAGAAGGGTAACATAATAAGCGGTATGCTTAATCTGCCTAAAAGAGCATGGAATGAGACTCGTAAATCTGTACAGTGAGGCAGATCATGTCAGGGGGTCTGTGGGGAGGGGAGGTGGGGAGGCACGGCCACCCTGAAGCTCCATATCAAGAAAATGAGCTCTCTTTCAGTGTCCATGACTTCTTAAGGGCACAGCATAAAACCAGATCCCCAAATATATCCATATTTTAGACTCTAATGCTAAAAATCCTTCCTGATCACTTCCAGTAAAAGGAAATTCAAGACACACACACACACACACACACACTGAATCTTTGAGTATCTTGTATTTTAACCCCCCCCCCCAGCAATGATTAGGTGACTCGTTAAGCCTTGGGCTGCGGCAGTGGTATTGGCTTCCAGTCATATGTACTTCTTTGACCTCCTAATGTCTCAATAAGTTTGTGTGCTTTTTTGCATAGTATGGTATGTAAGTATGTATGTATGTATGTATGTATGTGGGGTGTGTGTGTGTTCTTGTGTGCGTCTGTGTGGGGGACAGGGGTTGATGTTGGGTGTCTTTTGAGATATCGCTCTCCACATTTTTTACATAAGGGAAGGTCTCTCACTGAACCTGGAGCTCAGTGATTGGACCAGTCTAGCTAGCCAGCTTGCCCCAGAGACCCCCTGTCTCATTCTCGCAAACACTGGGATTACAGGCAGGTCCCCATACCCACCTGACATTTAAGTGGTCCTTGCACTTACATGGCAAGCTTTGTATCCATGGGCCATTATTTCCCCAGCCCAAGTCTGCGTGCTTAAGTATTGCTGACCAGTTAGTGTTCAAAGTCCTGTTTTCTTAACTTGGCAAGTGGGTGGAGGATGTTATGCTCTTTGGCAATGATTTGTGAATTTAAGCCTCAGGCTTCCTATAGGAAGCCTCCAAAGAGTAAACCAGAGTCTCTGCAGTAGGGAATAAAGTATAGCTGCTTTTAAAATAGTTCCCAAAATGCCTTTCTTAATTATATACTTTCAGATTTAGAGAAAAATTGAGTCAACTACATAGAGTTCTCACAGTGGTTGGTGAGCCAACACAGATACATTAGGACTAACTAAAATCCATAGTCTATTACAGTTCATGCGGTGGTTATATTCTGTCTCTATGTGTTTTCTTAAAAGATTTTTCCTCTTTTTTGTTATTTGAGAATTTCATGCATGCATATAATGTGCTTTGATCATCTACCTCCATTCCCTCCCATTTCCTCTCCTCTTGCCCCCCCACCCCGATTTCTCTCTTCCAACTTCATGTGCTTTTTAAACTTTTTAAACCCACTGGGTCCATTTAGTGCTACCTGTATCTCTATGAATATTGGGCCAAATATTGGATTATGGGCAGCCTCTAAGGGGCTGTGTCTCTGAAGAAAGCTCTCCCTCCCTCAGTAGTCTTCAGTTGTCAATAGCTCAGATAGGGGTTTTTAGTGTCTGTGTGTGTGTGTGTGTGTGTGTGTGTGTGTTGATTGTGAATGCAGTACTATTAGATCCCCTGGAGCTGAAGTTACAGATGGTTGTGAGCCACCTGATGAGAGTGGTAGGAACCCGAGAACTTAACTCATGTCTCACGCAAGAGCAATAAGAGCTGAGCCCTATTTCCATCTGTGTGTTCATGGTAGTGCTATAATGTCATGAGTTTACTATTATGGTGTTGTACAGAATAGTTTAGCTGCTAAAAAAGACCCACTGTACTCCACCTATTTGATTCTTCCTGCCTACCCTTAAGCTTCTAGTAGTAACTGCTTGCTCTCTTTCTCTCTCACACTGTGTCCATAATGTTTCCTTTTCAGAATATTAAACACAGTCATGCAAAGCATAACTCAACAAAAGTCAACAATGGAGTAACATGCACATTGGTTCTGTAGAACATGATGGAGCTGAAGAATTCATTCCTGTTACCTACTGACATCCAGCCACTATGATGTCATTGCTGATCTATTATTTACGTATTTGTAGATGTGCTGGTGCAAAGAGGCCTAGTGTGCTGCCAGTTGTGGAAAGATACAGCACACGCGTGTATAGTGCATGATACTTGATGATGATACAGACTGTGCTGCATTTATTATGCTAGCCTATGCATCCTTATCCCTGAGCATACTCCTTCTACTCAACAAAAATGGACCCGGCACTATGTCACGTTGCTCTGGTGGCAGCTCTCCTATCTCTTATTGACTCGTATCTTGATTGCTTCATTTTTTTTCTCATGGGCTTGATTTAATCTATTTCATTCATCATGGCCTGTAAATACATAATCTTTCCTGCTAGTGTTGCTGAGAAGAGCTGGAATTGAGACTTGGGGTGGAATCATTAAAAATCATGTGATAGTCGTTTGAAATGAGATACTCAAGAGGTTTGTTCATGACTTCACAACATTTAACAAGGAGGGAACAGTTGAAAAAAATCACCAGGACTCCTGTTGAGGTGGCAACTGACTTTAACCTGGGTACTGGATGGTACTGAGCAGCTGCCAGAGGTGAGTCTTGACAAACTGGGTAATGAGTTGTTAGAACTGTAACTAGAACACAAGAGAAAAGAAGAAAAAGAATTCCCAAGAAAATTCAGTGAGGCCTGAAGACCTAGACAAGTACTTTCAAAAGTTTGCAAATCTGAGGGCTGGAGAGATGGCTGAGCAGTCGAAGGCACTGGAGAAATGGCTCAGCAGTCGAAGGCACTGGAGAGATGGCTCAGTAGTCGAAGGCACTGGAGAGATGGCTCAGCAGTCGAAGGCACTGGAGAGATGGCTCAGCAGTCGAAGGCACTGGAGAGATGGCTCAGTAGTCGAAGGCACTGGAGAGATGGCTCAGTAGTCGAAGGCACTGGAGAGATGGCTCAGTAGTCGAAGGCACTGGAGAGATGGCTGAGCAGTCGAAGGCACTGGAGAGATGGCTCAGCAGTCGAAGGCACTGGAGAGATGGCTCAGCAGTCGAAGGCACTGGAGAGATGGCTCAGTAGTCGAAGGCACTGGAGAGATGGCTGAGCAGTCGAAGGCACTGGAGAGATGGCTCAGCAGTCGAAGGCACTGGAGAGATGGCTCAGCAGTCGAAGGCACTGGAGAGATGGCTCAGTAGTCGAAGGCACTGGAGAGATGGCTGAGCAGTCGAAGGCACTGGAGAGATGGCTCAGCAGTCGAAGGCACTGGAGAGATGGCTCAGCAGTCGAAGGCACTGGAGAGATGGCTCAGCAGTCGAAGGCACTGGAGAGATGGCTCAGTAGTCGAAGGCACTGGAGAGATGGCTCAGCAGTCGAAGGCACTGGAGAGATGGCTCAGTAGTCGAAGGCACTGGAGAGATGGCTCAGCAGTCGAAGGCACTGGAGAGATGGCTCAGTAGTCGAAGGCACTGGAGAGATGGCTCAGCAGTCGAAGGCACTGGAGAGATGGCTCAGTAGTCGAAGGCACTGGAGAGATGGCTCAGTAGTCGAAGGCACTGGAGAGATGGCTCAGTAGTCGAAGGCACTGGAGAGACGGCTCAGTAGTCGAAGGCACTGGAGAGATGGCTCAGTAGTCGAAGGCACTGGCTGCTTTTGCAGAGGAGCCAGGTTCAGTTCCCAGCACCAAGATGGCTGACAACCATGTTCTAACCATGGTTAACTCAGCTCCAGGGGATCCCACCCCTACTTCTGGCCTCTGTTGCAATTGCACAACATGGATGCACTCACATACAGGCAAACAAAACACTCAGACACATTCAAACAGAATGAAAACTTGAATTTCAATCTAGAATGTTTTTTTCACCCATAGAGAAGAATGTTTCTGGTCCATTATCTGCATACGAAAAAGCCAGTGATGAAAAAGAGAAAGTCAGGAAGGTAGCTTGCTTAGACGCTGTTCTGAAGAGCAGTGGTTCTTTAAGAAGAGCTCCAGGCAGGTTCTCCACAGGGATCTAGAAGGCCTCCTCCTCATAGGAGGTGACTGCTTCATGTGCATTACCCTGAGGATTCCCCAGTGGAACAGTGGAGGTTGAAGACAATGACATCGATCGACCCTAACCCTGTGAGGCCTCTCATGTGTATATTTGTGTCTTAAGAGTTTATTTTTTAAAGCTTGAAAATTTGAAAAACACTTTTAAAAAGTTTATAGAATATGATAACAAGGGACTGGAGAGATGGCTCAGTGGTTAAACTGAAGACCCAGGATTGAATCCCAGCACCCACACAGCAGGTAACAACCACTCAGTTCCAGGGGACTCCAACAACCCCTTCTGTCCTCCGCAGGCACTGCATGTCACAGGTACACTTCCATACATGCAGGCCTACTACTCATACACATAAAGTAAAATAAATAAAAATATGAAAATAATGTTTGTTCAGATGTGTAATGTACATGTATCTTAAGCAGTTAGTGCAGAAAGGTGAAAACCTAAAAACTTAAAAAATATATAGAGTAGAATGTTAGACTAGATTCGGGTCCATTTATTATTGAGAAAAAAGAATTTTATCAATTTAGCCTATCTTGGTATACATTGTTCAGAAAACACAGAATGTGCTGTACAAAGGGCTTCACACTCATGAGTTCACCCAGTCCTGGAAGCTCCGTTTGTGGCAAGAATCCTTGACACATATACCATTAAAAATCTTGTATAATACTGTGTTTGTACTGTACATGTTCTTTGTTTAGATGCACAAATACCATTGTATTACAATGGCCACACATTTCCACATGTTGTACATCTTTGTAGGGAAGGCAGGGTAAGCTATCTTGCAAAAGCTAGGTGTTTTAATAGGCTGCACTGTCTAGGTTTATGTAGGCACATTCTGTGACATTTGTATAATGAAAAAAATCATCTAATGAAGTTTTTCCCAGCATGCATCATGCATCCTGTCATTGAGACGTGGTTGCTGTTAGAAGCATACAACATGCAAGATCTGCAGCTAATATAGTTCAGCTTAAAATTCCTAATAATTCACTGTGCAAACACACCACAGCTTATCAGGTCACCCTTTGAAGGCATCTTGGTAGCTTCAATGTTTAGCAATTATGACTGAAACGTCTAAATACCTCTGTGGGTATGTCTTTGTATGGACATGTTTCCACTTGTTTTTGGCAAATACCTGGGAGTGTGGTTGATGGATCATATACTTGACACCACTTGGTAGCTCACTGTTTGCAGAGGTTTAGGAGGTGTGGTCTTTTGGGGGAGAATCACATGACTGGGGTGGGCTTAGAGAGTTCATAGCCTCACCTCAGCCTATCTCTCTGCTTCCTGCTTGTGCTTGAAGATGTGAGTACTGCTTTCTGCCGTGGCCCTCCTGCCGTGTGGCCTCTTAGCCCTCTGGTACTATAAGCTCAGTACACTCTTCCTTCTATAAATTGCCCTGGTCATGGTGTTTTATCAAACAACAAAAATGTAACTAATAAAAAGTCTTTTCATCGTTTTTCTTTTATATGAGTATCTATATATGTGTATATATATCCTATACTGCATGTGATGGTTAATCCTGGGTGTCAACTTGACTGGACTAAGGAACAAATAAGAGAAAAGTATTTTCGGATTGGAGCACCTCAACCCCGATGGCCCACCCCAAATGTGGGCGTTACCTTCTGCTGGCAGGCAGTATAAAAGGGCCACTGCAGAGGGAGCTGGTCCCTTTTTTCCTGCGGCTTGCCTCTCTCTCTGCTTCCTGTGCTCTTTGCGAGATGTGACCCTCAGTTTGCTGCTCCAGATCCAGCTGCCACGCCTCCCGCCACAATGGACTCTAATTCCCTGGAACCGCCAATCGTAAGCTCAAATAAACTCTTCCTTTTATAAGTTCCTTGGTCATGGTGCTTTATCACAGCAACAGAAAAGTTACTAATACAGTAATTTGGTACTGAGAGTGGGGTGTTGGCTGTGAAGAACCTGACCATGTGGATGTTTGGAGAAATGTGGAAGACTTTGGAACTTTGGGCTAGAAAAGCTGTTGACTACTGTAAGCAGAGCTTAAGGGGCCATTTTAGTAGAAGCCTGGAAGAAAGCATGGCTGCAAAGAATGTAGTTCCACAGGAAAATAAAGACTTAGGCAGCAACTGGAATAGTTTGATAAAGTCTGGCAGCAGTTTGCCCACAGCCCAGATGCTTGCCTGATGCTAAGTTGAAAAGCAGTGGACTGATGTCTTTGGTGGAGGATATTTCAAGACACCCTAATGTAGAAATGGTGGCGTGGCTTTTAATGGTGAATATTGTGCAGATCTACAGTGAAGAAGAGCAGATGGGGCAGAAAGAAATGCAGAATGTACAGTTTGGATCTGAAAACTAAAGGTGGGGCTAAGGCATGTGAAGGAGAGGCTCCCTTTCTTAAGGAGATGAAAGCAATTAAGGAGAGGCCTGGAGATTTACAAGTAAACAAAAGAATCAGTACCTTCAGGGCAAGACCACACCCAGCTAATCCTCCATCAAGTCCAGGGCAGAGAAAAATTGCAAATGTGGTTAAAGTAGGAGAGATTCCATCCCGAACTTGCAGCCAAACTCAGCAGTTTCATTCACGTGGTGCTGGTTTTAGAGGCATGAAGTTTGCAAGAGTGAAGGGGTCATCAGTTCTTCCTCCACGGTTTCAGAGAGCTGCCAAGGTCAGGCAGAGCGCAGCAGGGGTGTCCCTGCATAAAGCAGGCCCTGAGGGCACAAGCAAGCTACATGAAGAAGTTGCCCAAATGCCTATGGTTCCCACTCCTGTTACAATGCCTCCTGGGCTTAAGCATGCACCTATGGCTTCATGGGGTTTGCCCTATGATCAGTTGACTGAGGAAGAGAAGACTAGGGCCTGGTTTACTGATGGTTCTGCACGCTATGCAGGCACCACCCAGAGGTGGACAGCTGCAGCATTACAGCCAATTTCTGGAACAACCCTAAAGGACACTGGTGAAGGAAAGTCTTCACAGTGGGCAGAACTTCGGGCAGTGCACATGGTTGTGCATTTTGCCTGCAAGGAGAAATGGCCAGAGGTTCGATTATATACTGATTCATGGGCTGTAGCCAATGGTTTGGCTGGATGGTCAGGGACTTGGAAGGAGCATGACTGGAAAATTGGTGAGAAAGACATTTGGGGAAGAAGTATGTGGATAGAGCTCTCTGAATGGTCAAAGGATGTGAAGATACTTGTGTCTCATGTAAATGCTCATCAAAAGGTGATCTCAGCAGAGGATGAGTTTAATAATCAAGTAGATCGGATGACTCGTTCTGTGGATAGTCAGCCTCTTTCTCCAGCTATCCCTGTTGTTGCTCAATGGGCCCATGAACAAAGTGGTCATGGTGGCAGAGATGGAGGTTATGCATGGGCTCGACAGCATGGACTTCCACTCACCAAGGCTGATCTGGCTACAGCTGCTGCCGAGTGCCAGATTTGCCAACAGCAGAGACCAACATTGAGCCCCCGATATGGTGCTATTCCCCGGGGTGACCAGCCAGCAACCTGGTGGCAGGTTGACTACATTGGACCACTTCCATCATGGAGGGGACAGCGTTTTGTTCTTACAGGAATAGATACTTATTCTGGTTATGGATTTGCCTTTCCTGCACGTAATGCTTCTGCCAAAACTACCATCCAGGGACTTACGGAATGCCTTATCCACCGTCATGGTATTCCTCACAGCATTGCTTCTGATCAAGGAACTCACTTCACAGCCAAAGAAGTGCGACTGTGGGCCCATGGTCATGGTATCCACTGGTCTTACCATGTTCCCCACCACCCAGAAGCAGCTGGCTTGATAGAACGATGGAATGGCCTCTTGAAGACACAGTTACAGCGCCAATTAGGTAGCAATACCCTGGAGGGCTGGGGCAAGGTTCTCCAGCAAGCAGTATATGCTTTGAATCAGCGTCCACTATATGGTACTGTTTCTCCTATAGCCAGAATTCATGGGTCCAGGAACCAAGGGGTGGAAGTGGGAATGATTCCACTCACTATCACCCCTAGTGACCCAGTAGGAAAATTTTTGCTTCCTGTACCCACGACCTTGCGTTCTGCTGGTCTAGACGTTTTGGCTCCAATGGGGGGAGTGCTTTTGCCAGGAGATACAGCAAACGTTCTATTGAACTGGAAGCTAAGACTTCCCCCTGGCCACTTCGGGCTTCTACTGCCTTTAAGCCAACAGGCTAAGGAAGGAATAACAGTAGTAGGAGGAGTGATTGATCCAGACTACCATGGGGAAATTGGACTTTTTCTCCACAATGGGGGCAAGGAAGATTATGTCTGGAAGGCAGGAGATGCTGTAGGGCGCCTTCTGGTGCTACCATGTCCTATGATTAAGGTCAATGGGAAACTCCAACAACCCAAACCAGACAGGACAATAAATGGCCCAGACCCTTCAGGGATGAAGGTATGGGTCACTCCTCCAGGGAAAGAGCCAAGACCTGCAGAGGTGCTTGCTGATGGCGGAGGAAATACAGAATGGGTAGTAGAAGAAGGTAGTCATAAATATCAGCTGAAGCCACGGGACCAGTTGCAGAAACGTGGATTATAATAGATATTAACCTTCGTCCTATTTGGTTAAGAATGTGCTTGTTTATATATGTATATATATATATATATATATATATGTATATTAAGTGGATACTTGTGTTCCCCTTTGAATGTGCAACTGAGATATGTGTTAAGTGTTGTCATATTTAGGTTATTAGATACTGAAGGACTAAGTGTTCCTCAAGGACATTACCACCTACTCTAAGATATAATGCTTTGCTATTGCACATGAGACACTTATAACATGTTAGGTGAAATTATGACCTTGCCATTGTTTGCAATTGACATTTAAGCATACCATAAGGAGAGGCTATTTATTGGGTGTTGACAAGGGGTGGACTTGTGATGGTTAATCTTGGGTGTCAACTTGACTGGACTAAGGAACAAATAAGAGAAAAGGATCTTTGGATTGGACCACCTCAACCCGGATGGCCCACCCCAAATGTGGGCATTACCTTCTGCTGGCAGGCAGTATAAAAGGGCCACTGTAGAGGGAGCTGGTCCCTTTTTTCCTGCGGCTTGCCTCTCTCTCTGCTTCCTGTGCTCTTTGCGAGATGTGACCCTCAGTTTGCTGCTCCAGATCCAGCCACCATGCCTCCCGCCACAATGGACTCTAATTCCCTGGAACCACCAATCGTAAGCTCAAATAAACTCTTCTTTTTATAAGTTCCTTGGTCATGGTGCTTTATCACAGCAACAGAAAAGTGACTAATACACTGCATGTATGTAATTATGTGCACCCATGTCTTGCAATGACTGAAGAGGCCAGAAGAGGGCATCGGATCCCATGAAACTGGAGTTAGCTGCAACAATAGCTCTTCTGCAAAAGTAGCCAGCCAGTGCTCTTAACTACTGAGCCACCTCTCAGTCCCTCTTTTCCCCATTTAAAAAAATTGTTTTGTTAGTATTACAGTTTAAGAAATATTTGTGTATTTTGAATACTGGAGCTTTATCTGCTATGTGATTTGCAAATATTTTCTTTAGGTCTGTGGCTCGTCATCTTAACAGTGTCTTTTTCTTTTTTTAATTTTAATTTTTTATTTATTTCTGTATGTGTATGAATGTACTGTCTGCATGAAGGTTTGTACACTCATGTCGTGCAATGCCGCGGAGGTCAGAAGATGGTCTCAGATTCCCCTGGAACTGGAGTTCTCCTGGAATCAGAGTTTCAGATGGGTCTTGGCCGCCATGTGGGTACTGGGGATCTAACCCGGGTCCTCTGTAAGAGCAGTCGGCACTCTTAACAACTAGGCCATCTCTCCAGCCCAACAGTGTCTTTTTCCAATGAAAAGTTTTAAATGTTAGGGGCTGGGAGATGGTTGAGTCAGTAAAATGCTTTCTGTGCAAACATGAGAACCTGCATTCTATTCTTAGCACCTATGTAAAAAAAACCAGGGTGGGGCTTGGGGGAAGTTGCTGGGGATGTAGAGTCAAGGGGATCCCTGGGTCTTGCTGGCTAGCAAATCTCATTGAATCAGAGAGCTCCAAGTTGAGTGGAAATTTCTGTCTCAAAAGAGGAAGGTGGTGGTTTTTAACTGACTTTTTTTTTTAATGTATAAAGGTTATGTTTCTCAAATCTGAGCCAGTCGAGTATGGAACTTAGTTCTGACATGTCTAGCAGCAGATTTCCCTTCGCCTTCTAACTGAGCTATCAACTTTGTCAATAGTAGATAGCCATTAAATCATAAAAATTTATTTGTGGCCAGGCATGGTGGTGCATGCCTTTAATCCCAGCACTCAGGAGGCAGAGGCAGGCAGATTTCTGTGAGTTCAAGGCCAGCCTGGCCTACAGAGTGAGTTCCAGGACAGCTGGGGCTAGAGGGAGACCCTGTCTCAAAAATACAAAAAAAATTATGAAAAAAGATTTTAAAAATATTTTCGTAGAGATATCTATATGATCAAGAGGATTTTTAAAAAAAATTTTTGCTTTACTAGTGCCACAAACTTGCCAGCAGTAACTTATTTATTATCTGGTTCAAGCTAAGTCTGTAGTTTTCTTTCCTAGGACTTGTTGCTAAAAGACAAGACATTTTTTAACTGTACATTGATCAGATTGTTAGCTTGGTACTGTTTTATTTCTTTTGAGAACCTTTGAATAAAGAACATCGGAAACTTAAAAAAAAATAGGTGCTAGTATGAAGGTTGGGGCTGGAGAGATGGCTTAGTAGTTAAGAGTGTTAGGTCGGGGTTTGGAATGAAAAGCCAAGATGGCATAGCCTGGAGGACCCTCCCTTCTTTTCCAGTCAGGAGCCCTTTGTAAAAAGAGGGGCTGGAGAGACGGCTCAGTGGTTAAGAGTGCCTACTGCTCTTGCAGAGGAGCCAGGTTTGATTCCTAGCACCCACATGGCAGCTAAGAACCATCTTTAACTCCAGTTCCGGGGGAATCTGACAACCTCTTCTGACCTCTGAGGCATTGCACAACATGGGTGCACCAACCTACAAAAAAAAAAAAAATTCAAGCTCACAAAAAAAAAAAAAAAAAAAAAGCTCGAGAAGAAAGCCCATGTAAATCACTGGACAGAGCCTACACCTAGTTCCAGATTCCCAAGAGACCTCTGGATCTGAGACTCACCTTCAGGAACCTGACCTGGCCTAATGGGACAGATTCCAACATGTCACCATCTCCCCTTCCTTTCCCTATAAAAGGTCCTGAGCCCCTCCCAGACATATGCTTACCTGTGGTACTTCATCCCAAAGGGCCATGAATTTGTCCAAGAGAGCACTTCCCTGGATTAAAAGCCTGCATTTGTTTACTTTCAATTTGAAGTGATTCCAGCTGGCCTTTCTCTTGGTACTGGAAACCTTTCAAAGAGCACTAGCTGGGGGCTGGAGAGATGGCTCAAGCAGTTGAGAGCACGGACTGCTCTTGCAGAGGACCCGGGTTCAATTCCTAGCACCCACATGGTGGCTAAGAACCATCTTTAACTCCAGTTCCAGGGGAATCTGATGCCCTCCCGTGGCATTGCATGACACGGGTGCACCAACTTATATGCAGACAGTACACTCATACACATAAAAAATAATAAATAAAAATAAATAAATAAAGAGTTTATCTTGCAGAATACCTGGGTTCAATTTCCACCACCCACATGGCTGCTAACAACTCTCTATAACTTCAGTTCCAGGAGATCCAAACCCTCTTCTGGTCTCTGTGAGCATTGCTTGGATGTGGTGCTCTTTCCCATGTAGGCAGAACACTCATACACATAAAATGAAATATTAGGTGGAAGAATGATGGAGACACCTGCAGCTGAGCCCTGGTTTTCATGTGCACATGCATATACATACATGCACACACAAATACATACATGTACACACATATACATATACATATACATACACACAATCCAATTTATCAATTTTTTTTCATCAAAGATACTGCCAGGACTGACACCCCATGCGTAATGGCCTGGCTGGACATTTCCTTTCCCATTGCTCTCAAAGGGTGTTTCCCAGGGTGTCCTGGCTTCGTTGCTCACATGTGAGAAGCACTCTGTCACGTCTTTGTGGTTGATGTCTGTCTGAAACGCACATGGAGTCGTGAGAAAGGGAAATGGTCAGGTTGATCTGGGGCTCACACTTCCTAAGCGGAAGAGACCGGCAGTTGCACAAAGCAACAGCAAGGCCAACATGGAGGGGAGAGTGGGCAGCACAACATGATGTCCGCACCCAGGGGCTGAAGGCTGGACCATTTGTCACTATTAACATGTGCTGTGCCAGCTCAGTCTGAATTTGCATGTTTTTGTTCATGAGCTTGATTTTGCCTCTCCAAGCTGGGACTCATTGAGAGACTCCTGACTTCTTTTTCAAAGTACTCTTAAGTAAAATCCCATCCTTGTATGCTTATTTCATCAGAATGGTAAAGCAGGAAGAGGGAGCCATTGCTTGTGGGCAGAAATTATTGCAAAGAGATTTTGAACAGAATGAAGAATGAGAAAGGAAAAGGGAATAAATACAGGGAACTGCCCAGTGAAGGTGTTAATGTGGCTCATTCATCTGTCCCAGATGTCACTGGCCAGGGATGGGATGGGACTGTTGGAGTGGGTGCCCTGGGGCCAAGCTCACAGCTGTGGGAGCAGAGCCTCCTCCTCTGCAGCAGGACTTCCCTCTGCAGCCTCAGGACATCCTTCTGGGCATCATATTCCTTTCATCCTGGCGACACACTTTCCACTAGAGCTCTCTGGAAGCACACACTCTCTGAATGCTGGGCAAGGAGGTGGTCTCTGTCTGTGACCTTCTGGAGCAGGTCCTGGTGGGAACAATTGATGGGAAGTAGATGAAAGGTAGATATGGCAGCCTATGACATTACTTAGGAGGGGAGTTATGAGTGAATAAGAGTCAGACTCGTGTGCGTGTGTGTGTGTGTGTGTGTGTGTGTGTGTGTGTGTGTAACTATATATAATATAAACTTTTACCATTTTAGCCATGTTTTTTATCTGTATAGTTCAGTAGCTTCAGTTATATCCACCGTCCATCTCTGAACCTTTTCATCATCTCAAACTGAAATTCTGCCCATTAAACAGTAGCTAAGTCCCCACCCCCATGCAGCCCTGCTGACCACTTCTCTACTTTCTGTATATGTACATGAAACGTATCTTGTATGGCTGGAATTATATAGTAGTAATCTTTTTGTGGCTGTCTAATTTCCCTTAGTATGTTTTTTTTTTTTGTCTTTTTGAGACAAGGTCTCTCTGTAGCCCCAGCTGTCCTGGAACTCACTATGTAGAGCAGGCTGGCCTTGAACTCACAGAGATCCGCCTGCCTCTGCCTCCCGAATGCTGGGATTACAGGCGTGCACCACCACGCCCAGCTGGTATGATGTTTTTGAGGTTTATTCACGTTGTAGCAATTGCTACAGAACCTGGAAGGGAACAGGGAATTGCCATGTGTGGTGCTCAGCTGCTCACAACTGGCAACTTGAAAAACATTAAGGCAGCATTTCTGCAAAAAAAGACTTTAAGACCAAATTTGACATCAAGTCCTGATAGAAGTGTGGAAACAGGAAGCCTTTCCTTACTGGTTGCTGAAGCAGAACTAGTTACATTTCTTATTCAGGAAGATTAGAAAAAAGCCAAGGAGTCACTTTAAGAAGCCAGGGTTTAGGGGCTGAGGAGATAGTTTAGTTAGCAAAGTACTTCAGTTAGCAACGCTGTCCAAGACTGGAGTTCCATCCTTAAAACTCACTTTTGAAAGCCTGGCATGGTAGTGTGGGCTTGTAATTCCAGATCAGGAAGGCAGAGACAGGCAGGTGCCTGGGGCTTGCTGACTAGTGAGAAAGTGTCAATAAACATAATGGATAGCCTCTGAGGAGTGCCACTGTGAAAGAAAGTTCCCAGAAAAATCCTGCACCCTGGACCCAGCTTCCTGCAAGGCCGACTAACTAATTAATCCCTTAGTGTCTGTGGAAAGTTTGTAATGTTGCAGATCCAATGTTACACTTTATCTGGGGCTCTGGTTTTCTCTCCCTAGATGGCCACTCCTTTCCTGTCTCTGTCTGACCTAAAACCCTGTAACTAACAGATTGAAAAAGTCTTTTGAGGCTGTGTGTGGTGGTGCACTCCTTTAAGCCAGCACTTGGGAGGCAGAGGCAGGAGGATCTCTGTGAGTTTAAGGCCATCCTGATCTACAAAGTGAGTTCCAGGACAGCTGGGGCTGCAGGGAGACCCTGTCTCAAAAGACCAAAAAAAAAAAGTCTTTTGAAATGTGTTAACTTAGAAGACCAGCTAAGAATGTCATCAGATAGCACCTGAGACTTCCAGTAGGAGCCCTTCCTCCCTTTGCCACGACCTGCCCACTGAACATATCCACCAGTGTGTTTGAAAGGTGTCTTGCTTTATGACTTTTCTTTGTTCTGTTACTGTAAAACTGTAACGCAACTGTTACCATGCTGGAACATGGTATTTGAGGAAACCTAAATCTGTGTTCCTGGGCCATGGTCACTCATATTTGGCTCCAGAATGAACTATCTCTTAACTCCTTGGAGGTGAGAGTTATGCTTCTGTGTGGACAGCACCCATAGTTGTCCTCTGGCTTCCACATGCATGGGCATATGTATATATTTCCCTGGACACATATGCATGAGAACACACACACACACATACACACATTATATTATGTGTATGTACAAATAGAAAATATTTAATTTCTGCCATATATCTCCCTTGGGGAAGGTCATGCAGCCATCAGGAAGCATGGCCTTGCTGGAGGAAGTTCATCACTGGGTCCAGCTTTGAGAGTCCCAGCTCACACGTCCAGTTTCTCTCTCTCTTTCCGGTTTGCCTTTGAAGACGTGAGCACTCAGCTTTGAGAGTCCCAGCTCACACGTCCAGTCTCTTTCTCCTTCTGGTTTGCCTTTGAAGACATGAGCACGCAGCTTTGAGAGTCCCAGCTCACATGTCCAGTTTCTCTCTCTCTTTCTGGTTTGCCTTTGAAGACGTGAGAACTCAGCTTTGAGAGTCCCAGCTCACACGTCCAGTCTCTCTCTCCTTCCGGTTTGCCTTTGAAGACGTGAGCACGCAGCTTTCAGTTCCAGCCGCCCACAGCCTCTCCTGCCATGATGGATTTTTTTTTTTTATTAATTTTATTTAGTTCTGTATGTGTATGAATGTACTGCCTGCATGCAAGTCTGTGCACCCGTGTCGTGCAACGCCGCGGAGGTCAGAAGAGGGTCTCGGATTCCCCTGGAGCTGGAGTTCTCCTGGAATTGGAGTTTCAGACGGCTCTCGGCCGCCATGTAGGTGCTGGGGATCGAACCCGGGTCCTCTGCAAGAGCAGTCGGTGCTCTTAACTGCTAGGCCATCTCTCCAGCCCGCCATGATGGATTTTTATCCCTCTGGAACCATAGCCCAAATAAGCTTTCTTCTCTATAAGTTGACTTGGTCATGTTGTTTTGTTACAGCAACAGAAAAGAAACTAGTATATTATATAAGGTGGGATCCTGATCTGTTTTTGTTTTTGGTCTTTTTGAGACAGGGTCTCCCTGTAGCCCCAGCTGTCCTGGAACTCACTCTGTAGACCAGGCTGGCCTTGAACTCACAAAGATCCGCCTGCCTCTGCCTCCCGGGTGCTAGGATTAAAGGCGTGCGCCACCACGCCCGGCCGGGATCCTGATCTGCTGGAAGTTTGTTTTCCAACACTGCCAACATCAGGATCTCAGAGCTGAGTCTGAGTGGGCAGAGCTTTTCCTTCATCTCTGCAGCGCCTCCTTAGCAGGCAGGGTCTCCCTTGTTCAGCAAACAGTCCCCTAGAAGGACAAGTCTTAGGAGGATATAGTGTCCCGAGAGGTCACTAGTGAGATACCACCTCTTCCTTCATTTACTCTTTCTATAGGAAAATTTGAAAAAGAAAACCCTTAGCTGGGCGTGGTGGTGCACACCTTTAATACTAGCGCTCCGGAGGCAGAGGCTTGAAGTTGATCCTGGAATCAACCTCAGTTGTTCTTCCATCTTATTCACTGAGGCCAGGGTCTGTCAATCAAAACCAGAGCTCCCAAGATAGCCACTTGCTCTGCAAATCCCACCTGTCTAGAGTTGTAATGCATAGCATGAATACTATACTGGGAAAACTGTTCTGTTGTAGGGGCTTCTGTGAAACAAGTGTAAGTTGAAGTGCTCTTCTCATAAAACAGTAGGTGACCACGTGAGAAGGTGGGTATGCTGACTCCTTCACTACAGCAAGCTTAGCTACCTCTGTGTAGCTCATAACCTACACTTGACAATAACATTTATTTAATTTTTTTGGTCTTTTTGAGATAGGTTCCCTATAGCCCAGCTGTCCTGGAACTCACTCTGTAGACCAGGCTGGCCTTGAACTCACAGAGATCTGCCTGCCTCTGCCTCCCAAGTGCTGGGATTAAAGGCATACACCACCATGCCCAGCACATTTATGTATTTAAAATGTATTACTTTAATTTAAAAAGCGCGTGTGTGTGTGTGTGTGTGTGTGTGTGTGTCCATGTGGAGACTAGAGGTCAAACTTGAGTGCTGTTCTTCAGGTATCACCCACTTCTTTTTTTTATTTTTATTTTTTTATTTATTTTTGTATGTGTATGAGTGTGCTGTCTGTATGCAGGTCTGTGCACCCGTGTCGTGCAGTGCCACGGAGGTCAGAAGCGGGTCTCGGATTCCCCTGGAACTGGAGTTCTCCTGGAATTGGAGTTACAGACGGTTCTCAGTCGCCATGTGGGTGCTGGGGATCAAACCCAGGTCCTCTGCAAGAGCAGTTGGTGCTCTTAACCGCTAGGCCATCTCTCCAGCCCCACCCACTTCTTTTTAAGGGATAAGGCCTGGAGCTCACCAAGTAGGTTAGGTTGGCTGGCAGTGAGCTTCCTGGAGACACTGACCCCAAGTTAAGTGGTGTGGGGTGGGGATGAAGTAAAAATGCAGCCTCCGTTCTTGTCTGGGTCTCGAGCTGCATCACGGTGTGTAGAACGCTGCAGCACCCGGAGCGTCCATCTCCACCATAAATAGCAACAACATTCACCTTCCCAGATGCTGAAACAGACTAAGTAACCATTTCCCACTGCCAGTTCCAGCAGCCGATTGGTCCCTGAAGATCCCCCTGTGTTTGCTTCCCCAGCGCTGGGGTTACGAGGGCACACCACCATGCCCATCTGTTCCTCATGCTTGCAAGACAAGCTATTTACCAACTGACCTAACTCCCCCACTAAAAAACTTATTTAAAAATATAAAATTAGAAGCTGGAGAGATGGCTCAGTGGTTAAGAACAGTGGCTGCTCTTGGAGAGGACTCAGGTTTAATTCTGAGTACCCACATGGCAGCTAAAAACTGTCTATAATTACACTTCCAGGGGATCCAATGCTCTCTTTCTGACCTCCACAGGCATTGCACAACACAAGTGCACTTATACACATGTAGGCAATACCCTCATACACATGAAATAAAAATAATAAATATTTTTAAATTAGTTTAAATGTATACAATAAAATTTATTTATGACACAAAGGCTAGTAACTATAATTTGACTTGATAAAAGGCTTAAGTCACCAGGCCACTGGATGTCTGTGATGTAGTTCACTATGGCTAGATTGAATTGCTAGATTTCTCTAGAGCAGCAGAGAGACCTGGTGACAAATGACTGCATCATTGTCATTTTTTTTTAAATTTTTTATTTATTTCCGTATGTGTATGAATGTACTGTCTGCATGCAGGTCTGTGCACCCGTGTCGTGCAATGCCGCGGAGGTCAGAAGAGGGTCTCGGATTCCCCTGGAACTGGAGTTCTCCTGGAATTGGAGTTTCAGACGGTTTTTGGCTGCCATGTGGGTTCTGGGGATCGAACCCGGGTCCTCTGCAAGAGCGGTCGGCGCTCTTAACTGCTAGGCCATCTCTCCAGCCCCCATCATTGTCATTTTTATATGGTTCTCCAGAGTCCCAGTGCACTAAACAATCCCTTGAGGTTGTTTCTAGCTCTAAAATCTATGATTCTACGAACTACTTCTGTTTGTTATTGCTCATAAAAGCCACTGGTTGCATATATTATTCTCACGTGGCACATGAAGCCTCAGAGAGGTTAATTGAATAGTCCAGACTCGACATTCATTCTGAAACCAGAGGTGGACTGGCAGAAGCTCCGTATCTCACCTTCCTTTATCACTTATTTGTGTATGGCTTAAATAGGCTGATTATTTAGCTTCTAACTGATACTTTCAGGAAGAACAGCAGGCATAAGCCAGTACAGGTAAGCAAATTTGGCCCAAGGGAAACATAATGAAGGGTTTTGGTTTGTTTGTTTGTTTGCTTTTTTAATGAAGCGATCAATGAGTCTTAAATTTGGATTCTAAGAATTTATAGGATACTTTAAATTTACAGTCCCTTATATTTCTTCTCACTCAAAAAAAAAAAAATCCCTCTTGTGTGGTTAGGCTGACTACTCCTGTACTCAGAGAAAGCACCAGATGAATTCATTCTATCCCATCCTCAAGGTAGCTAATCACAAGTGGCAGAGTTGTAGAATTCCCATCCAACCTTTAAGGTCTTTCCAACTGGTACCTAGGTTTTTGATACTGCCTCAAAGTCATAATTATCAGGGAGTTCACAGGGATCAGAGTCTCTGCAGAGACAAACATTTGGTGTGCCTGTATAGTGCACCTTGCTTTGCTAGACCCTTCCTTTCTAATTCCAGAACAAATTGTTAGCTGATGTCTTTTTTACCTCCTGGAAAAGGGGCTCCCAGAACTTCTTCCCCCCCCCCTTACCGTGTGGATGTAGTAGAAATCAAACCCAAATTGCAAGATTACCCTTCACCTTCACCAAGCCTACAGTTGACTCTTGTCAACACACAGCCTTTGGTTTTGGCCACGAACTGCCTATTCCCACAGGAGATATTGTGGCATCATTAGGTGTGTGGGAGGAAGACTCAGCTACTAATCCAGATGTGCCTCCCGCTGGCTACTTGGGGGCCTCAGTGCCTCATCGGCACAGTGAAGAAGATAATATTGGCTAGAGGCTGTAATAAGTGTGGTACTTTAGAGAAAGCTTCAAGCTCAGTGCTGGGTAATGGGTTTTTGACCCCAAAGCAGCAGATTCAGCACCCATCAGATGAACAAGCTTCACCTACAGTACAACTGCAGAATGTGTGGCCCTTGAAGGAGCATGCCTTGGTCTTTCTTCTTTTCTCTTAGCCACATAGAGCTTGAGAGCACTGAGCTCAGTGTGTGTGAAGCCTGGGAGTATACGATCCGCCGTACTCAGTTTCCTGTTACCAATCGCTATTCAGATCATGTATTCCTTTTCAAATACGTAGTTTGATTCTTTGAGAATTCTATACATGCATACAATGTATTTCGACATATTTACCCCACTCCTCCCTCTAACTCCTCCCAGGTCCTTCCCCTAGATTCTGCTCCCAACATTGTGTCTGGGTTTTTGTTGTTGTTTGTTTTGTTTTGTTTTGTGTGTTTTTTTGTTTGTTTTGTTTTTTGGTCTTTTTGAGACAGGGTCTCGCTGTAGCCTTAGCTGTCCTGGAGCTCACTCTGTAGACCAGGCTGGCCTTGAACTCACAGAGATCCACCTGCTTCCCCCTCCCAAGTGCTAGGATTAAAGGGGTGTGCCATGTCTGTTTTTTTCTCTTTTACAATCCACTGAGTCCACTCAGCGTTGCCCATATGTGCATGGATTGGGGCCATCCACTGTAGCGTGGTCAATGATTCAGGAAACACACTGCTAAAGAAAACTGCCTCCCTCCTCTGGTACCCATGCCACTAGCTTCTCAGCTAAGGGTGGGGCTTTCGTGTCCCCCCATCCCTGCTGTAATGCTGATTGGTTTAATCTTGTTCAGGCCCTGTGTGGGCAGTTGAGCTGCTGTGGGTTCATGAGTGCAGTGTCCTGTTATGTCCACAACACGTGGTTTTCCTTTGGTCCTCCCTACAAATGGCTTTCTGCCTTCTTTTCTGTGATGTCCCCAGAACTTTCTGGGGAATGGGTAGACATATCCCATTTATGATTGAGCATACCACAGATACTTCTTTTCTTCACTTTGACCAGTTGTGAGATCATGTTTTCTTTTTGTGAATTTTTTTATTGAATTTTTGTGTATTTTATACAGAACATCATAATTAACTTTATCTTCCTTCCCACTGGCACTGTCCCATAGCCCACCTCCCCCCGCACACACTGCAGTTCATATATCCTGTCATTTGGGTTAAGGCTTATCATGTCAAGTTAGTGTCCCAAGACAACCCCCCCCACAGTGCAAGTTAATACACTGTGTAGTCAGTCTTTCTAGAGTCCCTCACTTTTTTTTTTTTTTTTGGTCTTTTTGAGACAGGGTCTCCCTGTAGCCCCAGCTGTCCTGGAACTCACTCTGTAGATCAGGCTGGCCTTGAACTCACAAAGATCTGCCTGCCTCTGCCTCTTGTGTGCTAGGATTAAAGGCGTGCGCCACCACGCCCGGCTCGAGTCCCTCACTTTTAAGAAGATCAGCTCTTCTTCACCCTGCAGTAATCAGCTGCCAATAATTCTTCGACTAAGATTGGAGCCTTCTGTTCATTTCCACAGTTCTGTGCTGGGTTTTTGTCTGCTTGTGTTTGCATGGGCCTTGTGCATGTCGACAGTATTGCTGTAGGTTCATATGAGCAAGGTCCCAGGATTCTATCCTAATGCTGTAGGACTCTATTTCCATATGGTCCTGTACCTCCTCCCTGGCTCTTGCTGTCTTTCCACCCCCACTTCTGCAATGGTCCCTCAGCCCTGGGTGGTTGGTTTAATGTAGGAGTCCTCTCTAAGGACCCATTTTCTACAGTCTCTTATGCTCTATGTTTTGGCTATTTGTGCCCTCTATGTTTTGAGCCCTCTGTCGCATGAGGGAGCTTCGTTAATGAGAATTGAGAGATCCATTGGTTCTCTTTATCCCTTGTTCTGTGTTCCATAAGCCTTAGGTGTAGAGGTTGTATTATAGACATGCCATGTAGGCTCAGGCAATTTCTAGACAATCTCTGTGTGTGACCAGCTGGGAACCTCTGGAATAGTCTCTGTTGAGAAAGCAGCTTCTTTGATGGATGGTCACTGGGATACTTGTCTGCAAATATTAGGATCATGTTTTCTAAACTGCAAATTGAAATATATCATCTGACTATAAAAAGGAATATTATAGCAAACACTGTGGTGTACTCTCCAGAAAGTATGGTTTCCTACCCATTATGCTTTTCATGTATTTAGCCATTAATAAATAGAATAAATCAATGGGTTGATTAGACATCATTCTACCATCACTTGCATCTAGTTCCTGCATCCTGTCTTGCCTTGAGGTCTTGATGTTTCTGCTGTATCAGTGTAGATCCCAATAGGACATGGGTGGCTCTCAAACTTAAGCAACTCAAAGAGAACTTAAAAAGTGGCCTATTTTGGGCGTGGTGGCACACACCTTTAATCCCAGCACTCAGGAAGCAGAGGCAGGTGGATCTCTGTGAGTTCAAGGCCAGCCTGGTTTACATTGCGAGCTCCAGGCCAGCTGGGACTAAAGGGAGGCCCTGTCTCAAAAAGAAAAAAAAAAAGTGGCCTATTTATAAAAGAGTAGGGGGATACAGGGGAGTCACCAGGAATTGTAGTAGCAATGGAAGGGCTGTGGCTGGACATTTTTAAGCTTTCAGGGAAGAGGAAAGGAAGTAGAAATAGGAACTTGGAGAAAAAGCCTTTCCTAGAGAAGACTATTTTGACACAATCCTTTATCTTGAAGCAGGGTCTCTCTTTAGCTCTGGCTGTCCTGGAACTCACTCTGTAGACCAGGCTGGCCTTGAACTCACAGAGATCCGCCTGCCTCTGCCTCCCAAGTGCTAGGATTAAAGGTGTGTGCCACCATGCCTGGCTTCTCTCCTCCCTTTCATAGCTAGTGATTCTCACTGGCTGAGCCAGTAGGAAGCCAGGGGCCAAGTGAATCCATTGATGTAGCTCATCAACAGACATGGAGAACAGGGACACTCAGTGTATGTCCTCTCTCTGAAATCTAAGGTGTCTTTTTTTTTTTTTTGTCTTTTTGAGACAGGGTCTCCCTTTAGTCCTGCTAGCCTGGAGCTTACTTTGTAAACCAGGCGGGCCTTGAACTCACAGAGATCTACCTGCCTCTGCCTCCCAAGTGCAAGGATTCAAGGCGTGCCCCACCACGCCCGGCGTAAGGTGGCTTTTTAAAAGAAGGAATTAAATGTGAAAAATGCGATCAGAGTTTTTGTTCCCTCAGTGTTGCCCCCTCTGCAATGCCACCATGTCTTCCTGGCATGTGTGGCTCCAACTTCCCCTGTGTGAAGTCTGCCTTATATTTAGCTGTTATCACCTTCCAATAAAGAGGTGTCCCTCAGCATCAATGAATGGCTTCCTCTTCACTGTGCACTAGCTCTTCTCAGGCCGTGATGAATGGTTTTCTTCTGAAGGAGCTCTTGGAAGACAAGGACCATATACTGGGTTCCTGGTCTCTCCCAAGGTAGCCCAGGAACATGCGTAATGCTGATGTTCCATCAGTGCTTCCTAAAAGAATATTTTCCAGGAAATGAAAGAAAGGTTAACATTAGATTACAACACAGTCCTTTCTTGATTAAAGCGCAGAATTGGTCCAAAGGCGCTGATGGCTTTGCACATCTGGAGTGTGTTAGCAGCGGCTGTGGGAAGCCTCAAACCAGCAGGAAGGTGTGGGTGGAAAGGGGGATCAGACTAAGGGAAGATGCCTTCAGAAAGGACGCTCCACTTGCAAGTTCATTGTAAAGGAACATTGGGTATTACTTAAAGTCACACTCAAATTCACAGTAATTTCCCTTTCCTTCCTGGAAGCTGTGATAAAAGAGGCACTAAGACAAATGGCTTGGTTCCTGTCAGGAAGATTAAGAGGCACTGACAGGAGGCTTGAAAAGGCTGAACTGCTCAAAATCTCCTTCCCAGATGTATTGTTTATTGTTGGTTGGTTCAATCTGTGTGTGTGTGTGTGTGTGTGTGTGTGTGTGTGTGTATGTGTGGAGNGAGAGAGAGAGAGAGAGAGAGAGAGAGAGAGAGAGAGAGAGAGAGAGGTGTTACCTCAGCCTTCACGTCCAGCAGTGCTTCTGTTAGGTCCTACCTAGGAATAAGTATTGGACAGAGAAGCACTTGTAGGTAGAAAGTGAATGGAAGCAGAAGCCAGGAGACTCTTGGGCAGTTTTTACTGACACTTATCTAGCCCCCCTCCCACCTCCCCTGTACCACCACCTCCTGCTCCTGGCTGTTTATCCCAGACTTTCCATGAATTCTTAACATTGTCTCAGTGTAAGGCTAGACCACAAATAAATATTTGCTGACTGATCACTGTGTGCAAAACAACAGGAAATCTATTTGTTGTGTTGCTTTTCTATTTGCTCAGAAGGGCCCGTGTCATCCTGAATCCAACATAAATACTGACCTTTATGATTATCTCTTTCCAAATAACAAGAACATTGAACCCCCTGTTATTTGAGTGATCTCATGTGCTTCATCCATTTATTTGATCTGAGGCATCCTCCGAGGCTTCAGAGTGGCTGATCCATCCATTTTTGTTTCAGAGAAAAAGAAGCCCAAGAAAGCATTGTTTTGGTCAGGTTCACATAGTTATGTTGGAGGAGAATGTAGGTCTTCTGCCTGTCATTTTCCATTGTACAATACTGGGCTTGCAAAATGGGATTGCCAAATCAGGGACTCCTGGCACTCAGGAGGCTGAGGCAGGAAGACTGTGAGTTTGAGGCCAGTCTTTATTACATAGTTACATAGGGAATTCCAAGTCAGACTGGGGGACATAGAGGACCCTGTCTCATAAAACCTAATAAAATAAAATATTAACAAAGGTTAGTAGGAAGATTATTATTTATTCTTTTATATCTAACCTCAAAGATGAGTGATATGTCTTGACCTTAGTATTCTCTATGAAGCTTTGCTAGGTATTTTAAACACAAAGGTTGTTAGACTTTTGGAGAAGGAAAGGAAAGAGTTTATGGTTAAGAAATAAGAACTGGAGCCAGACCTGTAATAGGCAAAGAATGTGTTCTTATCAGAATAAGCATACAGCGGCTGAGGACAGATATTCCACTACACGCATGAGGAGCCTCTGCCACCTAATGAATAGAGGCGGAGGATTTTATTCCCTGAGCCCAGCTGGCGTGCATCAGATGCCATGACCTGGTGTCCTTGGATAATTTGAAAGCCTTCTTTTGATTCCTTGGGCTGAGCAGGGGAGTGTCTCAAAGCTGTAAGATGCATGGCTCCATAAACAGACTACTTCAGTCCTGGGAGTGACTGGTTTGTAAGGCTTTAGTAGGGCCAGCCTGCCAATGTAGGTCCAGTTAGCCATTTCAAGGCATTTAGAGTCTATGTCTCTCTTAACAAAGCTTGTGGCTCTTTTGCTATTTACATAGTCTATCAATGGTTCTTTAAATTCTTGAAAATTACCGTGATATGTTATGGCTGTCACGAGATTAAAAGAGCTATCACGATTATATTAAAAATAATTAAAAACACAGTGCACTTAATGGAGGTCAGAGGACAGCTTGTAGGAGGCGGATCTGTTCTTCCTCCATGTGGACCCCTGGATGGAATTCAGCTCCTGGGCCTTGGCAGGAAGCACCTTTACTTGTCGCGTTGTCTTACTGGCCCCTCACCGAACTCCTTCAATGGCCAGTGAATGGAGGGTCTAAATATAACTTTAAAAGTTGCCTTCTAAGACTGTGTTGAAAGGACCTTGTGCATTAGGGGTGCTCAGGGGAAGGCTAGACAATAGGCTTCTGGCTTCTTGCCCAGCTTCTCTAGTTCTTTAGTTGACATTGAACAATCTTAATTGCTTCTTACCCAGATGAATTCAGCTCATACTTGAAATTCACTGAGACAATTTCTAAATTGTCCTTTATGTCAATCAAAGCTTCAGGGTATGTATTTGGGTGCCAGATATAGAGTCTTTACCACAACTTCAGCTTTAGTGCAAACTGGAGAAATTTAGGTTTACCAAAGAAATTTACCACCAAGTTCCTATTTATGCTGGAAGAGTCTACAGGAAACCAAAGAGTTGTTGGGTGTCACTGTTGATGGCTGTGACTTCTACTTACAGACCTAATTCTAGCTTTTGCAAATGACAGGGCTTGGAATAAGTTACGAATGGGAGACTGAGCAGGGTGTGGAAGCTAGAACTCAGAAGTAATG
This sequence comes from Rhizomys pruinosus, assembly GCA_009823505.1. Classification (NCBI taxonomy): domain Eukaryota; kingdom Metazoa; phylum Chordata; class Mammalia; order Rodentia; family Spalacidae; genus Rhizomys; species Rhizomys pruinosus. Next base: position 778,754 of record VZQC01001525.1, on the reverse strand, counting down.
TGTAGTATTCTTATGAAAACTCCAAGGATATGCTCGCTCTGGGGAGGTTTGAGGCATCTGGCTGCACCTCTCCCTTCCGCTACTTTCTGAGATCCTTGCTTTAACTTCCAGGGGATAAGAGCAGCCAATTGGAAACTGGTCAGTCTTTTCACTGCTGGGTCTAATGGCTGAGAAAAATGGCTTAAAGGGGGAAGAGTTTGCTTTTGCTCTCGGAGAACTTGCTCTATTGCCCTTAGGCTGTGGTGTAGATCATCATGGCAGCAGGGGTGTGACAGGGGCGGCTCCTCACCTCCTGGTGGGCAGGAAGCACTGAGGGAGAGGGGAAGGGGGCTGAGTATGCCCCCAGGGACCGTCTCCTTCCAAAAGCCACACCTTTGAAAGTTTCCACCAGTTCCCAATAATGCTACAAAATTTTGAACACATCAGTGGGTTAATGCACCGTGAGATCAAAGCCTTCATGGTCCTCTCAGCACTCTAACCTCCGGCCAGAGAGAGTTCAGCAAGCGAAGTTTGGGGGTGACACTTCACACCCAAACACATGCAAAAATTGTCACTATTTATTTATTTATTTATTTAGTGTAGGGATGGGGAGGAATGAGCACATGCCTGACACAGTGCACTGATGTAGGTCAGAGGACAACTTGTAGGAGTCAGGTTTATCCTTCCACCATGTAGATCCCAGGATAGACTTCAGCTCATCAGCCTTGGCAGGAAACACTTTACCTGTTGAGTCTTCTCCCTCACCCCTCACTGAGTTCCTTCAATGGCTAGTGAGTGGAGGACCTTGACCTTGCATTTCTTTGTGATTATGTGTGGTTCAAATGTCTCAAGCACAAACTAAGGAGATTCCCACTTTACCTTCTGGATACAGTTATTGAAGGAATCAAATAAAATAATGTATTGATTTTATAGTTACCTTCTACACAGAGAGCCAAAATGGAGCTAGAATAAAAAATGCTGCCCCAATTTGCTCATTTTCTCATACACAATATGCTTATGAATTTGGGACACAATGCTTTGGTCCAAATGTTTGTGTTTTCCAAAATTCATATGTTAGCATACTAACTCACAAGGTGGGTGACATTTAGGGAGGGTGGAACTTTAGGGTGTGATTAAATCATGGGGCTGGAATTCTGATAATGGGACAAGTGCCTTTATAACAGAGCCAAAGAAACTCATCTATTCCTTCTGCCATATGAAGACAAGCTGAGAGGACACTGAACATCAACCAGGAAGTAGTTCTCATAAGACACACAGGCTGCTACTACCTTGATATTGGAATTTTTAACATCTTGAGCTTAAATGAATGTCGGCTGTTTAAGAAATAAATGTCTGCTGTTTAAGAACAGTCAATGCATAGCATTTTGTTATAGCAACTTGAATGGACTAAGCCACACATTGCTCTCACACTTGGGATGGTCTTCCAGAACTCACCACCGTGCCCCATAGCTCTAGACCTCTCAGTGTGCATGCGTAGCTTCTGAGAATCTCAGTTCTAGACAGGATTTCTGGGAGGGGCTTTTTTTCTTTGAAACAAGATTCATTCACTTTTTAAATACTCATTCAAGTGTTTATAGGTGGATAATGGATAAAATTAGATGCTATAAGTAACCGGTCATTATTCCCTCGGGCCACTTATTCCTAATCTAGACTATAAGTTCTACATGGGATCTGTGAATTTATCAATATAGGTGAACAGCCAGTTGTCAGTATAGAAAATCAGCCTTCTCCCCTTGATTTCCAAGAAGTTTGGCTAAAGTTTGCTTTAGTTAAAATTTTTTGTCAACATTACATAACCTTAAACTTTGGGCCAACAAATTATATTATAGTTGTAACTACTGTGTCAAACTTTCCAATGCAACTGGGTCTGAATATTCTACCATGGGATAAAATTTGTTTGTTTCTGTGGTTCTCTTGCCCTGGGGCTCTATAAATCTCAATACGCACAGTGATCTCTTGGAAGAAACTTTCAGCTATGAGGAACACGGGCTATTCCAGTGTAGAACTACCTCTTCCACATTCTTCTTGCTTCATTTCTCTTTAGCCAATCTTTTTTCCATGGGATAGCCTTTTAATAATTGGCTTTTCTTTTGATGAAGATAAAGTTTAAAATTTTTTATTATGGGCTGTAGAGATGGCCTAGCGGTTAAGAGCGCCAACTGCTCTTGCAGAGGTCCCGGGTTCGATTCCCAGCACCCACATGGCAGCTGAGACCCGTCCTTAACTCCAATTCTAGGAGAACTCCAGTTCCAGGGGAATCCGATGCCCTCTTCTGACCTCCACGGCATTGCACGACACGGGTGCACAAACCTACATGCAGACAACACACATAAAAAAAAAAAAAAAGAAAAAAGAAAAAAAAGATAGCCGGGTGCCGGGTGTGGTGGCGCATGCCTTTAATCCTAGCACTCGGGAGGCAGAGGCAGGTGGATCTTTGCGAGTTCAAGGCCAGCCTGGTCTACAGAGTGAGTTCCAGGACAGCTGGGACTACAGGGAGACCCTGCCTCGAAAAGACCAAAAAAAATTTTTTTTTTATTATTAATGTGTATGTGTATGAATCCATGTGAGAGTGCAGGTGTGCACATCCTATGTGCATACATGAAGATTAGAGAGTAAAGAAGGTTAGAGGTCAACCACTGAAAACTCTTCTTGATTGTGTATAGAGCTGTCAATAAGACTGACCCTAGGTCATAGGCACATTCACTGAGAAACTTTCATGTTAGCAGTATTTTGCTGAACAGGGTGAGGGTATCATAGTGCATAGGAGATAATCTTGGACCTCCACCATGCCCATTGGCACTGACGTCCTGCATTACCACAGGTTCAGAAATGATGGGGCCAATGACCACTGGCTAAAACCTCTAAAACTGTGTGCCAAAACTGATCAGTCCTTCCTGAAGTTGTTTTTCTTAGGTGTTTCTTACATTTAATAAGCTAAGTGACACACTGCATGTGAATGGAGAAAATCAGGCTGGTTGATCAGAGTCCTGCTGGGACGAACTTCGTGGAAGGGAAGGGAAGGAAGCAAGATTACTGTGCCCAAACACCTAACAGAAACGACTTAATAGAAGAATTTATTTTGGCTCACAGTTTTAGAGAATTCAGCCCTTGGCTATTTGGTCCCAAGCTCTTGGGCACAGCACCATGTTGGTGGAAGCATGTAGTGGAAGAACTCTTTCACCTCGTAGTGGACAGGAAGTACTGAAAGAGAGACAAGGGCTAGAGACTAGGAATAACTTCCAAAGTCACACCCCCAATAAAGTATTTCTCACAGCTAGGCCCTATCTTCTAAAATTTTCACAGCTTCTTAAAACAGCATCGCAAGCCGAGAAACAAGCTTTCAACCCATGAAGATACAGGGGACATTTTATATTCAACCCACACACTGACTTAACCCTGCTTCAGGTACAGCTGAACTGAGATGTCACCATGTGCCAGCCTACCTCTTGGCCCTGTCTTTCTTGGTGTGGGCTTCAGTCTCAGTTACATGTAAGATCAAGATGGCAACCATATAGGGAACATCATGGAAGACAGAGAGGAAAGAGGACTGCTGTGAAATAGTGTCTTCTGGATTTGTCCGGACCATTGTACTCAAGAACCTCACAGGGGCTATGGATGCCTATGCAAGGCTTGCATAGGATCAAACCAGTTAAAATTCTAGCATGAATGGAGAAGATACTCATAAAGCCCTGGCCCTAGCTGAGGAGCTATTAGTAGTTGATGGCTGTTAGGGAAGAGTCAGTTTTCTTTAGGGATGTGTCCCCTGGGAGGCTTCACATGCCTCATATGGGCAGCACTAGCCAAACCCAGTGAGTTATAAAAAGAGGACATGAGTTGGGGAAAGGTATGGTGGGGGGTCTGGGAAGAGTTAAGGGGCAGTAGAGGGTGGAAATGTTCAAAATACATAGTGTACATGTAGGGAATTCTCAAAAAAAAAAAATATATATATGGTCTTTTTGAGACAGGGTCTCCCTGTAGCCCCAGCTGTCCTGGAACTCACTCTGTAGACCAGGCTGACCTTGAACTCACAAAGATCTGCCTGCCTCTGCCTCCCTAGTGCTAGGATCAAAGGCATGCACCACCGTGCCTGGCATTCAAAATATATTTTTTGGAAATGGTGACCATGACAGCTTTCTTAGGCTTCAGGGCCAGTAGGTAAGAATCTGAGATGTATTTTCATATGTCCAGAGAAAAATTTGGTTATTTTAATTTTAAAATTTTATTCGTGTGTGTGTGTATGTGTGTGTGTGTGTGTGTGTGTGTCTGTGGTGTGAATGTGGGCACCTGTGTGTGGAGGCGGAGGACAACCTTGGGTCTTCACCTACCTTGTTTCAGGCAGGGCCTCTTGCTCATCACTGCACAAACCAGGAGAGCTCTCGGGATTCTCCTGTTTTCAACTCCCATCTCATGGTAGGAACACTGGGATCACAGACACACAGACACAGACACAGACACAGACACAGACACACACACACACACACACACACACTCACTCTACTAAGTATGGCTTTTACTTAGATTCTGGGGATTACACTTCCTGGGCAAGAGGTTTACCCACGGAGCTCTTTCTTGCCCTGGTTGCTTATCATTGGCCCTGATTGGGTCACATGACTACTCTACAAATGAGAGCCAAGTGCAGTAGACCAATGAGCTTTGGGCCCGTGTTACATGCGCAGATTCTAGAATCAGGTTCACGAACCACGTGAGAACACAGGCGCGGTAGGCCCTCAGAGCAGGATGGATCATCTTAAAGAGGAAAGCAAAAGCAAGACACACTAACTACATAGGGCACGAATGAGCACCAGACAGCAAAAGCAACAGATGGCACCCGTGTTGTTATTTCATAGTAGCATTGCTGGGAAAAGCTGCTGAGAACAAATTCAGTGAATCACTTCCACTGATGAAAAGAGACGTAAGCATTTAAGCATCTCAGCCTTTTTCTCTAAATAGAACATAGTTTATACTAGTGAAGACAGATGCTTGTTTATTCTGCGCTGAGCACTCTCCAGACAAGAGGACTGCAGATATCATTCCCTCTGTTGATTCTGGTGGGCTTAGCAATTCTCACTAAAGAGAATTTGGGATGGCGGTATTTAAAATGGAGTAACGGGCATGTCTGGAGTGAAGAGAACCAGCCCTGTTATTTGACATTTCTAAAAGTCAGGGCAATAAAAGTCAGCTGTCAACTGGCTCTAAGGGGGAGAATCTTTTCATCTATGAAACAATTTTATTTGGATAATTTTGGCATCTCAAGAGATTCCCCCCCCCCCGTGGGCTGTATTATAAAATAACTCTTCATATTTTTATTATACGTATGTTTTTATTATATAACAGAACGTTGGGCCTTCAGGAACAAGAATTCACTTCGTGTGTTTAGAAGGTCTGTGTTGGTGGGATTACTTTTTATAATTTGCATGTCATTTGCTTTCTTGTTAATTTATACCCTTCACAGAAAGACAAATTTGGAAGCAAGTTTCATTAAGATTTCTTATAACACATAAATTTGAGGTAATTGGAGAGAGGCCTTATTTACTCAAATTGCCAGTTTGATACTATTCCATGGGTTCTTTAAGTTTGACAGATTTGGTAACTTGTCTCTGGTGATGAACATTTGGAGATGGTGTTGAATCTTTGGAGAAACACATGTCCCTGACACAGGAAGAATCAGTTTCCTTTTGAGGCAATACTGATGATAATTTGATGAAACTAATTTTTATGAATTAGAAAGCATATTTCTTTGTCTTGCTAAGTGAGCTTGAGAGTCTGGTGGGATTCAGATCCAGAGAAGATTTTTAAAAATATTTTATTTTTGTATGTAAGCGCACCTGTGTCATGAAATGATTGTAGGGGTCACAAGGGGGGGATTGGATCCCCTGGAACTGGAGTTACAAATGGTTAGCACAGTTGTTAGCTGCCACGTAGGTCCTGGGAATTGAACCCATGTCCTCTGCAAGAACAGCTTGTGTTCTTTTTTTAATATATTTTTTAAGTTTATTTATTTATTTTTTATGTGTATGAATGTACTGTCTGCATGTAGGTTCATGCACCCGTGTGCCGCAGAGGTCAGAAGAAGGTGTCGGATTCCCCTGGAACTGGAGTTAAAGACAGTTCTCAGCCGCCATGTGGGTGTTGGGAATCGAACCTGGGTCCTCTGCAAGAGCAGTCAGCACTCTTAACCACTAGGCCATCTCTCCAGCCTGTTCTTAACTGCTGAGCCATCTCTCTCGCCTTGGGGGTCACTGGCCAGCCGGCCTAGCATAATCAGTGAGTTCCAGGCCAATGAGGGACTCTTTTCCCAAAAGTAGGGTGGATGTCTCCTGAAAAAAATGACACTGAAGGTTGACCTCTGGCTTCCATGCACATGCATGTCTACATGTGTATGCATACACATAAACAGGAGCGTGTACACACACCTCCCTAATTTCAGTTCTTTTAATCTCATATTAATTCATATTTGCAAAAATATATTGCTAAAAGTTAATGTTTATTTTCATGTTATCTCTGCTTTTCCTGTTTGTGGGTCTGGAATTTAGGAAGAAGAATTCGAGGTAGAACCCGAGTGCCCGGAGCTGGAACAGAAGATGACGTCAGGTAGTGTACCTTCAGTGTGACTCCCTCTTTGCCTGGCTGCCTTTACTCACAGCCAGGCCCAGCATCTCCAAAAGTTGTGCAGAGTGCAAAGGCAAATCTGCCTGTTCCAGATGATTGGAAGCATGATTAGAAATGTCTCTGGGATGTATTCCAGGCAACACATCTGGGCAATCTGGTTGTACTGCAGGAAAATAACTTGTTCTCTTCTTTGTCTTGTGTTGATTATAATTCTTGGTAAACAAACACGTGCAAAATGATGATGATGATGATGATGGTATTTCAGATTCGGTAATGAATGCTAGCTAAGGTAAGGAGTATTGTTATTTATTGACATGATTATCTTGAAAGAAACTACTTAGATAATCTTGCTGTTCCTCTGTTAAATATTGGTGTGTAGTCAAGTGTATGGCTTTGCCAACATTATTTACTTCGTAATAGGGCTTGGGTGGAAAGAAATAAGCAATGAGAAAGCTTATAAATTCAGACTGTGAATCAGTAATGACAATGAGAAGCAACAATCACAAAACTAAACGGATGAATGGACCTAAATGTAATGAGAGCTGACTACAACTCCCATAGTCTGTTGTCTAGAAGTTTTACTTTTGTGTTTCGAATGACTCAGTATTGAAAGATGGCTCTGGGTGTGATGGTTGTTGTAAAAGATTTATCGTTTTATGGAAATCAGGCAGCAAAGTTAAGAAGTTGAAAGTGGTGGGGCTGGAGAGATGGCTCAGCAGCTAAGAGCACTGGCTGTTCCTGCAGAGGACCTGGGTTCAATTCCCAGCACCCACATGGCAGCTAACAACTGTCCGTAACTCCAGTTGGAGGGAATCTGACACCGTCTTCTGACCTCCATGGGCATGACATGACACAGGTGCACTTACATACATGCAAGCAATATGCTCATACACACTAAATAAATAGAGTATTTAAGAAGTTGGAAGTGTTAATGGAAAGGTCACCCAAATCGAGAAGAAAAGCCTTGCCTGCTCTAGTGTTGATGGAGGACAGAGCTAGCAATGAACTAGTTATGACAGCCCCCGCCAGGTTACCTGTCCCCCACCATCAAGTATAAAGATTGCTTTGGTTTAGTGCCTCTCCTAGGACATTCTCCCCTTGAAGATTTTGTATCCCACACACATGCACCACACACATATACATATGAAAAGAAGAAAAGTAAAAGCAACAAAGATAATAATAGCTGGGCGTGGTGGCACACGCCTTTAATCCTAGCACTTGGGAGGCAGAGGCAGGCGGATATTTGTATGTTCAAGGTCAGCCTGGTCTACAGAGTGAGTTCCAGGACAGCTGGGGCTACAGGGAGACCCTGTCTCAAAAAAAGGCCAAAAAAAAGCAACAATAATAAAGCCCCCAAATGTGCAGCACCTAAGGAACGATATCTGAGGTGTCTCCTGTCACATGCATGTGCACACATGTGCACCTGCATACACACACACACACACACACACACACACAGGCATACAAATAGAAGGATTTGGAGCACCAAAGAGGTGAAATGATTGAGTTTGGGGCATTCAGGAACTTTAGTGACAGTGACAGATGAGGCAGGCCTACTAAGACGGATTATAGAATTCATTTGTCAAGAAAGGTACATTAGCCAATGTATTAATAAAGTGAAAACCAATTTCTCTAATTAATTCTGAAATGATACCTAATTGGAATTCACCCATTTTGTTGGTGAATTCCAACAAAAGTTTGTTTTTGTTTTTGTTTGTTTGATGACCTAATCTTTAGGTATCTGTCAATTTATACTGAAAACTATAATTCATACATGCAGAGGCTACCCAGGAGACAATGGCAGTTCCTTGGGAGCATGTTCAATCTTTATTATCACTATTGTCTGCTTATTTTTCTCTAATGATCTAGTATTCATGTGCAGTTGAAGGGTCTCTTATTAAATGACCTGCTCTAATAACCAGAACCAGGTAGCATTTTCTGAGTCTTCATGGAAGTCTAGCTGAATGAAAGAGTATCCCCCTTTTAGCTAGTCCCTTTTACTGAGATGCAGTGTTGGTTGCTAGCCCCTGTCATCCCACTTCAGAAAGAGAAATATGTATTTCGAAGACGATTCTACCTCTGTCCCCAGCCAGCCCTGCGTGAGTTTCCCCCCTTGAAACTCTGTCTCTCATCAGTGACACAACCATTAACATCCTGAAATCAGAGCAGCTGAGACACACCCTCAAGATGCTCATAAACAAGATTCTCCTTTGTGGGAACACTCTCTCTCTCTCTCTCTCTCTCTCTCTCTCTCTCTCTCTCTTTTATGATGTCATTTTAGTAAGAAGGAGATCATGAGAGAAGAGGAAGGAAAAGAGAGGATAATAGAATACATGGTACATTTAGGCAGAAAAGAAAGTGTGGGAAGGAAGAGAACAAGCCAGAGAGGCACAGGGAACATCAGGGAAGGCAGTGCGCAGTGGAAGAGGGAACACGTGAGGACAAAGTATGATGACGGGTGTAGAAAATGCCATAAGGAAACACGTTAGATGCTAACTTAAAAAATTAATAAAGGAATGCATTCCCCTATGGAAGGAGGGTTACGACACGCTGTCCCTTCCCAGCGTTTAGCACTTTCTAGAGGGGGACCCTCTTCTTTGGGAATAGTGGAGTTGCCCATATGCTGTCCAAGCTCTGGTAAGTCACCTCTCACCCACGCTTCTTTTTTTTTTTTATTTTTTTAAATTATTATTATTTATCTTTGTATGTGTATGAATGTACTGTCTGCATGCAGGTCTGTGCACCCATGTCGTGCAATGCCGCGGAGGTCAGAAGAGGGTCTCGGATTCCCCTGGAACTGGAGTTCTCCTGGAATTGGAGTTACAGACGGTTCTTAGCCGCCATGTGGGTGCTGGGGATCGAACCCGGGTCCTCTGCAAGGGCGTTGGTGCTCTTAACTGCTAGGCTATCTCTCCAGTCCCCTCACCCACGCTTCTTTAGTAATTCCAGTCACACTCACTGGTTCACTGAGCTAGCCTCGAGTGGACTTGTTTTTTTGGTCTGTCATTGGTACCTTATCATCTCCCCAGAAGATCTCCCAATACCTCCTCACTCCCTTTGGCTCCCAGTCTTTTGATTAGCAGGATGTGCTTCCAGACACACACAGCTTGCTACACTGGTATTTAAAGTGTATATATTTATGTGTATTAATGTTTTTCACCTGCCTGTGTAAGTGTATCATCTGCATGCAATGCATGCAGAAGCCAGGGGAGGACACTAGACTCCTGGAACTAGAGTTGTGGACAGTTATTATCCACTGTGTGAGTGCTGGGAACCAAACCCTAGCCCTCTGGAAGTGCCCTTAACCGTTGAGTCATCTCTCTAGCGCCTCCATTGGTATTTTATGTTTCAAATCTACCCAGAGAATGAAAAAATTATGGTGGCTGTTAGAGAGATTTTCAACATCAGCACACAACCAAAAAAGGGTGGGGTGGAGAAGACACTTTTAGTGGTACTCACATTGTGTGGTTAGTCCCTCTCTCCAACGGAGCAAAGGAAGATTGAGATCACAGGAGCATTCACTGAAGGCTGTGTTAAACTGCAAGCTTCCCAAAAGCCAGGGACTGTATCTGCTTAAAAATGAAGCCCTGGTAGCTGGGTGTGGTGGCACAAGACTGTAATCCCAGCACTCAGGAGGCAGAGGCAGGCAGGTCTTTGTGAATTCAAGGCCAGTGTGGTCTACATAGTGAGTTCAGGGCTGGGGCTACAAGAAGACCAAAAAAAAAGCCTAGGATTTTGGAGATGGTTCAGTGGGTAGAGTGTCTGCGTGCAAGTATGAGGACCTGAGTTTGAATCCTCGGCACCCACACCAACAAAGTCTAGTATGGTAGCAAGTGTCTGTTGGGGACAGAGACAAGTGATCTCAAAGGGCTGCCTGACCCAACCATCCAATCTACCTGGTACCTGGAGTAGCAAGCTCCAGGTTCAATGAGAGACCCTCTCTCAAAAAATGAGGTGTATAAGCAATAGAGGAAAATATCCTGGTGTTAATCCCTGGCATTTACACATGCCCACATGACTAAGCATGTGTACATACACATATACACACAAAATTTTATTTATTTAAATTTAAAAATTTATTTTAAATTTTTATTTATTTATTAAATTTTAAATTTTATTTACCTATTAAATTTTAAATTTTTATTTATTTATTAAAAATAAAATCTATTTAAATTTTAAAGTTTATATGGGCGTTTTTGCCTGTGTGCATGTAAGTGTAGCTGTGTCATGCAATGCCCAGGGAGGTGGTTGTTAGCTGCCATGTGGGTGCTGGGAACTGAATTCAGGTACTCTGCAAGAGCAGCCAGTGCTCTTAGCCATGGAGCTCTCTCTCCAACTCCTCACACATTTTTAAAAATTATCCAATTTTTGTTGATTTTTTATGTGTTTCATGTGTAATTTTTCAGTCAGTCTCAATCACCATTATACCTGCCTCTCCTTTGGCACCCTCCCTTCCCCCCTACCCCCCACTTCACACCTTCTGTCTCCTGCTAGAGTCCATTGTGCCACATTACTCTCCCTGCTCACTCCACAGTGCCAGCTCCTCCCCTGAGCTCTAGTCAGCATATCCAGAGTCTCTTTTCTAAAGAAGGCCAGGTCTTCCTCACCTGACCACCATCTGCTGCCAATATTTCCTCAGCCAAGGTTGGGCTCTGCTGCCCATTTCTGCAATTCTGTGCTGGGTTTTTGTCCAGGTGAACTTGCATAGGTCTGGTGCATGCTGATACCAATGCTGTAGGTTCATTTGAACTGGGTCCCAGGAGCTTGTTGGATTTATTTCCATTTGGTTTTGCACCACCTCCCTGGCCCTTACAATCTTTTGCCCCCTCTTCTGCAATGTTCACTGAGCCCTGGGTAGGTGAAGCTGAGTATAGGCAACCTGTCCATGGAACCGCACTCTGCAGACTCCTAATCTTCACAGTTTTGCCATCAGGCCCTTTTGAGTTCCTGGCCTCCTGTTACATGGAGGAGCTGAGCTTCCTTAATGAGAGGTAAGAGGTAGTTAATGCCTTCTTGGGTCCTTGTTCTATGATGCTTGGTTCTTGGGTGTAGAGGCTGCATTGTAGATGTGTTGCCTAGGCATGAGCTATTCACAGACCGTGTCTGAACCCACACAATTTTTAAAAAAGAAGGAAAAATAAAGCCTGGTCCTTCATGGAAAGGTGGTGTTTTGAAGGTGCACCACATCCTTTTCATATAATATGTAATGTGAAAATAAGGGAGAGGATTTAAAGATGACTGGGGCTGTGCTTATAATCACACAGGGAAGAGAAAGGCTGAAGTTCTGGATTTATGAAAAATGACACCATGTTGGGTGGAGGCTTTGTGAATGGAAGTTCCCCACATTCAAGCTTTCCTTTGCTATAGTCAGCAGGTTGTCTGGAGAACAGACAATAAAACAGAGATTCTTTACTAATAATTACAAGAAGAGACTGTGTCTGTCTCTGAGCACATGCCTCACTCCCTAGCTGCTGCTGTGCTAGAGGCTTCATCCTCCATATACTACACAAGGTTCTCCAGAGACACAGAACCGCTGGGCTGTCGATTAGGTAAGAGACATACGGGAAGGCACTGCCTCATAGGAGGTCTCTTGATCTGTTACTGGTGCTACAGGCCCAGGAAAGCCTGTTAAGGTGTAACTCTAGTCCAAGTCCACAGGTCTCAGAACCTGAGGAGCCTCGGGTGTTGGGTCTTAGTCCAAGGTTTGTGGAAGATTGACGTCACAGCACCTCAGCTGATTTCTCATCATTTCGTCATCATACTCCCTAAACAATCTCATGGAGGGAGGATTGTTTTTTTGGCTCACAGTTGCAGAGGGTTTAGTGCACGGTCAGCTGGTCCCATGCCCTTGAGCAGAACGTTATGCTGGTGGAAGCACATGGCAGAGGAACTTCTTCATCTCAAGGCATAGGCCATGATGCAGATCCCTGCCAGGACCAGCCCCACTTTTTTCAACCACGCCCTAGTTCTTAAAGTTTTCATAACTTTCTGGAACAGTACCACTGGCTGGGACCTTGTTTCAACACGTGTACCTGTGTAAACTATTTCTATTCTAACTGTAACACCCAGCTCAAGCAGCCAAGCTAGAAGCAAAAGCCGACTCATCCTTCCTCTACTATTTCTATTCTGGCTCTTAACAATCATGCTTCCCATGTCAAAATCAATCTGCTTTCCTGAAGCCCCTATTCTAGATTCTAAAGCCAATTGTCTGGAAACACCCTGGCACACCCAGGAATTACCTGGGCGCCCTATGTCCACTCCTGTCCACCTACAGAATAAACCATGGCACTTCCCTAGGTAGCCTCTCTTTCCTTTTGCCCTTTCCATGGAGTGTGTTCCTTTCTCTGTGCCTTCCACGGTCAGTCTGCATTTTATGTAGAAAGCAACTTTTGTATGACAAAACCTTCATTTACTCTATTCTGTTTTACTGAAAGTTTCCTAGGAAAAGAAGCCAAGTATACAACAATGCAAAAACATCACCGTTGAATAAGATTACAATGAGACGTCTCTATTCAATACAGAGATGTGGGTTTATAGGGAAGGGAGAGAGAGAGAGCCTTTGGAAGCTGAGATATCATATCATAACGTGTTCATGAATCTTGCTGCTAGGCAGGGAAATGGATAAATGGCCCAGCTATGCTTTCTCAAGCAAATTCTTTTTGAAAACATGTTGCCTCTTCATCGGTGATTATGTTTAAAAATAAAACGGAATGTGTTTGAGAATGTCTATGTCTCATCATGCCTCTTATCTTTGTACTACTATAGAAAACAATAGGCCAAATTAGTTCTGGGCATAGTGGTACCTGCCTATCATCCTAGAACTTGGGAGAACGTGGGAGATTGATACAGGAAGATTCTAAGTTCTAGGCCAACCTGGGCTATATAGTGAGACCTGCCCACCCCCCCATCCACTCACCCCCACCCCCCATCTCAAAAGCAACAGCAATAACAAACAACAAAAAAAAGAAGGAAGAAAGAAGAGAAAGAAATAGGCCAAGTATTTTCACATGCGGAAACACTTTTACGTATGCTTAAAGTTTATGAAGAACATATTCCCTGTTAGATTCAACTCAACTCATAGTGCTGGGGTCTTAATGACTGCAGTGTTTGCGTGTGCAAGGACACAGGCCTGAAGTGAGAGCTATTCTGTGACTGTCAAAAGATTTCACAAGTGGACTCTACGTTAAAGGTAACCTAGGGCTGATTGGGGCTCAACATTTTTCAGAGCTGTCTGGGCGATACTTGCTTTTAGAACAAATTTTCATTTCCTGTGGTTTGTAGGTTACTTAAGTGTGAAGTAATAACCCCCAAACAGTTAAAAATTTTCAACTGAAAATGGACAAACTGGGGCAAACTATGTATTTTTGTAACTCCTTTGAGGAAGTGAGACCGGGTTTGGGCTGAGCAGAAACCTGTTGCTACAATGTGGGGCCAGCCCTGGGGTCAAGGTCTATTCACACAGGGACTAGGCCTCCCTGCTGGCGGAGTCATCAAGACCCATGTTCTGATAGTTCACACAAAAAGAATGTCAGATTCTCTCTCTCTCACTCTCTCTCTCTCTTCTGACTCTTCTGTTCTTGCTTACATGTATGTTTACATGTGTGTGTGGGTACATGTGAATGTGTATTCCATGATCCCTTTCAAACTTTCTAGGCAGCTGTGACTATAGTGCCAGCTTGGCAAGTCTAGCTAGCAAGCCAGCTTGTTCCAAGGAATCCGCTGCCTCTGCTTTCTGAGTGCCGAGATTACAGGCAGCCACCATGTCAGGCCTGACATTTACTTTAATGCTGCAGATTTGAAGTCTGGTCTTCATGCTATGCAGCAAACACTACCTACTGAGCCATGTCCCATCCCCACGGAGCCATCTCCCCAGTCCAGCTTCTCTTTATTTTTATTATAGAACACTCAGAACTGAAGCTTCTACCAAAACCATCTGTTTTAATCACATATCCCCTTTGCACAAATAAAGTGTTATCATCCACACTGACTTTCCCAAGGCTCTGGCTTATAAAATAGACAACTATTCCAGTAGGAAGGTTAGGGGAAAAAGAGTGAGGTGGAATGGTGACTCAGGTCTGTGAATCCCAGCTACCTGAGAGGCTGAGGAAGGATGAACTCAATCAAGTTCAATGCCTATTTAGGCTACAGCATGAGTTCAAGGACAGCCTGGGCGACTTGGTGCGACCCTGTCTCAAAATAAAAGCTTTTAAAAAGGAGGTTGAGACTATGGCTTGCTTGGCATATGCAAGGCCCTGGTTTCAATCTCCAGCACTAGAGAGACAGAGTTAGGATTGGATTAGAGATGACACCACTGTGAGCTGGGAGTGATTTTCAGGGTGGACCTGGTCCCTACACCCCCTGTGGGACTGTTCTGCTTGCATCGTGTCCTCAGTGCACATTAGTGCTTTGTTCTCCACGGCTGCTTCTTGGCCACCTTCTATAAAACTGTAACCTTTTCTTGCATCTTGGCCTGATTTGTTTGCTGAAGCCAGTTACTGCTGTCTAACATGGTTCACTTGCATTGTGTCTGCCCTCCCCTGCAGAAGGCAAGCGTATGGAGGCAGGGATGTGGGGCACTTTACACACTGCTGCGTTGCACAGTAAACACCTTACATGGAACCTGGGCTATTATCAGGTGCTCAGTAGTTATTTGTTGAATGAGACAAGCACACTGATGCGCTTGCCTCTTTTTTTTTTTTTTTTTTTTTTTGGTCTTTTTGAGACAGGGTCTCCCTGTAGCTCTGGCTGTCCTGGAATTCGCTAGGTAGTCCAGGCTGGCCTTGAACTCACAAAGATCCGCCTGCCTCTGCCTCCCAAGTGCTAGGATTAAAGGCGTGCACCACTGCCCGGCTGCACTTGCCTCTTAAGCTCTAGCTCGAGCAGTTAGATGGATCAGGAACCAAATACTTTGTTTTCTGTTTGTTTTTCCTTCAGCTTCTGACACAATGCCTGGAATATGTAAAAACTCAAAATTAATAGTTGTTTGAAGTCTGAATACATAGATGAAGGACAGTCATACACAGCGTGTGATGTAAAAACTCTGGCTCCTTTGAGGACTTAGTGAACCTGAAGTGACTCACGCTGCTCCATGGGATGTCAGAGCTGAGTCACATGTGGATCCCGCTTCTAGGAAGCCAAATGTGCTTCCTTCATCCTGAGTTTACTTTCTTCTGATTCTCTTAACTGTAGGACAGTTTGAAAGTTCATGAGAGACCTTTTCTTTTAAAGAAAAAAAAAATACTACTGTAGATTGGAGATGACTTTCAACAAGAACTCATCTCTGAATTCCTTTCTACGACTTAACGAAGGCTCGGGATGTAGCTTAATGGCAGAGCACTAGCCTGGTATGTAGAAAGCCATGCGTTCTGAATTTGATTCTCATGATCACAACAAACAGAAAAAAGTCCCATTAGTGAGCTAACCTTTATTTTAGTCTAAACATCCAACCATTTTGCCTCATTTCAAACACTAGAGACTGGATTTTGCTATTATGTACTTTTTTGTCCCAAGAGATAAAGGTGGTGATCTGCTTGTTGCTGGAGATTTAGTAGAGGAACGCAGTCTTGAGGAAATTGCAGATTCCCAACTCTAAGAACTGGAGACACTATGGGGACGAGGCCAAGAATTCTGACACTGATTCATAAGGAGAATTTACTTATGGAGCTTGTATTGCCAAGTATAAGTATGAGATGATGACGATGATGATGATGATGATGATGATGATGATGATGATGATGATTACTATTATTTGTTTAGACTTTATTCTCCACTGGTAAAAGCAGTCACAACTGCTGTAGACACTAAGGAGCTATTTCTCTGCTGCCTAGAGGTGGGGGTGGTTTGTGCCCCTGGAGGAGAAGGTAGCAATGCTAACATTTAGGGACTATGAAGAAATGAGATTTCTTTGCTTGCTTTTTAGTGGTAGGCCAGTCTGCTTCCAGCCCATTTTGCATTCAGAAGGGATCAACTGGGGCTGGAGAGATGGCTCAGCAGTTAAGAGCACTGTCTGTTCTTACAGAAGACCTGGGTTTGAACCCCAGCACCCACTTTGTGGCTAACAACTATATAACTCCAGTTCTAGGGGATCTGACGCTCTCTACTGTTCTCTAAGGGTACACTTACATACATGTAGGCATAACACATAAAAATAAAAATAAATCAATGCCGGGCATGGTATGCCTTTAATCCTAGCACTCGGGAGGCAGAGTCAGGCGGATCTCCGTGAGTTCAAGGCCAGCCTGGTCTACAGAGTGAGTTACAGGCCAGCTGGGGCTATAGGGAGACTCTGTCTCAAACAAACAATAAATAAAAATTTAAAAAGAGATCCATTAATGGCACAGGGTTTCAAAGATCTTGGTATTGTCTTCCATTAAGCTGATCCTATAACGTGACAAGGCCACCCAGAGCTCTGGAAATACAGCACCTTCCTTCTGAAAGGTCACCCAGAGAGCAGCCTCTGCTCCCCCATATCCCCGGGTAGAGAGCTAATTGTTTCCAGATGTTCTTAATTCAGGAAATTCAACAAGTCATTTATTGTTCATGAATAGAAAAATACCAAAGAGAAACAAAAATGAAGGTTTGGCTCAGACCTTTGCATTCAACTGCATTTATGCCTCATCGCTGTTGACTGACTGGATATCTACACCACAGGCAGGAGTCGAGAGCTTCCTGAACACCCTTCAGTGAGACTCATATTGTGTCCACACACCCGGGAAATGTCTGTGTGGCTTTATTGCATATGACTCTGTGTCCTAACCTGTGTCTCTTTATACAATGGAAGTGAATGCATGGAGCATTCAGAAGTTTACCCGCAATGTGCGCTGGCGACCCAGAATAGAAGTTGAAGTATGGAAATTGGAGAATTGCACAATATTTTTAAAGTCACAGCATCTATGTCTACACTATTATAGTTTTAAATATTTTCCTTTTAATTACTGTTGTGTGTGTGTATGATGTGTTTAACATGATCTCTCTTACCAAACTATGTATCTTGAGGTCAGAGGATAGCTTTATAGTCTATTCTCTCTTTCCACTTTTACATGTATAGTTTCCATTGATGAAACTGAGTTTGCCTGACTGTCACAGCAAGCCCCATTTCCAATTGAGCCATTGTTCTAGTTTGTCTTCCATTGCTGTGACAAAACACTCTGACCGACACCAACCTGGGGAGGAAAGGGTNCAAAACAAAATTAAAAAAAAAACCATATTGTAGTGATTACACAAAAATTCCATTTTATTTTATATTTTATTTTATTTTTTTATTTTTGAGACAGAGTCTCCCTTTAATCCCAGCTGGCCTAGAGCTCTCTCTGTAGACCAGGCTGGCCTTGAACTCACAGAGATCCGCCTGCCTCTGCCTCCCGTGTGCTGGGATTAAAGGTGTGCACCACCACACCTGGCATCTTGCTTCAAAATTCTCTCAAGCCTTGGGGCTGGAGAGATGGCCTAGCGGTTAAGAGCGCCGACCGCTCTTGCAGAGGACCCGGGTTCGATCCCCAGCACCCACATGGCGGCCGAAAACCGTCTGAAACTCCAATTCCAGGAGAACTCCAGTTCCAGGGGAATCCGAGACCCTCTTCTGACCTCTGCGGCATTGCACGACACGGGTGCACAGACCTGCATGCAGACAGTACATTTATACACATACGGAAATAAATAAAATTAAATTAAAAAAAATTTTAAAGAAAACCAGAAGGTCTCAAATTCTGCATAAATTCTAGAGATCCTTTGTCACGTCCACATTTTTTCTTTTCTTTTCTATTTCTTTCTTTCTTTCTTTCTTTCTTTCTTTCTTTCTTTCTTTCTTTCTTTCTTTCTTTCTTTCTTTCTTTCTTTCTTTTTTAGACAGAGTCTTTCTGTATAGATCAGCCTGGCCTCAGTCTCACAGAGATCTGCCTGCTTCTGCCTCTTGAGTGCTGGGATTAAGGGCATGTGCCACCATGCCTGGCCCTGCCTACTTCAGTGTGTTTTTTTTGGGGGGGTGGGGTCTTTCTGAGACAGGGTCTCCCTTTAGTCCTAGCTGGCCCAGAGCTCATGATGTAGACCAGGCTGGCCTTGAACTCACAGAGTTCTGCCTGCCTCTGCCTCCCAAGTGCTGGGATTAAAGGGGTGTGCCACCACAGCCGGCTTACTGCAATGTTTTGAATGTGCTGGATCTGAGTTTGAGTGGATTTGAGTCATGACATCATTTAATCTTGAGTCCAAAACATGGACCCTAGGCTCATCTCAGTTGCCAGTTGATTCTGTGTAAACCTGGCCTGAGCCTTTAAAAACATATCAGCTTGAGAAAGAACACCTCTGGTTCCTTTATCAGAGATATTGAAAGAGCACATAAAACACATCAGGTAATAAAGTCCTTTCCCAAAGTCTTTTCATGTTAACAGATTAATAAATTCTGGCTATAATTAATATCTAAAAAGGATATAATGTGAATATTCCTCATGGGTTCTCAGGAAATAATAAACAATTTTGAAATATGGAAAGGAAACTTTAACTAACATGGCTAATACTCCGAACACTGCAAACTCATTTCATAGATAATTTTTGTTTGGATTGCAGTCTTGAAAAAAAAAAAAACTTTCCCAATGCTTAAAAACTTGAGAATTTTATGAAAAACTCTCCAGTTTCAAGGCTTTAATTCTTACATTCCTAAAACATCAATTTAGTTGTACTTCTGGCTGCTCCTCCTGATCCTGCTAGGCCCCTTGGGGCTATAGGAAGCTTAAACTTCAGACTTAAAGGCTTAAGATGTGAAGGGAAATAAGAGGAGAAGCAGAAGACATACAAACAATAAACCCTGTCATTTTCAGGCAAGAAGAAACGTCCTAAATGCTTATGGTTTTATGGATACTATCGTGTACTTTGCTCCTTTATCACAAGTCTGGGCTTTGGCTACAATTTGAGGATCAAAGAAGATGGTGTGGGGGTGTTGCTATGGAAATGGGAGGAACGGCTGGCTAGCATCAAGCTTATGAGCACTTACCTAAGCCAGAGATTGTTGCAGAATTTTCTCGAGCTTCCTGCATCACATGCTACTTGGTACAAGGGCAAGTACTATACTATTCAAAGGCTTTTCATGATTTTTGTATCGGAAGGTTACAAAAGACCTTTTAGCTCTGCTTGGTACCACCAGGAAACGCAATCATGCACTGATGGGTGTGGCTGGACCGCTAGAAAGACAGCACTGGCTCCATCAGGATGACGCAGCAGCTGGGATCTGGGAGAGCTGAGACCTAGGCTTCTCTGGGGAAGTGAGAGAGACTGTGTTCCTGACAGGACTGGGATGAAAGATGCTTGCTTCTGTTCTTGCTCAGCAAGCCTGATGATGTAAAATCGCCTCGGTACAGTTTTCCCATCTGGCTATGTATCTGGTGTCTTGTAGCTGGAATTCTGATCAAGTGCGATTTCAGTGTGTCTAGGAATCACGGAAACCTTCAGCTTTGTTAAGCAAGGAGATGTGGACAAAAGGGACAAACTGTCCTTGCTTTTTCCAAGCCATGGAAATAGAACACATCAAAGACAAAAATGTCACACCATGTTTTGTAAAGGCTTGATTCTAGTATTTGCCTTAATTTTAAATACAGTGGCCTCTGTCCAGTTGGTCACATATTTAACTTGTCTATGTAAATGTTTACAGAACCTTCCCTCTGTGTCGGGGACTGAGATAGGGATGTGATTTTGGCCTGTTTGGTTTTCTGTTCATTTAAAACCCAGTTACTCCTGGCAGCTTTAATGGCCCTGTTTTCAGAAGTTTATGCCTCACAGCTCTTTCTGTTGAATTCATTGCACAGCTGTCCTGCTTTAAGCATGTTCACAGTAAGTGGTTTATTCCAATAACTGGTAAAGACATAAAGAAAGTGAATTTATTCAGTCGGGTATAATTTTATCAACATCTTACCCTGGGCAGCCCATTGTCCATATCCTGAATTCATCTAGTCCAGCTACAAAACTGAATTTCAGCACATTCAGAATCATATTGTCACAACTGCTTTATTGTGACAATGAATATAAGATATCTGATGCTCAACCATCTCAAGCTCAGCCTTGATATAACAGCTACAACTACAGTAACAATAGCTAGCACGCAGTAAGTGCTCAGAGTGTGGGAGGTGCTGTGGTAGGTTTTAGGTGGATCCTCTTATCAGCTCTACACTAGAACTGTTTATCTCTCCTTCGCAGATGACCCAAGCGTAAAATGTCATTTTATGCAAGGTTAGACAGCAGAAAGGGCTGAAACCAGAACTCAGCCTAGGCCTGGTTAAGTCCAAAGCCATTTCTGGACTTAAAACTCTTTGACTTTCTAATAGCTTTTCAGAATCAGTATGTATTGTAGACAGATTTGATAGTATTTCATAAGTATAATTTTGAGAAGGTTACTTTTATATCCCTCTGTTTTAGCAAATTTATCTGCAGAGTACTTAGATCTGGTGATATTAAGAAAGCCTAACCTGGCTGGGCATGGTGGCGCACGCCTTTAATCCTAGCACTCGGGAGGCAGAGGCAGGTGGATCTTTGTGAGTTCAAGGCCAGCCTGGTCTACAGAGTGAGTTCCAGGACAGCTGGGGCTACAGGAGACCCTGTCTTGAAAAGACCAAAAAAAGAAAAAGAAAAGAAAGCCTAACCCTCTGGCTTTCCTACAAAGAGGGAACTCTGTGGTCCAGTGAGTTCTCAGAATTTTCCTTGGGTGTATAAAGTAATCGTTTGATGGAGATAAAGTATAGAAGTGAGGCATCATATTCCCCCTCTAGATTTGTTGAACACGAGCACCTATGCTTTAACTCTGACTTTTATTAGGGAATAATATTTAAATCTGGTAGAAGCAAAGACAATTAACAGGAATCCCCTGAACTTGCCTTTTTCTCTGATTGAAGACTTCTGTTCATGGTGCTTCAAAGGAGCCTGGCTTCAAACTTCGAGGTCATATTAGATTCTTTCCTTATATTTAACCTCTGTATCAGTCGTATTGAGTAATTTTGCAACATCTCTTATATCATTTCCAATTTGTTCAGTCTTTTATTTTATTGTGGTGGTAGGGATCAAATTTAGGTCCTTGACCCAAGGCAAGCACCCTACCAGTGAGCTATGTCCTTAGTCCCAATTTTCCAGGCTTTCTAGGATGCTCAAGTTTAGGTTGTTCCCTCATACCAAGTCATTTTAATAGTTTCTTCACTGATCAGGACTTTACCTGTTCTTATAAATCCTATTCATATTACAGTCAGAGTATATTTTCCAGTCATAAAAGTCATATCTAGGCTGGAAGGTACAAGTCAAATTCTATATTCTCAATGAAGTAATGAAATACATATCAAGAAATAATCCCTGTAATATTTTCTCATGGCCCACATCTTCCAGTAATGATATAAGACATGTCTTATCTCCTGTAGCAGAGGTGGGCCAGTTATTCATATTCACTTCTTTTTTTTTTTTTTTTGAGACAAGATCTCACCATGTGGCCTTGGATAGGGTAGAACTCACTCTGTAGACCAGGCTGGCCTCATACACACTGAGATCCATCCAACTTTGCCTCCCAGGTGGTGGGATCAAGGCATGCAGCATTATACCCAGCCATATTTTCTTCTTGAGCCACAGAATCTTGTTATCTTTGGATGCAGTTATAGGTTTTAAAATGACATTCTCTAGCAGCCTAATAGAGGGAGAGTTAATAGTACATAAGCTCAAATTGTCAAGATGTCTCTTTGTTTGGTTCTTCAGAACCTTCCTCCACTATCCCTAACACTTGACATACAACTTCTCCTGAAATTCCCTCTACTGTCCCTAACACTTAACACCCAACTTCTCCTGAAGTTCCTGCCACTGGCCCTAACACTTGACACACATCTTCTCCTGAAGTTCTCTTCACTATCCCTAGCACTTAACACCAAACTTCTCCTGAAGTTCCCTTCCACTGTCCCTAACACTTGACACCCAACTTCTGGATTTTGAATGAACATACCGAGCAAGAGAATGTTTCCTTTTAAATAGTGTTTTTCTTTTTGCTACGTAAAAACACAGTGATGAAGGGCTGGAGAGATGGCTCAGTAGTTAAAAGCAATGTCTTCTCTTGCAGAGGACCCGGGTTCCATTCCCAGCACCCATATGGTGGCTAGCAACCATTTGTAACTCCAATTCCAGGATCTGACACCCTCTTCTGAACTTGGCAGACACTGAATGACACAAGTGCACTTACATACATGAAGACAATACATTCCATACATATAAAAATAAAAATAAATAAAAATTAAAAAACATAGTAATGAAACAAAATGGAAATAAAACCCACTGAATACTAAGTTAAAAAGTAGGTATAATTTTTTGGCTGTAATATTCACCAAAGAGCACAAAAATTGTGGCTCTCTTTGCAAAATGGAGGAAACAAATGTGCTCCCACATAACTCTTGCTCTGGGCAGTGATTGTTATCCTTAAGTAAGCAAAGACAGTAGAGACAATCTAGCTTCCAAGATCTTCCAAGTTTATGATGAGACTCAAATAAGACTGATTTCACAACCCCCAAACAGTTTAGTGTTGCACCTAGAAAGACTTTGAATATTATAGGATCTACTACCTTAGGGCATCCGGGAAGTTCCCTTCAAGTAGCACATCTTTCTCATGCTTCCTGCAGTAGTGCAAAGTGGAGACCTCAAAGATGGACCCATGTGTTGAAGACAGTGGACAAAATGTGTAGAAGTCTTCACTTCTGATGACCATGCAGCAGGAAGAGCAACCCTGGACTATCTTTCTGAAGGCTCATCTTACATCTAAGAAGCCCATGCATCTTATGAATACCTCTGCTAGTTACTTGTAGCCAAACTTATTCCACCTGTGCTTTCTATAGGAGGCTTTGTTGCATGAACATTTCCTGGGGAGAAGTGAACAATTATCTTTTTGCACCAGATAGGATCCCAGTGACAGATAAAAGTAACGATTCTGGCCGGGTGTGGTGGCGCACGCGTTTAATCCTAGCACTCGGGAGGCAGAGACAGGCGGATCTTTGTGAGTTCAAGGCCAGCCTGGTCTACAGAGTGAGTTCCAGGACAGCTGGGGCTACAGGGAGACCCTGTCTTGAAAAGACAAAAAAAAAAAAAAAAAAAGATCATATTTGTGTATTTTTATCTCCATCACAACAGCCCACAGGAAACCACACAAGTCCTAGCATATCTTAAGGGAACAGAGAAGTTGAATACAAGGGACTTGGGTAACTATTTGTAGGCAACTGTTTAGATGTTTTGGGAATTTTAAGGAGAAAACTGTCTTCCCAAGGAATTGATAATAAGATTGTGTGTGGGTGTGTCACTGTTTCCAGCTGGCACACTTGGATAGGTAAAGGCGGGAAAGGCTCAGTGCCCTGACTGAATAAAAACAAGATACCTGTTTACTTTTTGTTCTTTCCCAGCACCCTTAGCTGCTTGGCATTTACTGGAAAAGCCAGGCTTGGCTTGGTGTTACCATGACGTCTGAGCTTTGAGAGTTGAGTCTTAGTCCCTCCTGTTGGTCAGGAAGCCTAAGGAAGATTATTCTAGCGATATCTGAATAGCTTGAGTTAGCTGCGTATGAGCACAGAGGAAGTGGTTCCCTAGCAACAGGAGCCTCTGAAAGCCTCTCAGCACCCAGCACTTCTCTGGCTTTTTGTTTCCTCTCCTGCATGTCGGCTTGTCAGCAAATGGGCAGAGTGACTGCACCTGCTCTGACTGAGCGCCAGTCAGTTAAACTCTTGCCGTTTAGTTTTGCCAAGCCAAAGGCTTTCTTCCTCTTTGGGTCAAGCTTCCTTGTGAGGTTGGGGCCTGTTTTGTTCTTGGTTAAACCATAATTACTTCAGACCTTCCTTCCTTCTTTCTTCTTTAGATTTTGACCCAAAATGGGAAAGACTTAGGTGACAAGAAAATTTGGACTGAGATTTCTTACATTATTATTTTTTTTGCACATTATTCAAATGTGCTAAATTTATTAAGAAAATGTTTAGTATTCTTTTTGTCCGCTCCTCATCCTATCCTTAAATTCATTTTTCTCTAGATACCAAAAAACATTCTTCATTCAGTAAATATATCAGCATCTTCATATCTATTTAAATATGCAAGATGATGGGGCTGCAGAGATGGCTCTGCAGTTAAGAGCACTGACTGCTCTTGCAGAGGACTGGGGTTTGAGTCCCAGCACCCACATGGAGGCTAAGAACTGTCTTTAAGCTGGGCGTGGTGGTGCATGCCTTTAATCCTAGCACTTGGGAGTCAGAGGCAGGCGGATCTCTGGGAGTTCAAGGCCCGCCTGGTCTACAGAGTGAGTTCCAGGCCAGCTGGGGCTATAGGGAGACCCTGTTTCAAAAAGAAATATGTAAGATGGTTGGGACAATATTCAAAGTCATCTCAGAGTGTGCTTACAGTATGGCTTTGGGTTCTAGAGACAGTTCTGACTAGGGCATTGGTTTGGTCTCTTCTGAAGCCTCAGCATTCTGTTTAAGTGCTACCGACCACAACATATAACTCTAACCTGTACCAACTGAAAATGCTTTGCTTTATTTTCAAATGGCAATCCATGTGAGAGCAAGTTTCTCAAAGGAGGAAGCTTGTATCTGCCTACTGGTTGGTCATGGGTAGAACTAAACATCTGGCTATGATTGCTGGTGTTGACTGACATACAACATGAAGCTGGTTATAATCAAGACTAAGGGCCTCCAGAATCCTTGTCAGCTAGAACTTGTCTTTCAAAATATTCACTCATTCAGCTGGGTGTGGTGGCGCACGCCTTTAATTCTAGCACTTGGGAGGCAGAGGCAGGTGGAGTTCAAGCCAGCCTGGTCTACAGAGCAAGTTCCAGGACAGCCAGAGTTCCAGGGAGACCCTGTCTCAAAAAGACAAAAAAAATTTCACTCATTCAGCTAATAAATGTTAGTAATTGAGTGTCTTAAGTGGAAGATGCTATGTTTGGTGAAGAAACATGAATGATGCAGTTTTTAGCCTTGAAGAGATCTCAGTTTAAAAGAGAGGCTAAACCATGTACCCTGTAACTGGTACTTACCTAGCAAGATGGTAGCCGAGAGAGATGTAAGTCACGCATGCCCGATGTTTCCTCCCACCACGTCTGTCCATGGCAGGGTGGTAGTGGAGGGTTAGAGTGAGCTGCCTTTCTTTCAGAGTGGTCAAGTAGCTTGTGAATGGGAGCACAAAGCCTCTTTCCCAATGTACCAGCCTCCTATTTATCAAGACATCAAACAGTAAAATCCCCTGGCTCACAATGCTCCCTTTTCATCCTAATGGGTTATTTTTAATCAATATTAAGAGAGTGGCATATATCAACTTAAGTGACATAAAACAGAAATCAAGATGAGGGTTTGTTTGGGGCCTGGGAAAGTAAAAAATGAAACGTAGCTTGCAGGGATTTGGATTGCTACTGTTTAGCTTATTTTCCTCCCAGGCATTATTTTCCATGAATAAATGAAAACAGAAAAAAATATCTTAGTTCCCAAACCCCTGGGAACAGGCTCTCCCTCTCCCAGTTACCTTCCTCCACGGGCTCAAGAGTCTTTGTGGGGTGTGCTCTGTCACAGCCATCAAAGCCATGGCGAAGTTAGCTAGAAAACAAAAATTATCAGTGAATGGAGATACATGAGAAGAAAGCACCGAGTCAGACAGCACCAGGTATTCTTTCTCAAGCTGCGCAGGCTGATGGGGAACAGAGCTCTGCAGGCTATGTTAATGTAGCAAGCCTTTGGGAGAATCATTTCAGACTTGCTAGTGGCCACTGCCTTCTGTGGACTTGCCACCTCCTGAAGATTTGTGGAATGAAAAGTGTGAGACACACCTTAAAAGGGCTTCTGTATCCAAAAAAGTGCTGTACCCCCCAGGGGCACAAAGGGCAGGGAAGTCCCACTCCCCCAAAATGAAATTTTGTCAAGGACATGTCCTGAAGCTGGGGTGCTTGTGTAACTAAGGGATTTCCTTTCTTTTCTTGGTTTTGTGTCGTGTGTGTGTGTGTGTGTGTGTGTGTGTGTGTGTGTAGGTGCAAGGTATGCACCATAGGGTATATGTGTGTAGGTCAGGGATAACTTCTAGGGGTCAATCCTTGCTTCCCACCTTTTTTTTCTTTTTGAGGCAGGGTCACTTTTTTTTGGGGGGGTCTTTTCAAGACAGGATCCCCCTGTAGCCCTAGCTGTCCTGGAACTCTCTCTGTAGACCAGGCTGCCCTTGAACTCACAAAGATCCACCTGCCTCTGCCTCCCGAGTGCTAGGATTAAAAGCGTGCGTCACCACGCCTGGCAGGGTCACTTGTTTTTGTAGCTGTGTACACCAGACTAACTGGGCTGCTGGCTTACCAAAGATTCTCCCATCGGCCTCACATTATCCATAAGAGTGCAGGGATTGCAGATGTGTGTGACTGCTCTACTGTGTCTGGGTTTTTACATGGGTTTGGAGCATAGCACTCAAGTCCTCAGGCATACATGGCAGTACGTCTATCCACTGACCCGTCTCCCTGACCCTCTAATTAAGCAATTCTAGGGCATATTTCCATCTTCCCACATTAATCAGTATTTTAACTTTGACTCTAATTCCATATGAAAATGTCACAGCTGATTATTATTTTTAAGATATTGCAAATAGATTTCCCATGATATTTAATCTACAGAGATCAGCTTCCTATAAACATTAAAATAAAATAAAGATATTAATATTTATTATCTACTAGACCAGACATCCTTTACATATATATATTAGGAAGTACTTGCTCCCTGCTTTGAACAAGTAGGCTTGAAGACAGTGAACTAGAGGGAGCACAAAGAGAAACTTCTTGCTTTGAACAGGGAGGCATGAAGGTGGTGTGTAACTAGAGGAACACAAAGAGAAGCTTCTGTGTGTCACACAAAAAGGAGACTGATTCCTGTATTTTATACAAAGCGTAATCACCCTGTGCCTGCATCTGCACTGCATTCCTCTAAATGCTTTTATCGTTATTTTACTTGAGCCTCAACATAGGATGGGATGGGTATGACTCACCTTACAGGGAAAGAAACTGAGTCATAGTAAAATTAATTGACCCAGTTAAAGTCATAAGGCAAGTGAGAAGCAAGGCCAGTGAGACCCTCCTAGTTTCTGACCTGTAATATAAAAGAAAATGCTATCCGTTTTAGTAGTACTTATTTCTGCTAATGTACGTAGTGCTTATGGGTCTTAGCAGTGGAAGGCATCGTTTGTGGGAAGGAACATGGTTTTCCAAGACACATCTGGATGCACATTCTTGTTTGGCATTTCACTGGAAAATTTCCTTTTCTATAAACAAGATAACAAGACCTACCTGATCGGCTGGAGGTTAGGATAGCAGCACACACTGTATGGCATGTGCAGTGTCAGATGTAGAAAAGGTCTAAATAGAGAACTAAATGAGAGGCGTGCCTGGAACACATGTGTCTGACAAGTGTTTGCTATTGTTACTATTGCCACATCAACTATACACTCTCCAAACACATTGGCCTCCTGCCACCAAAATGCCACCATAGATAGCACTGCGACACTAAAATGAAGTCATCAGAGGGAGAGAACCCAAGAATATCAGTGGGGACTGGAAATGTCCTCTCTTCTTATACTTCATTTCTCCTCCGAGTTTCTGCTACTATTAGGTAATTTGTAAATAAATAATATGAGAGCTTTTTAAAAATTCTAAATCGAACAGCTGTTTCTCTTATATCTTTGCCAAAAATTGAAATTGTTTAAACTGCCCTCTAGAACTATTTCCTGGAAGCCTGCAGAAGCTGCTGCATATAGAGCTCATGTCCTGAGCACCAATAGGATGGCTATTTTATGTGTCAGCTTGACTGAACAAGGAGGTATGCAGACAGTTGGTTAAATATTTTGGGGATGTAGGTGTAGCTTGGTGATGGAGCCCTTGCCTAAAATGCACAAAGCTGGGCTGGAGAGATGGCCTATGGTTAAGTGTGCTGACTGCTCTTAGAGAGGACCCAGGTTCAATTCCCAGCACCTACATGGCGGCTGAGAACCGTCTGTAACTCCAATTCCAGGAGAACTCCAGTTCCCAAATATATATACCTCTAGTTGGTTTCTTGTCTTTGGAGTGATATGACCAACACAAAATTTGGTACTAAGTTGTGTGGTGCTGCTGTAACAAATACTTAAAAATGTGGAATTAGTTTGGAATGAATTACTTAGAAGACACAGAGTCTTATGAGACATATTAAAAGTATGGATATAAAGGGACACTCTGGTGAAGTCTCAAGGACTGCGTTATTGGAAACCAGAGGAAAGAGGATCATCATGAAAAAGTGACAGAGAATTGGGCTGAACTGTGTTCTAGTGTTTTACAGAAGCTTGGAGTTGTGAATGATTATATCAATTATTTAGCGGAGGAGATTTCTCAGCAAAGTGTTGAGGTGGTTTGATTCTTCTGGACCACCTATCATAAGATACAAAAGGAGAGATGGAATCGTTAAGTCAGAAGCAAGCAGTGCCAGGATATGGAATGTTACCAGTTTATTCATATTTCAGAAACTGAGAAAGTATGTTCTGAGAGAACACGAAGGGTATAGTTTATAGAATTCTACGAGCAGTTGGGCTGGAGAGATGGCCTAGCGGTTAAGAGTGCCAACTGCTCTTTCAGAGGACCCTGGTTCGATTCCCAGCACCCACATGGCAGCGTGGCTGAGAACCGTCTTTAGCTCCAATTCCAGGGGAGTCCAATGCCCTCTTCTGACCTTCTCAGGATTGCACGACACAGGTGCACAGACTTTCATGCAGACAGTACATTCATAAACATGGAAAAGAAAAATAAAATAAAATAAAAAGAATTCTATGAGCAGCCAGTGAAGGGAATAGAAATGAGGCAAAATAAAGATGGATTTGGACTTCTTGGGTTTGATAGGATGGAACAGTAGAACTTTTTGGCTATAAGCATGCATTATTTATCAAAAAGAGGAAAAATGCTGATGGCTATCACCTTGGTTTCAACCAACCAGATAGCCTCTACCAGGCTACCTTGGAAATGGATCCATGGTGGAGCACAGGGGGACATGTCTTCTGACAGGGTCTGTGTCCTAGAAGAGCTACGGTGGTTGGAATCACAGGAGTGCTGTTGCTACTGCAGTGAACCTCAAATGTGGAGGTACCAGCCAAAAGGAATATTCCAAGCCCTGAGACCTAATGGAATTTTGCTGGGCATGTGGTGGACTTGGTCAGGAAGTCTAATCCTTGGTATCCATCTGGGTTCACTTCTTAAGAATGTGAATGATGAGGCTGTAGAGATGGGTCATTGTAGGGATTCTGTTTGGCAGAAGCACTCAGGGAGTCAGCACGAAACCTCCAGCCTGGACTCCTGGTGGTCTCCTGCTTGCCTTTGAAAACCTGCCTGGCACCAATTGTCTTTGATGCTTTGGGCAAAGCATTGTCACATTCCTGTAGTGATCTGGAGTGTATGGCATGAAATCCTGTATCTGCCAACCCCACAAGGTCCTGTATAAAAACTCCTGATTACAGCAATAAACCGAGTTATTCGCTCGTGGAATTGTCCCGGTCTCATCTCTGAGTCCATCTCTTCTTTATTCTCTCTCTCTCTCTCTCTCTCTCTCTCTCTCTCTCTCTCTCTTTCTTTCCTCCAGTTCACTTCCAACCCCCCTCCCTGTCTCTACCAGGGTTCTATGAGCCCTGGTTCAGAGAGGAAGAACATCCTGTGGAAGGCTGGACACACGTGAGATACCTCAAGGTCATTGGATAAGAGTGCTTGCTGATCTTCCAGAAGACGCAAGTTCAGTTCCCAGCACCCATATTGGGTGGCTCACAACTGGCTATAAGTGCCTGGGGGGTATCCAATGGCTATTTCTGGTCTCCATTGGCATGCACGTGGCACAGACAGACAGAAACATACACACACACACACACACACACACACACACACACAAATAAAAATAATTTAAAAGAAAATGTGAATGTCTATCCTACACTTGTCCATTCCTACATTTTGGCAATACAAATACGTTTGTCTTCTTATGTTCATAGCTCGGGAATTTTGCCTCTGGATGAATCATACTTCAATTTCTACTCATATATGCACTAGATAATATTATTAGATAAGACTTTGGTTGATGCTGAAACAAGACCTTTTGAGCTATTGGATGGAATGAACGAAGTCTGTATTTAAGAAAGATTTGAATTTTAGGATGTCAGAGGTAGAGTGCCTCAGACTTCATTCATTGTGTCTCCCTCAGGTTTATATGTTAAGGCCTCAACAGCCAATGTCATAGTAGTTGGAGATGGGACCTTTGAGTGATAATTAGGTTTAGATGAAGTCGTGAAGATAATGGGATTATACCCTAAAAAGGACATCAGGGGCCAGTGGGTAAAAGCACCTGGCGTACAAGCCTGGCGGTGTGAGTTCCACAGCCAGAACCAATGCTGGAAGGAGAAAACTGACTCCCAGAAGTTGTCTTCTGATCTGCACACAGGTGGAGTGGCATGTATGTATACACACACAAACACACACACACACACACACACACACACACACACACATAGACACACAGACACATACACACACACAATTTTTTAAAAAAGAAGACATTAGTTCTCTCCCTCCCTCTTTCTCTGACACATACACACATAAAATTTTAAAATAAAGACATTGGTTCTCTCTCTCTCTCTCTCTCTCTCTCTCTCTCTCTCTCTCTCTCATAGCCATCTGTAAGCTCTAAAACAGAGTCTTCACCAGAATTCAACCATGCTGACAACCAGATTTTGGACTTCTAGCATCACATAATTGCGAGAAAACAAGTTTCTGTTGTTTAACTGCAAGGTAAGACAGCCTGTCATTGGAAACTAGCCCAGCTAACTTGCTTTTCCATCTAGTTCCATAACCCAAGTATAATGCTTAATGTAACTTGTATTTTTCCAAACTAATGTTGTCTTAAATTATGCAGAAAGCTTATATGCCAGAGGGCTTCAAACTCCTAGAATGCGCTTTATCTCTTCATCTCTGAAAATTGGTAGTTATTACACAACTTGGTAATTGAAGACGTTAGGAATGGAAGGACCAACGGGGTTGGTTATTTTATTTTCCTAAGAAGAAAGCTAGGCTCTGGTAGGACTTTGTTGATGGTTAGTTACATTATTTAAGCAAACACTTTTGGCTAAAGAATATTTTTCCCATTCTGCTAAGGCTGTTGGTAAAGAAAGCCAAGTAGTCCTTTTTGTGTGGGAGAGAACATTCATCTAGTAGGATGCTAGGGAACTACCATAAATCCTTTTAATTTAAGCCAACTTGGAAGTGGAAGCCACAGATAATTATGCGAGGTCAAGGGTGAAGTCATCAACTCTGAATTAAAACTTCTTTAAAGCGAGCGATTTATTGATTTAAAAAATGAGGGGAAGATGTTAGAACTGGGGGCATTTCTTTTGAAGAAAAAGATGTGCTGATAGATTTGGATTTTTTTTCCTCCTCTGGATTCTGACATAGGAAGCACTAACCAGCTGCAGGGCCATGGGCAGATTGAGTGAGTCATGCTCTGAGCCTCACTTTCCTTGTCACCAGACTAAAGAGTTGGAATGTATAGTTAAAAAACTCCTTCCAGCTCTGAAATTCCTTGAAGCTAGCTAGGGTTTATACAAGGTGCTATTCTAAGAAGCCTAGCAATCAAAAGTACAGCTCTGGTGTTAATGAGCTTGAAGGAAAGAACCTTTTTACTACCCAATGCTTGTTGCTCAGCTAGGTTATGAGGAACTTAGGGTATGGCTTCTGTATTCAGCTGCACAGGCTTCTACTTTATTTCTAAGAGAATTAGAGCAGATGAGAATCTTCTTTGAGAGATTCAGATCAAAAGAATTTGCTCCGTGAACAATGAAGGACCATGGACAAGAATAACTAGTTATTTCCCACCATTCTGGAGAGTTTCTTTTATTTGCGTACATATCATTTAACCAACTTTTACTGGGAGGCAGTATAGTATAGGGAGGGCTTCTTGCAATGTTTTTACTCGCGGTCCCTTTTCACCCAAGAAATTTTGATGCACCTTTGGACACATAGGTATGTAAAGTAACTACATATAAACTAAACACTTATTAGTAATAAATCATAAAGAAATTCACTTAACAATTATATATGTGTACTATATGACTCTCACTCAGTATATATGCTATATATTTTATATACATGAACTATATCATAGTTTTATCATTTATTAAAGACAACTGCAAACTTGCATATTCGTGAAGTGAATATGCCTGTTTGCTCAACAACAGTCCAATCTAAAGATGGAAGGTAAGAAAATACTATAAGTCTTTGTCTTTTGCATTTAAGTCATTACATTTCCATAAGAATAGAATATGGTTTGTACAGAAAAAAATGCAGTTAATAATATAGAGTAGTCTCAGATCTGAGCTGTGGAGTTCTAGTAGTCTTGGTTGGTGCTGTGCTGCATGATGACATGTGTGGCACAGATCAGACAGGTCCTGTGCTCAGAACCAATGCAGCAGTGAGGTCACATGGGCAAGTGTTGTGAGAAACATCCTGGGTTCATTTGATTTTTGAATTAAATCTTTTTTTTTTTGACGGGATTCAGAAATTTTTTATTGTTGCCAATTTTTTTATGATCTACACACTGAGTTCCATGAACCATGGGGTGGGGGAGTCAGACTTTAAGAAGGTTTGGTGGGGCTGGAGAGATAGCCTAGCAGGTAAGAGCACTGACCGCTCTTACGGAGGACCAGATTCAATCCCCAGCACCCACATGGTGGCCAAGAACCGTCTGAGACTCCAATTCCAGAACTCCAGTTCCAGGGGAATCCAACACCCTCTTCTGACCTCCGCGGCATTGCACGACACGGGTGCACAAACTTGCATGCAGACAGTACATTCATACACATACATAAATAAATAAAAATTAATAAAAAAATTTAAAAAAAGAAGGTTTGGTATAATATGTTAAGGGTTCAGACTGATGAGTCTAACATTCTGAGTTCAAATCTTAGGTCCTGCTTTTTTTGTTTTGTAACCTTATGCAAACTACCCAGTTTCTTAGTTTCCTCATCTCAAAGGCTTGCCATGAAAACTAGTGAGTTAATATAGGTAAAATATTTATAGTACTGCCTGTGTTACCATATTCTGTATTAGATACCAATGTGAACTGGCAGATGTCCCTTTGGGCAGGATCACAAGTGGTGAATGAATGAGAAAAGGAGTGTCCCAGAGGATTTCAAGGAGAAGGTATTCCCAGGGAGTCCTAAAGTTGTGATCAGTCTAGGGGTGCAGCTCAATGGTACAGCATTTGCCCAGCATATGTGAGGTGCTGGGTTCTAACTCCAGCTCTGAAAAAAACATTAAAAAGATTGATGGTGTTGAAGATCTAGATAATTCAGTGGTCAAGAGCAGTTGCTGCTCTTGCAGACGATCAGAAATTGGTTCCCAAGACCTTCATCAGGTGACTCACGCCAATGACTCTAGTTCTAGAAGATCCAATGCCCTCTTCTGGCCTCTGTGGAGAGAGAGAGAGAGAGAGAGAGAGAGAGAGAGAGAGAGAGAGAGATGCATGTACATTTTTAAAATGTTTTAAGAACATTAAAAATGCTGAGACAAGCCTTTGTTGGCCAAGGAAAAGGCCACTGTGGGCAGTAGACAGAATCATTTGCCCAAAGGGAGGGTGAAACTTCTCCTTCTACTCAGGTGGCTTGTGTGAGGATCAGGCTGGACACCAGAGAGGAAAGTGCTGGGGGAGTTGAAACTGGATGATAGGACATGGGGATTTCAGGGACCGCTCCATGTTCCGTGGAAATTGCTTCAGGCTGGAAAATGGTTAAAGGCATAAACAGGCATAATCTAGAAGTCCCCGGGTTTGGAGCAAATCTGGAACTAGAGTGAAGGAAGTCTAGGAGTGGGATTTGACTTGCATCCAGGGTATGGTAGATTTTAGGGTTGGGCTTAGGGAGATAAGAAATCTTGATAACTTTTGTACATTTCTGTTATTTCTTTGTACTAGATTCATTGAGTTCAGTCCCACATTTCCTGAACTGGAGAGCAGGTACTTTTCAAATGTGTGTTATGAGCTTCTAACATGCACTGAGCTACCAGGCTTGGTGATATATGCTTTTAATCCCAGCACTTGGAAGTTAGAGGCAGGCATGTTTCTGTGCGATCAAGGCTAGCCTGGCCTACATAGTCTGTTCCAGGCAAGCTGGGGCTAACAGGAGATCCTGTCTCAAAAAAAAGCAGCCCACAAATAAAATAAAATAAAATAAAATAAAATAAAATAAAATAAAATAAAATAAAATAAAATAAAATAAAATAAAATAAAATATAATGTATTGAGCAGTTACACCAGGCAAAGACATAAGGCAGCAGAGGGTGTCAGTGCTTTATGTGAGATGAAGGTGCTGTGTTGGGCAGAGGGGGATGAGATGCCTTTGAAGTGCTTAATCAGAGATCCCTAGAAAAAGCTGTGTTTGATCTAGATGTTTAAAGATAGGGGAAATGCTGATAGAAAACAATCTGGAAGGAAACAGCATCATGAGTAGATGAGAATGTATTAAAGGATACCAAAGAGAAATGATGTGGTATCTAAGTGTGAGATGACTGAGCCCGGCCATGAGGAAGAGGGTAACATGGGAACTGGAAGAACGAAAAACTTGTAATCACCTTCAGGATAAGGGACCAGGGAAAGGGAATACTAGACGGTGACTAGAAAACCACAGATCAAAAGATGCAAAATTAGGGAGCAAGAATCTGGGGATGTAACATACTTGGGGCATCAAGATAAGACTTCCAAGTCACACGTCAATCCAGCCCTGGAAGGCTAAGGCAGGAAGATCATGATACCAAAGCCAACTAGATTATATAGCAAGTTCCAGGCAAGCCTATGTTATATAGCATTGTCCTGTCTCAAAAAGAAACAATAACAAACATTTTAAAATAATATTTTAAGTTTATTCTTTTAAAATATCATACACATATATAAAGTGTCTTGATCATATCTACTACCACCTGTACTTCCCCATCCAATTTCTCTGGGACACCTTCAACAAAAATAATAAGGCTTCTAAGAAAAAAAGGTTATAAATGGTAGGTGAGATATAGCTTGGTATTTTGAGGAAAGGTGAGCTTTCAAAGTTTGGCTGTCTCTTTCACAGAAGTTATATTTGAGCTTTGTGAACAGGTTTGATTTTTGAGGGGCAGGATATATAAAGAAGAGAACATAAGGCTTCTAGTTCGACTTGTAATCTTTCATGAGCTCCTCCATTTTAAGCAATATAGAGGACTTTATATGAAAACCAGAATGTGGGAGTGGTGACTATATAAAAGCTACAAAGATTTTTTTTTGTTTGTTTGGTGTTTCGATTTGAGACAAATCTCCTTCTGCAGCCCAACCTGGCCTGGAGCTCTCAGCAATCCTCCTGCCTCAGCCTCCTGAATTCTAGGATAACAGATACGAACTACTAGGCTCAGATTTTTATAAATACACTGCTAATTGCTAAATAAAAACAATGAAAATTCCTAGAGGCCACACACAAAGAAGCAGCTGAAAATCAGAGTAGTCATTATCTAAATTGAGGCTGTCACTGCTCCGGGGCACATTTTAGCGATTTCTGGTCACAGGATTGAGGAACACCTGACTGGGAGAGCCTATTATTGCACTTTAGCTGTGGTACAAATTACCTAGAAGGCAGTGACTCAAAAGAAGATGCATGTGCTACCTCACGTTCTCTGGGTCAAGAAGTGTAGTTTTACTGGGCCCTCTTTTTTAAATTTCTGCCTGCTTTTGGTTACTTGGGTGATTATGAAGTTTTATGTTTTGTTCCATTTAAAGCTGACAGTTGTGTTCCATGGGAGACTGACTGGATGGCAAGCAGGGATTTTCCACCTCTGTCTTCATCTTCTCTCACCCTTTCATAAAGCTGCCACTTCTATGTGAACTCAGGTCTGTCTGCCTGTTTTCTGAACCTGAGCTATGTTGGTTTCTTTTCTTATTCTCGTGGCAGAATAACAAAAGCATCTTGCAGAAGGAAGTATTTCTTTTTTGGCTCACGGCTGAGGGTATGGTCCATCGTGGTGGGGAAGGGATGGCTGCAGGAATGTGAGGCACTGGTCCCACTGTGTCCACAGTAAGGAGCTAGAGAGAGATGAATGTTAGTGCTCAGCTACTTTTTCCTTTTTATTCAGTGTGGTACCCAGCCCATGGGATGGTGCGGCCCACGTTTAAGGTGGGACATACCTCTTCAAGAACCTAATCTATAAACTCCCTCATAAACATGCTCAGGTATTTGTTTCCACAGCAATTCTAAATCTCATTGAGTTGATAAGATTAACCATTGCATGAGCATATATTTCTGAAATTAAGAAAAATACTGAAGCCGGGTGTGTTGGTGCATGCCTTTAATTCTAGCACTTGGGAGGCAGAGGTGAGTGGATCTCTGTGAGTTCAAGGCCAGCCTGGTCTACACAGTGAGTTCCAGGACAGCCAGAGCTACAAGGAGACCCTGTCTCAAAAAAAGAAAGAAAGAAAAAAAGAAAGATACTGTATATGTATGTGGTGCAGGTATATGTATGTACGTATGTATGTATGTGTGTACATATGTAAGTATGCCTGTGCACATGTGTAAAGGTCAGAGGTCAATTTGTGGGAGTCATTCCCTCCCTCCATCTCGTGGGTTCCAGGCATAGAACTTAGGTTCTCAGCCTTGGCATGAGGTCTCTAAATACCTTACCATCTTTCTGGATAGATGAGGTCTTTAGTTATGGTGTGTATGTTACAACTTGGTGGTTTTTTTTTGTTTTTGTTTTTGTTTTTTGTCTTTTTGAGACAGGGTCTCCCCGTAGCCCCAGCTGTCCTGGAACTCACTCTGTAGACCAAGCTGGCCTTGAACTCACAAAGATCCACCTGCCTCTGCCTCCCAAGTGCTAGGATTAAAGGCGTGTGCCACCACGCCCGGCACAACTTGTTTTTATCTCTTCCCTAAACTGTATTTATGCTCTACAACATGTAACAGAACATTGACCAGAAATGGGAGGAAGAAGTATGAGCTTAATCCTGAGAGTTTATCCTGCATGCCTTGTAAAGAAAAAAAATGTTGAGTTTCAGGTTGGAAACTTGGTTTTGTCATCTGTTGATCAGCCTTGCAATCTCTCTGCTACATTTAGTGTCTCCCTTTCCTTCCTGAAATCCGACAGTTAATAAAGGATTTGTTCACATGTTCCTATTTATTTGCTCAACAAATATTTATTAGGCTGCCTATTATAGATTATTAAATTCAGTTTATTTAATGGAAAGCTAGTTAGTATTCTATAGATTATGATTAATGGACATATTCATGTGCTCATTCGTCAATAAACTAATTTAGCTCACAAATTTTGTTAATTTATGGATATCTCAATAAAATAATTTAATTGGTCATTAAATTTCTCATGAATGTTCCAAGGCAGTTGAAGATTCTGAAATGTCTCTCACAGCATTAGTTTGGTTGTGTTTTGCTCCAAGAATTTTTTTCATCAACAGTAGCTTCTTACCCAAGTTTGTTTTTATTAGTTAGTTTCACAATTAGAGACCTATGTGAGTTACATGTGATCTGAAAGAAACCTTCACTCAATGAGGTATTTTGTGTGTATGTGGGTGCGTGTATGTGGACATTTATGTAGAGGCCAAAAAATCAACTTTGAATGTCTTCTTCAATCTATCATTGAACCTGGAGTTCACCAATTTGGTTGGGCCAGCTGGCCAGCAAGTGCCAGGGATCTGCCTCTTTTTGTCTCCCCCGTGCTTGGACTACAGGCACTCGCTCCCTAGCCCTTTTTACATGGATTCTGGGGGGTTGGAACCTACATCTTCAAGCTGACTTGCAAGCACTTTACTAACTGAGCCATCTCCTCAGCTCCCCGGTGAGGTATATTTGACTAGATGTGTAATTTCAAATCAACTGCTTATTCCTGAAAATGGATCCTCAGCCTCCTTCCTGGACCCTTTCTCTACCTGACCCCTTTTCCCTGTCCCCCTCAGCTTTTGTCCTCTGCTCTTCCGCCTGGCAGTCTTGTGCTACCTTCTGTTCCTTTCTTTCCATATCCCTACTTCACACTTTATCTTGTCTTTCTCATATCACGTTTCTTTTTTTTAGTTTTTTTTGAGACAGGTTCTTCCCTGTAGACCCAGCTGTCTTGAAACCCACTATGTAGACCAGGCTGGCCTTGAACTCACAGAGATTCGCCTGCCTCTGCCTCCCAAGTGCTGGGATTAAAGGCATGTACCACCATGCCCAGCCATATCATGTTTCTTAATATCCACCTTGTTCCTGAGAAAAAAGTTGCTTTTGGGTTTTCTTTATGTAGTAATTTTTGTGTATGGATTTCTGAATCCTGTCACGAGACTCCAATGATCCCGTGGCTCAGAAATCTGCCCTTTCTATCATCAGTTCCAATCTGAGCAGTAGCACATGGATTTGTCTCAGGAAGATCCTACACTTGACTTACTCAGTCACTATGCAGAAATATTTAATAATTGTTTTAACAAGGGGACACACTTTCATTTTGTATTGAACCTCACAACCTATGTAGCCAGTTCTGCATCAGGAAAGGGTGCTCATAGAATTAAGAGAGGACATGAAATTCAGTATGGAGAGAAAGAAAAGAATTTCCCCTAATGATGCTGTCAATAGGATAGGAGGTGCAGAAGGTAGAGGAGGCAGGAGGGTCGTCTTCAGTAGCTCCTCTTTTTCCTGAAAAAAACTTTCTCCTTAAATTACAGGACCATGCTTGGGGGGATTGGAAGCATGGTGGCAGTCTTCTACTAATTCAGTTAGGAAAATGTTCAAATGCTCACAAATCTCTAATCTACTCTTGAGGATTCTCTAACAAATTCCAGAAAAGGAATCTAGTTCTAAAATACAGACAGATTCTAATAGTGGTGTCAGAGAGATTATACATTGGGCCACCCCTTCCATTTAAGCAGGACACCTGATATGAAAAAAATGGATATATTTATCCCAGGAAATAATTTGTAAAATGTCCTGAGATGGCAAGAAGGTACTTGGGATGGATATGGGCTGTCAAGAGAGGATGGCGGTGGTTCAGGAGAGAAATCCTGCTGAACTAGGTAAAGGATTGCAGTACAGACCTGCTGAAGAGGTGCTTGGGTGCTGTGACTGAGATTCAGAGATGAGAAGGAAGCATGGAGGACATGGCAAACAATGACAGTGACCTGGAAAGTCACGTCTGTGACTGCAAAGGGGAGCAGGATGGTAGAAAGAGGGGTAATGTGGAGACAACGAAATTTTAAGCCTTTCTGTTTGCTTTCTGTTCATGGTTCTGTTGGCTCAATAAACAC
The DNA here is from genome assembly GCA_009823505.1 of Rhizomys pruinosus. Classification (NCBI taxonomy): domain Eukaryota; kingdom Metazoa; phylum Chordata; class Mammalia; order Rodentia; family Spalacidae; genus Rhizomys; species Rhizomys pruinosus. Next base: position 738,861 of record VZQC01001525.1, on the reverse strand, counting down.
AAAATACAAGTCCATTTGTTTAAAGATCCCAAGTAGACCAGATCCCACTGTCCTTCACCAATGCAAATAATAGCACCTGAAGGCTCTTTCCCAGTACTCTTTTTCAATACACATGTGCATATTCAAGTGCTCTTGAAGAGAATTAACTTCAAAACATGGTTTTGAAAACAGGAGCTAGGTAATGTGCATGTACATGTGAAAGTCAGGTTTTCCTAGTGCATCATAGTTCTTATTCTTTGGGAAAAGTGGGTATTCATAGGTAATCTTTTATTTTGCTAATGATCACTGTGGCAAATATTGCAGTTCAGTTATTTATGTGTAATTCTATTTCTGCTGTTTATTTTCAGACCAGGAAGAAATGAAGGCATAGTGAATTCAATAGCCAAATCCATTGTATGCAGGGCAGAAAGGGCTGCATTAGAGCAAAGTGCCAAAATGTGTTTTGTGTGTTTTCTTGGAAGCCTTGTTTATTGCCTCAAGCTTCCACATACAGAACAGGAAAGTCTTCAGCCAAGAAAGCCCCTGTTCCTATACAGTGCCCTGTAGGAGATGAAATGCCATCAGAGTGGTATTTTTTTTTTAATCATAAAGCAAATAATTCTTTACTATGTAATCTCAAAGAAGACATATATAGTTCATGTTTCAGGTACAAAGATTTCACCTTGGTCACTTGTTTTTTTAATATCAATACCAATCTTAAAGAATAAATTTAAAAGATATGATTGTTTTTAAATGTATAAATCATATGTTATATATAATGGTAACATATTTAAAATTAGTTTTTATGTCCTTTATTAATATCTGGGCTCAGTTATAACTTTAAAGTCCCTTTAACATTGCCAAATATATTTATATTCATAAACAGTACTTTTCTCAATTGTTTAGTTTTGGGGGGATATTTTAAACTTTTTTTAAGTTTTAATTTTTTTGAAGTTTTTAATTGAATTTTTATGTGTTTCATGCATAGTTTTTCTGTCAGGCTTAATTGCCATCATACCTGCTTCTCCCTCACCATGCTCCCTTCCCCCTTCCCCCTAAGAGTTCACATTTTCTGACATTCCTGCTAGAGTCCATTGTGCCACATTACTCTCCCAGCTCACTCCGCAGTGCCAGCTCCTCCTCTGAGCTCTAGTCAGCCCATCCAGAGTCTCTTTTCTAAAGAAGGCCAGGCCTTCCTCACCTGACCACCCTCTGCTGCCAATATTTCCTCAGCCAAGGTTGGGCTCTGCTGCCCATTTCTACAATTCTGTGCTGGGGTTTTGTCCAGATGAGCTTGCACAGGTCTCGTTCATGCTGATAGCAATGCCAGGTTCATATGAACAGGGTCCCAGGAGCTTGTAATATTCATTTCCAATTGGTCTTGCATCACCTCCTTGGCTCTTACAATCTTTCTGCCCCTTCTTCCACATGTTCCCTGAGCCCTGGGTGGGTAAAGCTGAATATAGGCAGCCTGTCCATGGAACAACACTCTGTAGGCTCCTAATCTTCACAATTTGGCCATTCAGGCCCTTTTGGGTTCCTATCTCCTGTTGCATGGAGGAGCTTCCTTAATGAGAGTTAAGAGGTAGTTAATGCCTTATTGGGTCCTTGTTCTATGATGCTTGGGTCTTGTGTGTAGAGGTTACATTGTAGATATGTCTCCTAGGCATGAGCAATTCACAGGCCACGACTGCATGTATTCAGTTGTGAGATTCTGTACTATTTTCATTTGGAGCAAAAGAAGCTTCCTTTCTGAGCAGTGTCTGGGATATTTGTCTGTAAATATAAGGACACTTCTTTTGTAGTTAGTAAAATGTTACCTTAGCCTGGAGATGTATCTACCTTGTGGAATTGTCTAAGATCTATGACCTCTCTAGATGTGTGTATCTGACTACGTTAACAATACCATATGTGAGTTTTCTTCCACTGAGTGGGCTTTAGGTCCAATTGGTTAGTCATTGATTTTCCCCAAGATAGGAATCCTGCTTTGTACTGATGTCCTATGGTGTGCTGGTCATTGACATGGATATTTGGTCTTGAGGCTGATGTTGGAATATCAGTTTTTTAAAATCTTTTTGAGACAGAGTTTCCCTGAAGCTTTGGCTGTCCTGGAACTATGTAGACCACACTGGTCTTGAACTCACAGAGATCTGCCTGCTTCTGCCTCCCAAGTGCTAGGATTAAAGGTGCATGCCACCACACCCAGTTGGACCATCTATTGATTATCTCCCTTAGTGGCTTGCATAGTGCTCTCCACAACTATGAGAACTAGCTTTCAGGGGTGGTGGCTTCCAGGTCAGTTCCAACTCCTTTGCTTAGGCAGAGGCAGGCAGATCTCTGTGAGTTCAAGGCCAGCCTGGTCTACATAGTGAGCTCCATCCAGGCCAGCTGGGACTAAAGGGAGACCCTGACTCAAACACACACACACACACACACACACACACACACACACACACACACACAGATCCAGTCTCCAAAGTATGTCCTATCTTCAGCACTAGGGTCTTACCTTCCGGTTCTGGGAGGGAATCGAGGGCTGTGGCAATAGCCAGTGTAATTTTGGGAGTCCCTTGGACTACCCTGGCCCACAACTCAAAGGAAGATTTTTCCTGTCTGGTACTGTTTATTGATATGCAGCCTTCATCTCTCCATATGGACTCACATAAAGGTATTGTGTGTGTATTTTGTCAATAGATTATTAGACTAATATATGATTCTCTCAGTTTTTTTCTTTACCCCAGCAAAGCATTATTTCTCCCTCCTTTCTCCCGTTACCTGTCAGTCCTCCCTTCATGTCTTCTCCATTTACAGCATCCCCATTTCTCCCTTGACACTGCCAGTCTCCTATGGCCCCACTTCTCTTGGGCTCCCCTCTTTTCCCTTTGCCCCCCTTTCCTTCTATAACCCTCCACTCCCCTCCCATTTAGATATCCTGATTATATCCATTCCTCCCTTACTAACACCTGTCACCTACTAGCCTTCTGTCTCAGGTTCCCTCTTTCCCTTTACCTTCCTGGTTCCTTTTCATTTCCCTGGTTCCTGCAGTTACAGCAGGGTACATACTTACATATAGGGATCTGGTGCTAGGATCCACAAATCAGCATCATTTGTTTTTCTGAGTCTGTGTTACTTCACTTAGCATAACAGCTTCTAGTTCCAACCATTTACTGAAAACTTCATTCATCTTTACTGCTGCGTATAACTCTATTGTGTAAACATACCACATTTTCATCACCCACTCATCTGTTGAGGAACATTTAGGTTGCTTCAAGCTCTTTGCTATTGTTGAAAAGGGCAGCAATAAACATGGATGTGCACATGTCTCTGTAATAGGAGGAATCGTTTGGGTATACACTCAGGAGTGGTATGACTGGGTCAAATGTAAGTTCATTTTCAGTCTTTTAAGAGGTCTACACACTGCTTTCCATAGGGGTTGCATGAGCTTGCATTCCCGCCAGCAGCAAATGAGTGTTCCCCTTTCTGCACAACCTCTCCATCATTTGGTATCACTTGTTTTCTTGATCATGGCCAGTCTTTACTGGGGTAAATCTGAAAGTGGTTTTAATTTGCATTTCCTTAACTACTAATGTTGTTTTACACTTTTAAGGATGTTTCTTAGCAATCTTTACTTCTCTTAAGAAGTCTCTGTTCAGATCTTTAGCTCATCTTTTAAATGGGTCATTAATTTTCTTGGTCTTTTGTTTTTTGAGTAATTTATATACTCTGGATGTTAATCCTCTGTCAGATGTGTTACTGCTGAAGATTTACTTCTACTCTGTGGGTTTTCTGTTCACTTCTTTGACTGTTTCTTTTGCTGTACAGAAGCTTTTTAGTTTAATGAGGTCTCACTCATTGATTGTTGACCTTACTTCCTGTGCAACTGTCTGATTTAGAAAGCCTTTTCCTACACTTATATCTTGTAGGTTCCTGCCAATGTTTTCTTCTAACATTTTCAGAGTTTTAGGTTTCTCATTGAGGTCTTTGATCCATTTAGAGTTGACATTTGTGCAAGGTGAAAGGTAGTTGTTTAGTTTTATTCTTCTACATGTGTTGATCCAGTTTTGCCAGCACCATTTGCTTAAGATACTGCCTTTCCTCCATTGAGTGTTCTTGGCCCCTTTGTCAAATATCAGGTGGCTGAAATTGCATGTACTCATGTTTGAGTCCTTAATTTTGTTCCATTGATCTACTGGTCTATTTTTGTGCCAGTACCATGCTGTTTATATGACTATAGCTCTGTAACAGAGCTTTAAATCTGATATAATAATCCCCCCCTGCATTACTCTTTGTGCTCAGGATTGCTTTAGCTATCTGAGGTCTTTTTTGTTTCCATATGAATTTTAGGATTTTTTTGTCTAATTCTGTGAAGAAAGTCATGAGGATTTTGATTGGGATTGCATTGAATCTATATATATTACTTTGGGTAGGACAGTCATTTTTACTATATTAATTCTTGTAATCCATGAGCATGGGAGGTCCTTCCATCTTCTGGTGTCTCCCTATTCAAAGATTTAATATTTTTATTATAGAGATCTTTAATGTCTTTGGTCAGGTTTGTTCTGAGATATTTTAATGTTTATGAGGCTATTGTCAATGGGAGGATTTCCATATCCTCCTCTAATTTATTGTTATTGGCATATAGAAAGGCTACAGATTTTGTAGGTTAATTTTGTAGCCTGCCACTTTATTGAAACTGATAATCATTTCTAGGAGTTTTCTGGTGGAATTTTTTGGTATCCCTAAGGTATAATATCATATCATCTGCAAAAAGGGATAATTTGACCTCTTCTTTTCCAATTAGTATTCCTTTAATTTCCTTCTCTTGTCTTATTGCTCTAGCAAGAGTTCAAGCACTATATTGAAAAGGAGTGGAGATGGTAGGCAGCCTTGCTGGGTTTTTCTCCATTTAGGATGATGTTGGCTGTGGGTTGGTTGTATATAGCTTTCATTATGTTGAGGTGTGTTCTCTCCAGTCCAATTCCCTCTAGGACTTTAAACATAAATGCATGTTGAATTTTATCAAAGGCCTTTTCTCTATTAATTGAGGTGACCATGTGGTTTTTGCCTTTGAGTACATTTATATTATTTATGACATTTATTGATTTATGTATGTTGAATCATCCCTATATCTCTGGAACAAATCCAACTTGACCCTTTTTGATGTATGCCTGTATGCGGTTTGCAAGTATTTTGTTGAGAGTATTTTTTGCATCTCTAACCATTAAGGATATGAATCTATAGTTTTCTTTGCCTAGTTTTGGCATTAGAGTGATGCTGGCTTCATAGAAGGAATTTGTGAGATTTTCCTCTGTTTCTATCCTTTTGAATAGCTTAGTAATATTGGTTGTAGGTCCTCTTTAAATGTCTGGTAGAATTCTGCCATAAATTCATCTGAGCCTGGACTTTTTTTAGTTGAGAGATTTTTGTATTACTGTTTCAATTTCCTTGTATGTTGTGGGTCTGTTTAAGATGTTGATCTCTTTTGGGTTAAGCTTTGGTGAGTCCCATGATTTCAAATATTCATCCATCTCTTTTAGGTTTTCACACTTAATAGAGTATAGGTTTTAAAGTATTCCTATATAATGTTCTGGATATTTTTGTTGTTTGTTGTCTGTTGTGATGTTTCCCCTTTCATCTCTAATTTTGTTAATTTGTAGTTGCTCTTTCTTGTGGTTAACTGGGCTAAGGGTCTCTCTATCTTTGTTTATTTCCCGTTTTTTTTTTTTTTTTTTTTTTTACTTTTTGTCATTTTAATAAGATCTTGCTTATACCTGAAGTACAATTTCTCATGCCTTACTAATTATTTATTTCTGATTATACTTTCCTTTTGGATATCTAAGGCCACACAGTTAGCCCAGATTAACCAAAGTTTTTGTTTTCTCAAGGTCACTTGAGGATCTGGTCCTCGGTGGTCACTCAGGTTTTGGAGGGGGGGAGGGAGCCCCTGGCTTCTTTTGGCTTTTTATTTACCAGTTCCATCCACTTGAGGACAAAGTCAGGTCTTGCTAGACCAGGCTTCCCTTTTTGAAGCATGAGCAGATTTTACTCTTTATAGACTGGACACTGGCTGAAGTCCCATTAGTGGATCTCCAAGACCTCCCTGCGCAGGTAGACTGATGACTCACATTTGCAGGACATTTCAAGAGGTGCCCCATGCATAGTCCCTTGGGACTTAGTTGACCTCTCTGGGCAAGGAACAAAGTTATCCATTAAGACCCTCAGCCAAATTGGTATGGGCATTAAGTATGTTCATTAAGCATCCAGAAAGGCTAAGTTACACCAGCCTGATACTTTTAACTACTGTATAATATTTTAGAAAAGGCTTGGACAAAAGCTCAAGCAGCCTTGTATAAGAAATACTAAGAAGCACTCCCATAAAATAAATACTGTGGTTAGATATACTGTCATGACATACTAGTTTTTCCTCATTCTTTTGATCTTATATTACTCTAGAATATGCACACATACCCTCCACCCATATATCAAAAATTCCTAAGTCTGAAAATAAATGGTAGTTTAGTTCTAGAACCTGTTCAATCTTTTTGTTGAAGTTTTTTTCTGTGTCTCAGTATGTGGTCGATTTTGGAGAATGTTCTGTGGTTGTTATTTCTTCTTGTTTGTTGGTTTTGCAATTCATTTGTTATTGTCTTTCAAGTGTCTTGAGTTATAATGTTAGGTCATTTATTTGTGCTCTTTCTGTTTTGTTTTGTTTTTTTTCATGTAGGTACTTAGAGCTATAAATTTTCCTCTTAGAACTGCTTTTAAAGTGTCCAAGATGTTTTGCTATATTGTATTGTCCTTTTCTTTTAATTCCAGGCATACTTTTATTTCTTTATTTCTCCTCTGACCCATTCCTTATTCAGAGGAGTGCTGTTTAATCTCAATGAGTTCGTGTAGTTACTAGGGCTTCTTTGATGTGATATTAAGCTTTATTGCATTGTGGTCTGTTAGAATGCATATTATTTTAATTTTTTGTGTTTGTGGAGGTTTGTTCTGTGTCTCAGTATGTGGTCGATTTTGGAAAAAGTTCCATGGGGTGCTGAATAGAAAGTGTTTTCTGGCCCTTCGTGGTGGTGCACACTTTTAATCCCAGCACTCAGGAAGCAGAGGCAGGAGGATCTCAGTGAGTTCAAGGCCAGCATGGTCTACATAGTGAGCTCCAGGCCAGCTGGGACTAAAGGAAGACTCTATCTCAAAAAACCCTCAAAAAACAAAAAAAGTATTTTCTTTGATGCTTGGGTGGAATATTTGGTAGATGTCTATGAGGTCCATTTGGTATATTATATTGTTCAATTCAGTTGTCTCTCTGTTCTTTCTTTGTCCGGTTGACTTGTATAATGGACAGAGTGGGGTATTGAAGTTCCCAACTACTAATGTGTTGGGATTAATTTGTGCCTTAAAGTCCTGTAGAATTGTGTTTAGAAAGTTCGCTGCACCAGAATTTGGTGCTTATATATTCATGATTGTGTTATCTTTTTGGTTAATTGTTCCTTTGATAAGAATGAAGTGACCTTTGTCAGCTCTTCTGATTAATTTTAGTTTGAAGTCTATTTTGTCTGACATTAGAATAGTAACTCCTGCTTGCTTCTTAGTGCCATTTGCTTGGAATATTTTTTTCCACCGTTTCACCTTAAGATAGTGCCTGCAAAAAAAAAAAAAAGATAGTACCTGAAGGTGAGATAGTTTTTTTGCAGACAACAAAATGATGGATTATGGGTTTTTTTTTTTTGTCTTTTGAGACAGGGTCTCCCTTTAGTCCTAGCTGGCCTGGAGCTCACTATGTAGACCAGGCTGGCCTTGAACTCAAAGAGATCTGCCTGCTTCTGCCTCCCAAGTGCTAGGATTAAAGGCATGCACCACCATGCCCGGCCTAAGGATGGTTTTTATATGCCATGTGTGGGTGTTGGGAATTGAACCTGGGTCCTCTGCAAGAGCAGTCGGCACTCTTAACCACGGAGCCATCTCTCCAGCCTGGATTATGTTTCTTAATCCATTAGTCTATGCCTCTTGATTGGGGAGTTCAGTCCATTGATATTTAAAGTTATTATTGAGAGATGTATATCGCTTCCCATCATTTTAGTTTCTGTTTGCATTTTTGGTCTAGGTTTGTATTTTCAGTTCATTAACTACTTTCTGTTGCCACTTGGGTATAGTCATTCCTTTTTTTTTTCTTCTTTTTTTTGCTCTTCGTATTGCTTCAAGTATTCTCTGACAGGTTGGTTTTCTGGACATGAATTCTTTCAGCCTATTTATGTCATGAAAAATTGAAAAGTAAGCTGTAATTTTAATGGGTTTTCCTTTATATATGACTTGTTTTTCTCCTGCAGCTGTCAGTATTCTCTCTTTGTATTAAGCATTTAGTGTTTTTACTATGATATTGTGTGGGGAATTTCTATTTGGTGTTCTATGTGCTTCTTGTATTTGTATGGGTATATCTTTCCTTAATTTGGGGGGGAGGTTCTTCTACAATCCTTTTGAATATCTGGTCAATACCATTTTCTGAGATTCTTCTCCTTCCCTCTATACCTATGATGTGGAGGTTTGGTCTTTTTGTGGCATTCATTTCCTGAATATTCCATTCTTGTGTTTTAAAATTTTTTTCACAATCTTTGCTTGAGCAGTCCAATTCTTCCACTTTATCTTCCAGTCTTGATATTCTATTTTCTACTTCATTCATTCTGTTACTGAGACTTTCTCTCATCCTTTCCAGGTGGCTTATTGAGTGTTCCATTTCCTTTTTTCATTTCAGCATGAGTTTTCTTCAGTATTTCTATCTTTTCTGTGAATTCAGTCCAAAGTTTATCATTATCTTCTTTCAGTTTATCACTATCTTCTTTTAGTCCTTTGATGTCTTTGTGTGTTCTTTAAATTCCTTGAATTCTTTGATCATGTCTCTGATAGAGTTCTTTTAACTTCTGTGTCCTGGGTTACCTCTAGGGGGTCCTCATTGTAGCCCTCTTCTACAGGATTGGTAGTATTTAACAGAGACATATTATTTGAATGTTTTCATTGTGATTTGGGAATGTGGATTTCTTTTGTTGTTTGTGATTCTGGTATGAAGCTCAAGTGTTTATTGAATTGAAGACTGACTTTGCTTGTATTCTTTAGGTGCCTTCATTGTCTTCTTATTAGGTATGAAAGGCTGGTTGGTCAAATCTTCAGGTTCTCACTTCTGATTTTGTACTGGAGGGACCAGCTAATTCTCACTCAGCTAGTCAAGAGCTCCTCCAGTGGCCCAAGATAAGTATCAATCAGGCAGGCTTGAACCTACCAGACCCCAGACTATGTGAAGCTGAGGGAAGGGCCCAGGTATTCCAGAGCTAGGGAGTAAGGAATCCAGAATGGTGCATAGTTTGGGGCTCTCACCACTGAGCAGAGGTCAGCGTCATGCATGGGAACCCACAGAACCCCCACACCACGTGGGGTCCACTTACCAGCTCTCCAGGACTGGTTGCAAAACCAGGTTTTAATTTTTAGACCTGCTAACACAGTTATTTTGGGTCTCTTTTCATTCCTACTTACAGAAGTTAGCTTTCCTCTGCTTTGAGTTTCCCATGGCCTTTGTGAGGCCTTGCGGCATGCATTTGTGAGGCCTTGCAGCACGCCTTTGTGAGGCCTTGCAGCACGCATTCGCTGCAGCCACCATTTCTTAGCTCTTATCAATGTAAAATACTCTTAATTTGTCAGTCTGTTTTTTAACATGGACAACTTCCCAAGACTTGTAATACAAAGATAGCATAGATAATGTATTCATATGTATTTGTATATATAATCTTAAATTCCCCTAAACTTTTTTTATACTGTTTGGAAATTTGGTTTTACTATGTCAGCTTAAAAGCTTTAGCATGATACGAATATAAAAATTTAAGATATATACAAATTATTCCTTATATTAGCATAAAACAATGGTACGATTTACTTGATCACATTTAGACTGAATTCTAAATTTGCTTGGGATTAAAATACATATACATGGGGGAGCACAGTTCTATTTTTAAAGTGAAATTTTTAAAAATAGAGAGAAAAGTAGTTGAAACCTTGACTAGAACTGTGGGATTATTGATAGCTCTGTCCAGCATTTACTTGACATATTTGGCAGATTTCACAGCCTGGCCTACAATGTGAGTTCCAGGACAGCTGGGGCTGCAGGGAGACCCTGTCTTGAAAAGACCAAAAAAAAAAAACAAAAAAAAAAAAAAACCCCAAAACAAAAAACACTTAGCTTTGTGTATCCTCTTGATGAACTAACTCCATCATGAAGAAAGGACTTAGGGCTGGAGAGATGGCTTAGAGGTTAAGAGCACTGGCCGCTCTAGCAGAGGACCTGGGTTCAGTTCTCAGCACCTACTTGGCAGCTAACAGCTGTGCACAGCTCCAGTTCCAAGGGATCCAACACCTTCTTCTGGCTTCCATGGGCAATGGAAACATGTGGTACACTAAAAAAAAAAAAAAAAAAAATACATAACAATAAAAATAAATTAAAAAGGAAGTGACTTATGGATAATGAATATGCTAGAGTATATTATATACTTTATAAAATATCAGTGAAACTCATTATTTTGTGCATCTAATATGCATTAATAAAAACAGAAAAATACTACAAATGACGAATGGTATCCTCATCTGTGGATGCTAGTGCCAATTACCAGTTGTAAGTATTTCTTGTGTGGGGCCCCTGAGCTTTGTACAAAGCCGTTGGGCGTATGCATTTTGGAAAACAACAACAACAACAACAACAACAACAACAGAAAAGACTGCATCAAAGAACTGACTGAAACAGTGAACTTCTGCTCAAAACAGTCAACCTCCCCATGGAAAATATTGAGAAAGACTAAGAGATGAAAAGCATGTTTGGCAGAATGCATGAGCTCTGGCGGGGTGGGGGAATGGGTGGGAACACGGGTCTAAATTTGTTAAAAATAAATAAATAAATAAATTTATGTGAAAAAAAAATAAAAAGGAAGTGACTTATGGATAATGAATATGCTGGAGTGTATTATATACATTATAAAATATCAGTGAAACTCATTATTTTGTGCATCTAATATGCATTAACAAAAACAGAAAAATACATCTACCCACAGAGAAAGCAATTATAGAGTTCTGCATCTATCCATTTGTTTCTCACGACACTTGAAGGTACTCTCTCAAGAAAACTGAGGTTCTCATTCCAAATACATTAAGATTTCCTTCTCAGAGGCCAAGTTCTGCATAAACTGAAGAGACAGATTTAAGTGAAATGAAAGCTGTGGTCCAGCATCATTATCCCAGCAGCAGACTGCTCTGTCAGTCCTTTCAATAGCAATGGCTTACATCAGCACAATGGTTCAGACTCAAGTTGATGTCCCAGGACTCCTGAATTCATTCTTATTCTTTAAAAAAAAATTATCTATTTATTTATTTGTTTTTTTATTATTTATTTATTTTGTGTTTTTGAGACAGTGTCTCCCTTTAGTCCCAGCTGGCCTGGAGCTCACTATGTAGACCAGGCTGGCCTTGAACCAGAAGAGATCCACCTGCCTCTGCCTCCTGAGTGCTGGGATTAAAGGTGCGTGCCACCACACCCAGCAAATTTATTTATTTAAATTTTTTTTTTTTTACTTGATGTGTATAAGTGTATTGTCTGCATGTATATAAGTGCACCCGTGTCATGCAATGCCCAGTGTTGGATCCCCTGGAACTGGAGTAATGGACATTTTTTAGCTGCCATATGGTTGCTCGGAATTGAACCTGGGTCCTCTGCAAGATCAGCCAGTGATCTTTACTGCTGAGCCATCTTTCCAGCCCCTGTTCTCATTCTTCATTATGGCTCTCAAATGTGTCTTCTGATCAGGGCAAATGAAATCGTGCTGGAAATCTTCCCTTCCAACCAGAGCACCCATCTTTCTCTTCACTCCACTCTCTAAATGGATTCAATGCACTTAATCTTTGTTTCTAATCTGAATCCTTTTAGCATTCTTTCTATGGGGAGGAGGGGTGAGCTACTATTATAATTGCTGTGTGCATGTCATCTGTTGTAGCATGCACATCCCCTCTGGCCTGTTTATCTGTGGGTCATTTCTAAAGTCCTTCTGTAGATTATAGTCTAATGTTAAACAGATTGAGACATAAAAAGCCAGGACTGTGATTAAGGGATGTCTCAGTAGAACTGGGTGGCAATCTTTTAAGCATTAATAACATTAATTTAGGAAAGTTTCCTTTTTAATCATTTCACCACAATTTATACTCTGCTGTTCAAATGATGGCAATTTACCTTAATTGCCTGCATGGCAATTGGTGCCTGGAAGGAACAAGGCCCACCAGTATCTGCTCTGTAATGTCTTGTCTGAAGCTCACCTTCAGGCCATCCTCAGATCTAATTAGGCACATCCTGTGAAGGAAAGAGGACAACGCAAACAGGGAACGTGGCCAATTGGTTCAGAAAGAAACTCTGGATTGAAACATGATAGTTTATGGGGCTGGGAATATGGTGTAGTGGATTAAACTAGTAGCTGTGAAAGCCTGATGACCTGGGTTAGAGTCCCTGGAACCCATGTAAGGGCCAGATGCCATGGTGTACTTCTGTAATCCCAGAATTCCTACAGTGGGATGGGATGTGGAGAGAAAGAATTGCCTGTCAGTTGTTGGGCCAGCTAGCCTAGAGTACGCAGCTAGCCTAGAGTACGCAGCTAGCCTAGAGTACGCAGCTAGCCTAGAGTACGCAGCTGCGGCAGCAGAAGCAGCAAGAGACCCTGTGTCAGTAAGGTTCACACTAAGAATTGACTCCTGAAAGTTGTCTGAGCCTTCACACATGCAGCCTGGCACATGCACGCCTCCACCTCCACCCACAGACACACGGAGACACACACATATGAAGACAAGTACACAAAGAGACACACATATACACAATTTTTTAAAATGAAGATTCAAAACAAATGGCTCAGGAATGGAACGAGACAGCAACCAATTAGGCAGGCAAGATCAGAAGCTACTTTAGAGGCCATGCCTCCTACGTCCAGTGATTCTTTTTAATGCATGACTTAAAGACCTTTGCTTAGACATACAGCGTCTTACAGGACATGATGCCTAATGCTAGGAAGTGACCCATCTTTTGCCAGAATCAAACACAGTTTCCATAATAACTGAGATGCTAGATTTGAAGTCAGATGGCAAAGGTGCTGAGAAGCATGGCCTTTAACACCTACGTTCCAAGTTCCTGACTTAGACAGTTGCACAGGATAGTTGAAAACTCCCCATCACTATTCAAATATAAAACAGCATTGTTTTGCTTGCTTCTCTAATGAATTGTATATTGAAAACAGAGGAGAGGAACCTCAGTTCATTCATGCTACATGAAGAGAGTCTTGTGTAAATCCAAGGCCACCCAGGGCCTGGCAGTGGCCAGCAGTGACTAGCAGTGACCAGCCCTCCACATAGTAAACAAAATCATTGACATGACAGTCTGCCTTGCCAGCTCCTGGATAATCTGTCTTGAAAGAGTCCCACTTGTACCTTGAGGGGACCTGGTGTCCTGAGTCTCCCTCAGCCACAATGAGGGAGGAAGATATTCTTACTTTGATGTACAGCTGTATGTTTTCTAATGATGGAGGCAAGAGATCAGATTCCACTTGGATTTTGCCTTATAAGCCTTGATTATTCAGCAGCCCTGTGAAAAATAGCTGTTCATTTCTCTAGCAGCAGCTGCATGCAGGGTTGGATGGTTGGGTGGTTGTATGAGGAAGCACTCCTGAATATTTAGTTCAATTATTCCTTGGTGGCACCCCCTTCTACCCTCTTCTTAAGTGATAGCACTAGATTCTGCAACCACATAATTTCACCAAGAAAAAGATCAAGAAATCTGATCTGACTTGTAAAACGCAGCTCAGCTCTAATATGAGGCGGATCTTCTCTCCCTGCCGGCTGTTCCCTTGCACGCGACATTAATGCCTATTTTGGCACGTCGTGTCACAGCTGCAAAGCAGGGCTGGTTCTGCCTGTTCTGTTCTCCTGAGCTCCCTGCGTGACTGCCAGAAAGTCATAGTCCTTACTGGCAGGCCCTGGTAGCTGGAGCTGTTCTGAAATGAAGTCACTCCCGAGCTGGGCGGCGCTCGGGCTTTCTCACTGCCCTGGGGATGATGATGAGGCTTCATCTTAGGGTCAAAGAAGAAATCAAAGATGGCCTGGAGACAAGACATTGACTTAGTGTCAGGTTGGGAAATTGGCAGGGTTGGGAGGGACACACACACACACACACACACACACACTCACTCGTAGAACAAACACTTCTATTTCTGCTGGTGTGATGACCTATGCATGACAATAACTCTTTTGATCACAATTTGTGTGTATGTGTGTGTATGATGTTCTAAATGTGTGTTGTGTGTGCACTTATTTGTGTAGGTATATTTACATGTTCCTGTGGAGTACATGTGTGTGGAGGTTCAGGGTTAATGTTTATTTATGTGTCTGTGTGCATGGACACACATGCCATGGTGCACATGCGGAAATCAGAGGGCAGTCTGCAGGACTTGGTTCAATCCTTTTGTTACATGGGTTCCTGGTATAGAACTCGAGTCACCAGGCTTGGTGGTAAGCACACTTACCTGATGGGCCATCTTGGGGGCCCTCACCTTATTTTTTGAGATGAAGTCTCTCCCTGAACCTGGAGCTCACTAATTCCCCTAGACTGGCTGGCCAGCAAGCCCCAGGGTCCTCCTGTCTCTGCCTTCCCAGTGACGAATTACAGGCACAGACTACCCTGCCGGACTTTTTACGTGGGTCGGGGGATCTGAATTCAGGTCCTCATGCTTGTGACCAATCTGTCTCTGCAGCCCTTAATTCTTATTCTTGAACATTTATTGAGTGATATAAACTTTGTAAAATATGTTTTTTGTTATTAGATCTCATTAGTTAATAGTTCCTCCCACTTCTGGTTTTTCTAGTCCCCGACTTAGCCAGCTGCTTTAGCTATTTTACCACGTTTGTCATAAGTGCAGTTTATGATATCAAAATATCCAGTGCCACATTGGTGCACTCATATGTGTGAGTTCTTTTGACTCTGAGAACAGCCTTGACAAACCCTGGCTCTGCTCTTAATGTCTGTAGCCTTCTTTTCAGCCAACCTTGGAACTGCGTCTACACGTCTCATATTTTCTGGGAGGTTTCCTGGATTTATTATACTTTACGGCCATTCCATTGTTTGCATTATTAACGGGTCACTTTTCAATGCTCCTTTGGCTTTTGAATGGTTCTCCACATGTTTTCTGAGTTGGCTTCCTGCTTCCCATACCTATCATTATTTCATTATTCACTAGGAACTGTTCGAGGTTAAGAACTGTGACTGTTGACATAAGCAATTTTATAATGCTATTTTATAATGCTTCATTATTAAGAAGAACGCTTTGTCACTAGGGCTGGCAAATTCATTAAAAAAGCGTTATCTTCAATGATATGTAGTGTTCAAAGATGAGTTTGACATTTCATTGAACATTAGGAAAATTAAGAAAAATGGATTGTGTGTATCTTTAAAATGCAAAGCCTAACTGAAGTATTTAGCTTAAAGCCTGAGCTCTGTCCTCTTCTTTTGTACTTGTGTTTCATTGTGATCACTTCCAGGTCCTCATGGCTCACTCTTTGAATATCTGTGTCTTTTCTGTAGTAGGCATTCTTGGGACAGAAACACACTGCAGTGTGTGTAGTTAGCATGTTTTAGGTATGGTTTCAGCAGGAAAGAAAACAGGGAACCCCACTGAGAAGGTTTATACTCAAATAAACTGGAAAATAAGTGCCTAATGCAAGTTTAAGTTAATTTGTTTAAAGCATACATTGTTTGCAAAGTTTCCTTCTCTATCTGTGCCCAGATAGCCAGTATAAGGGTTTTAGTGTTCTAGAGTGTACGTCTGTGTTTAGCAGGGCTGCTTATATGGCAGTCTCCTTTGGGAAGTCTTTCTTGACTGTCCTCTCCAATCTGGGTTAAGAAACCTCC
>VZQC01001525.1:653243-722685 GCA_009823505.1 Rhizomys pruinosus | reverse complement strand
GGTCTTTTCGAGACAGGGTCTCCCTGTAGCCCCAGCTGGCCTGGAACTCACTCTGTAGACCAGGCTGGCCTTGAACTCACAAAGATCCTCCTGCCTCTGCCTCCCAAGTGCTAGGATTAAAGGTGTGCGCCACCACGCCCGGCAACAAAACATTTTTTTTTTTTTGTCTTTTTGAGACAGGGTCTCCCTGTAGCCCCGCTGTCCTGGAACTCACTCTGTGCTGGCCTTGAACTCACAAAGATCCGCCTGCCTCTGCCTCCCAAGTGCTAGGATTAAAGGCGTGAGCCACCATGCCCGGCCAGTCAGTGCTTTTGACTGCTGAGCCATCCCTCTTTAAATCTCCATATTCTTGAGTCATGAAGTCCTGCTCGGTCCCACTGTGAATGTACAAGTGTTTATTGAAAAATGCACTACATTGTGTTGATGGAAAAATATGCTTAAAAAGCCAGGTGTCTTAGTTGATGAGGAGATGATAGAAGAGCATTTCTGTGATTGGCTGAGGAGACAAGACCTTGGAACTCCAGTCCAACTTGAATGTCTTTAATTCAAGTATTCATGATCACAGCCCACCTTCTCTTACTGCAGGGCCATTGTGTAAGTCTATGTTGCCCTAAGATCTTTTTCTCCTTTCTTTTTCTGTGTTTTATCTTCTTTTTCCAGGAGCTAAGAAATCCCCATGGAATAGGGCTGGTCCCGCCTTTGGTGGGTTGGAAAAGCCTCAGATAACAGTCTATCTGTTGTTGCTCTTTTCTCTTCCTCAACCTCAGATCAACAGATGCTTCAGGCCAAATATCCTGTTTCCTTTAATACAGCCATAGCCTGACTAAGCTAAGCATTAGCTTCTTTGTTGTTGTTTATAATCTTTAATTCCTTGGCCTTCACTCTTTAATTAAATGTCTTGCTTTAATTGCCCCTTTCCTCTGGCATTTGGTTTATGCCTAGCCCACAGGATGCTCCATTTTACATATGATTAAAAAAAACCACAGAAGGAACTATTTCATCCAATGGGAGCATTACAGTTTGAACATTCAAGATTTTAGACCAGACAGCCTAGATTGGTAGTCAACCACAAATAATAAAAGCATAGTTTAATAGAACTGTAAACTGAATCCATGTAATCTGTAGCAATTTAATGTGTGCTTACACAGCTTCTAAATAGAACTGACTATCATTGTTCTTACTGGCGGCAGGCATTGCCATGGAAAGAATACCAAGTATAAAACACAGATAACTTAAGAAATAAAGCTATCTTTGCTACAAATGACACAATTTTCTACACAGAAAATTCCCAAGGAACAATCACAGAAGCTACTACAACTAGTTATGTGAGTTTATTCATAAGACACAAGAACACTCTATGGAAAGCAGCTTTACACACACACACACACACACACACACACACACACACACACACACACAAATTAAAGTCAGGATCTTGCTATGTACCTGAGGCTGACTTCAACTTTCTGTGTAGCCTATGCTGGCCTCAAACTCAGGATTCTCCTGCCTCGGGAGGATCCTGAATCCCATCCTGAATGCTGAGATTATGGGCATGGGCCACTGTTTGTATTTTTATATACTAACATGAAAAAAGTGGAAATTGAAAAAAGTTAAATGTTATTTATAACAACATCAAACTCAAGAAATACTTAAGAATAGATTAACAAAATACATTCAAGGTTTATACCCCCAATGATATAAAGCACTGATGAAAGGAGTCTAAGAAAACCTAAATAAATGGAAAGATATAGGGATTGGAGGTGCAGCTCGGTTGGTAGCTTGCCTAACAAGCAGGAATCCCTGGCTTCCAACCCCACACTGAGGTGGCATCTAGCCAAAGTCCTAGCACGTGGGAAGTGAAGGCAAGAGAATTAGGAGAGTTCAAGGCAAGCCCGACTGGGATTACATGAAACCCTGTCTGAAGAAAAGAGAAAAAGCTATACCATGGCTATACATCAGAAAACTAAATACTGTTATGATGTTCATGTGAGGTCATTTTCCCCATATTGATCTATGGATTAATGTAGTTTCAATTAAAATCTACCAAGTATTTTGAAAAAGATGATGAGTAGGCTATTCTAAGATGCATATGGCAACCAAAGGACCTGGTACATCCAAAATAGCGTTGAAGAACAACAGAATGAGATCATTCCCATGCTCCAATTTCTTTTTTTAAAATTTTTTAAAACTTATTTTCATATGTATATGAATGTACTGTTTGCATGCAGGTTGGTGCACCTGTGTCATGCAATGCCTCGGAGGTCAGAAGAGGACATCGGATTCCCCTGGAACTGGAGTTAAAGACAGTTTTCAGCCGCCATGTGGGTGCTGGGTCTCTGCAAGAGCAGTCGGCACTCTTAACTGCTAGGCTATCTCTCCAGCACCCCCCATGCTCCAATTTCAAGGCTTACAATAAAGCAAGACAAAGAGGACAATGTGGTATTCATGGAAAGTACGGACACTAGGAGCAGAACAGAAAGGTCCAGAGCAGACCTGCACTGCATAGTCAATCCCTGTGTACCAAAGTTACCAAGACATCCAATGTGCACGGCATTTTGACTGTGTCAAAATAGATCATTAAAGGGGAAATCCTGCTCTAGCAGCTTATGCAAATATTTAAATATCCACAGCCATGAATGAAAAAGCAACTGCTATAAAACTTCTAAATTATGAGTGCATACAACTTCATCAAATTTAAGGTTTTTTTCCTTCAAAAGGAATTAGGGAAATAATTTTTCAAAAGTCACAGATAGGGAGAAAATACTCGCAAAACACACCTGAATCAGGCTGTGGTGGCTCACACCATAATCCCTGCCCCTGGGAGACAGAGGCAGGAAGACTAAGTTTGAGACTAGCCTGGTGTATTAGTCAAGGCTATTTAAAGAAACAGAATTGGTAGAATGAATACATCAGTAGTTGTTCAGTCCATGAGGCCAGATGTCTCAGTAGCCCCAGTTTGGCACTGAAGGCCTGATGGATTCTAAGAGACCTGCCAGTCTTCATTCTACATTGGGATCTACAGAGCTGGTCACAGCAGCAAGAGGAACTCAGTGGTGAGAGAGAAGGCAAGCGGCAAAAGAGCAGGAGCTCCCTTGTGCCAAGGCCTTTCAGACCGGCTGCCGTCGGGGGCAGCGCCCGCATTTAGAGTGGGCTTAAAAAGGCAAATACCGGGGCTGGAGAGATGGCCTAGCGGTTAAGAGCACTGACTGCTCTTGCAGGGGACCTGGGTTCGATCCCCAGCACCCACATGGCGGCTGAGAACTGTTTTGACTCCAGTTCCAGGGGAATCCGACACCTTCTTCTGACCTCTGAGGCATTGCATGGCAGACAGTACATTCATATACACACACAAAAAAAAAAAAAAGAAAAGAAAAGAAGTTCCTGCCTGCTGCAGGATTACAAAAACTAAGATAAGCAGGTGGTCTGCGGGCAACTGTAAAACATTGACAAAAGATAAGGTAGATAGTTAGGTGGTCACAAGACATTCTGGAGAGGGAATTCCAAAGATTGAGATAACCAACTGGCCCTTCTTGGACTGTTCTTTTTTGAGACAGGGTCTCCTGTAGCCCCAGCTGGCCTGGAACTTGCTATGTAGACCAGGATGGCCTTGAACTCACAGAGATCCACCTGGCTCTGTCTCCCTAATGCTGAGACTAAAGGTGTGTGTTACTACACCCAGCTTCATTTAGAAAATATATTAAAATACTTGTACAGCACTGGGTGTGGTGGCCACACCTTTAATCCCAGCACTTGGGCGGCAGAGGCAGGTTTGTGAGATCAACAGTAGTTAGGTCTCCCTAGCATGCTTCAGGCCAGCAGGGGCTACAGGGAGACCCTGTCTTAAACAAAACAAAGTAGGACAGACTTGCACGGACATTTCACTTAGATTGATTTAGGGATGGCAAGTAAGTGCATGAAAATATGTCCAATAACATAATACATTAGAGGAATGAAAATGAAACACACTGTACACCCATAAGGATGGAAAACCAATAATAGCCAGTCTACAGCACAGATGCTCCATGCATTGCCGGTGGCATCTACATAGTAGCCAGTCTACAGCACAGATGCTCCGTGCATTGCCGGTGGCATCTACACAGTAGCCAGTCTACAGCACAGATGCTCCGTGCATTGCCGGTGGCATCTACATAGTAGCCAGTCTACAGCACAGATGCTCCGTGCTTTGCCGGTGGCATCTACATAGTAGCCAGTCTACAGCACAGATGCTCCGTGCATTGCTGGTGGCATCTACACAGGTATTTTGGGAAATGATTTGGTGGCAAAATATACACCTAACATACTACTATTTTCATCAAGATGCTGTAACAAAGTGGTACAAAAATGGGTGCTTAAACAATAGAAATGTATACCTCACACTTCTGGTGAATGGAAGTGTGAAATCAAGGTATCAGCGAGAACACGCTACCTCTGACACTTACAGGGAAGTATCCTCTCCATACTTTGTAGCTTCTGGTGCTTGCTGGCAATTCCCAGCATTCCTTGTCTTGAAGATGGAGGCTCAATCTGTGTCCATCTTCATTTGGCATTTTCTTCTTATGTGTCAGTCTCCATATCCTTCCTCTACTTATAAGAACACTTAACGTGGGGCTGAGGAGACAGCTCAGTCAATAAAGTGCCTGCTTTGCAAGCACAAGGATCTAAGTTCAATTCCCAGAACCACCGGGCATGGCAGTATGCACTAGTGATCCTAGCATGGTGGGGCAAAAGCAGGTGGACCCTTAGGCCTCACTGGCCAGCCAGTCTAGCCAATCAGTGAGCTCTAGGTCCTGGGGAAAGATCCTGTCTCCAAGCAAGGTGCGTGGCTTTTGAAGACACCTGAGGTTGACTGTGGCCTCCACATTTGCATGTGTCCATGCATCTGTATGCCCCCAAACACACACACACACACACACACACACACACACACACACACACACACACACAAATACATATGCATATAAACCTTATAAATTATGTTAAGTGCCTATTACATTATGATTTCACCTTAATTAGCCAATCTGTAATGGCTTCATTTCTAGATAATATCACCCTCTGAGGTTTGAGACATTAGCACTCACCATGTATTTTGGGGAGGACACAGTTCAACTCATCCCACAAAATAAACTGTACGGTTTGGCTTCTTCCATGCAAGACCAGAGCTTTCTCTCATTTGCAGTTGCAGATCTGTTCCCCAAAGATGTAAACTAGTAAAACCCTCAGCTTCAGGCACACACGAGCTACACTCTTGGCAAACACTACGGTCTTAATGTGTGACAATGGGTAGCCAGGTACAGAACAAAAATCACCTCGGCCGGGCGTGGTGGCACACGCCTTTAATCCTAGAACTTGGGAGGCAGAGGCAGGTGGATCTTTGTGAGTTCAAGGCCAGCCTGGTCTACAGAGTGAATTCCAGGACAGCTGGGGATACAGGGAGACCCTGTCTCGAAAAGACCAAAAAAAAAAAAAAATCACCTCAACAGGAAGGTTTGCTTCCTTAGTCTTTAATTCACAGTAAAGGCTATGACCTTAAAAAAAAAAAAAAAAAAACCTTAAAATATCCCGCCTTTCTCCCTGAGGGCTTCCTTTCCTTTCCTGGCTCTTTCCTTCTCTTCCCTCCTACTCCAAGCCTGTCTGTGGTTAGCGCTTCCTGTCTGTTTCTCTCCTCTCCCCCTTTTCTCTTATTGCCTTCTTCCTTTCCGATGCTCAACCCACCTGCTTCCTTATTATCATTTTTTTAAATTTTTACTCACCCACTCTTTTGACTAATTGTTAAAAGGGACTCAAGTGTATCTTTCCTTATTTCTTCTCTTATTCAATGAAGGTTTGTGTTCTCCAGCAAGCTAAGACGAAAGTCTGTCTGGAACTTGCCAACAATATGCCCACTGGGTCTCTCTGCTTAATAGCAGTCCAACCTAGGCAATGGGACAATACCTTCTATCAGCTTCTTGGTGGGAGTCTAACTCATGCATATTCATTTACTGCCTCAATTAACAGTCTCCTGGGCTTACTCTATGTCATGGGGAAAGCACAGAGAATTGTAGAAATCTCAGTTAAAACAATGGCCTTGTTTTTGCATTTGCTGTGATGTTTTACACTGTATAAGTTTCTTGCAGCTTCACAGAACTGTGGACCAGTTCTTCTTTCCTCTGTGTGTAAATCTGAACTTGTGAACAACAGTGGCAGCAGACATGTGACAAGCACCAAGTTCAGCTTTATTGAAATTCCCAGCCAAGATGCTTAGTTCTACCAACCACAAGCAGATAGAAATACTTTAAAAAACAGAAACAAGCTAGCGCCTTTAATCCTAGCACTCGGGAGACAGAGGCAGGTGGATCTCTATGAGTTCCAGGCCAGCCTGGTCTACAGAGTGAGTTCCAGGCCAGCTGGGGCTACAGGGAGACCCTGTCTGAAAAAGACAAACAAACAAACAAAACAGAATACAACTATCTTGGGCTGACAGGATGGCTTAGCAGATAAAGGCACTTGCCATTAAGCCCAGTGATCCAAGTTCCATCCCTGGGACCCCCAGTTTGTAAAGAGAACGGATTCCTACAAATTATCCTCTGACCTCCACATGCATGGAGTGGCACGGGTGCCTTTCTACTCCCCACTTAATTAAATAACTAAAAGTAGTTTTAAAACCCTAGAAACTGTGAAAACAAAAA
Organism: Rhizomys pruinosus; assembly: GCA_009823505.1. Taxonomy (NCBI): domain Eukaryota; kingdom Metazoa; phylum Chordata; class Mammalia; order Rodentia; family Spalacidae; genus Rhizomys; species Rhizomys pruinosus. The sequence goes on along the minus strand of VZQC01001525.1, from coordinate 716,020 downwards.
ACATTTTTTAAAGGTTGGGCATGGTGGAGCATGTCTTTAATCCCAGCACCTGGGAGGCAGAGGCAGGCAGATCTCTGTGAGTTCAAGGCCACCCTGGTCTACATAGTGAGTTCTATGCTAGCTGGGCTACAGGGAGATCCTGTCTCAAAAAGACCAAAGGAAAAAAAAAAAAGTATAAAAACCTTGTTTTTCAGAATCTTCAGTGTGGTGGGAAAATATCTAATGTATTAAAATATTGTCATAAAATGTGTAAAATAGTGAACTATTAAGCTAAGTTTTGTTATTAGTTCATTAAATTAAAAAATTATGTCTTTTTTTTTTTTTTTTAAATCCCCTAAGCTGGCTTTGAACTTGTTTTGAGGCCAGCAATGGTCTGGAATTCCTCATCTTCTTGCCTCTACCTCCCAAGTTCTGGGACTATAGGTATGGTGAGCCACCATGCCCAACTTATAATGATGTGTTTTTAAAAAGATTTATTATTATTATTATTATTATTATTATTATTGGGTTTTTGAGACAGGGACTCTGTGTAGCCTTAGCTGGTCTGACACTGTGTATAGACCAGGCTGGCCTCAGTCTCACAGAGATCTGGCTGATTCTGCCTCCCAAATGCTGAGATTAAAGGCATGTGCCATCACACCCAGCTTCTATTTTTATTATTTTTATATTATATGTTTGGATATGTGTATATGAATGAAGGTGCTTTTGCAGGCCAGACACATCAGATCTCCCTTGAGCTGTAGTTACAGATGGTTGTAAGCTACCTGACATGGGTACTGGGAGCAGAACTTAGGTCTTCTGCAAGAGCAGTATATGTTCTTAACCACTGAACCATTATTACTCTGACTCCCAAAAATGTCTTAAATACTTCCATTGTAGTTTTTGTTCATTTACTTGTTGGTTGGTGAGGACTGAACCCAGGACCTCCCATATCTTAAATGTGCACTCAAACACCTAGCTACACTCTCAATTCCCATGCATGGATTGCTAATAAAATTCAATGAATATATATCTAGCTTTCATTAGGCATTGAGGAGATTATAAATGGATTTTTCTTTTTTGTCTTTTTGGGACGGGGTCTCCCTATAGCCCCAGCTGGCCTGGAACTTACTCTGTAGACCAGGCTGGCCTTGAACTCACAGAGATCCACCTGACTCTGCCTCCTGAGTGCTAGGAATAAAGGTGTGTGCCACCATGTCTGGCTTAAAGACAGTTCTTAGCTGTCATGTGGGTGTTGGGAATAGAACCCAGGTCCTCTGCAAGAGTAGTCAGTGCTTAGCCATCACTCCAGTCCCTAAATGGATTCTTAACTGCTTTCAAAATTTGCAAGATAATGCACAGTAGTGACTGTGCTTTATCAGAACTTTTTTTTTTTAAGTTTATTTTTGTAAGTGTATGAATGTACTGTCTGCATGCAGGTCTGTGCACCGTGTCGTGCAATGCCGCGGAGGTCAGAAGAGTGTGTCGGATTCCCCTGGAACTGGAGTTCTCCTGGAATTGGAGTTTCAGATGGTTCTCAGCTGCCATGTGGGTGCTGGGGATCGAACCCGGGTCCTCTGCAAGAGCAGTCGATGCTCTTAACCGCTAGGCTGTCTCTCCAGCCCCATATCAGAACTGTTTTTAATGATGTTATTCAGACCCTTCTCTTTCTAGATGATGATTGAGAAGCTAATAAAAAAATGATGCCAGGTACCATAATCAGTAATAAAACTGTGCTGTTTTCTGGGGTTTGTTTTTTTGTCTCTACAGTTGTGTTCAAATGACTCCAGAATCTAGAAAAGCTGTTGCTGCTACTGATGCATAACATACTACTGTCATCAATCTCTATCTACATATACATATATAATTTGAATTTTTGGAAACTATAGTGGCACTGTCAACTTTGGAGCAAAGTATCCCATTTGACTGTGGTTAGTTGTCATTGTATAGACATTAACAGCCATACTGGTCTAGAAATGTTAAACAATTTTTTTACATTTGTACAGGGGTAACACACTATAAGGTCTTTTCTATGTGGGTTTGCTAATGGAAACTAAGAAAGTATTCTCTAAATAATGGAAAAACAGCAACAAAAAGCCAAAAAAAAATGAAAGTTAATTAAGACAGAAGGCACTTTATAATATAGGATATAATCTAAGTTTTACTTTTTTGAATATAGCTACTGTACTTATTAGTGTGTGTGTGTGTGTGTGTGTGTGTGTGTGTGTGTGTGTGTGCACCACAGCACATGTAAAGAGAGCAGAAGACAACTTTTTGGGAGCCACTTTTCAGTTTCCACCTTGCTTTGAGGCAGGGTCTCTCCTGTTGTTCCTGCTACTGCAGCATACTCGTCTAGTGACCCATGAACTTCCTACCAGTTCTGTCACTGCCAGTCATCTCACTGTAGGAGCACTGGGAATACAGATGTGTGTCACTTTATCTCACTTTCATTTTATTTTATTTTTTTAATTTTTATTTTATTATTTATGTGTATGAGTATATTGTCTGCATGTAGGTTGGTGCACCCATGTCCTGCAATGCCTTGGAGGTCAGAATAGGGTGTCTGATTCCCCTGGAACTGGAGTTAAAGATGTTTCTCATCCGCCATGTGGGTGCTGGGGATCAAACCCCGGTCCTCTGCAAGAGCAGTCAGCACTCTTAACTGCTAGGCCATCTCTCCAGCCCCATCTATCTCACTTTTAATGTGAGTCGTGGTGATTGAAGTTAGGTTGTCAGGCTTGCATGGCAAGCACTTTAACCCATTAAGCCATGTCCCTTGTGTGGAACTTTGAAATTTAATGAAAGGAAAGCAAGTGTGGCCTGGCTCTGAGGAGGGAAGCATAGTACAGTGTGTTTTGCTGGGGTAGATTTGGCCTTCTTGCAAATGGTTTGAGGAATCACGCATACTGTGTGGGGCAGCTGGCAGGGAGGCGGGTAGAGTAGATGTGTACCCTGTGAGGATGACATGCCTGTGGGCCAGGCAGAATTCAACAGCAATGGGGAGGAGACGTGGAGTGAGACCCAGGTCAGAAAAGCAGCAGCTTGTGGTGGGTGCCTAAATTGGATGCTGGACACATGGGAGGAAATAAATTTTTGTCTCGAGGTTTGTGTGGAAAAGAGAACATCTGGGGGATTCTTGATAAGGGGATTCTGGGGCAAGAAGAGAAGTTTGTTTTTAATTAGTCATATCATTAAGCCATCTTCTAAAGGATTTCTTAGCCAGTGAAGAATTATCAAGATCGATTTCTACAGGGCCAAGTTCTCCCTGTGCTGTGAGTAAATTATAATTGCTAATCTAGTTTATTGAAAGTGTATGGAATTCTCCGGGTTTCTTACTTCATTAAATTTTTGTGTTTCATCCCAATTCCCAGATCAAGTCATTTGTAGTGTTTCTGCATTCTCTCTCAAGCCATTTGGGTATCTCTAGCTACGTCTTCCCCATTTTCTTTCTTGATTTTTTTTACTTGTTTTCTCTCTGCGGCTTTTTACCTTTCTGTCTCTTTAACGATCTTTCACTGTTCTGGCCAAAGATCTGGCAGTTTTCTCTGTTGTTGTAAGAATGAGACAGTGTCTATGCCAGCTTCATATTCTTTATAAGAAGTCAAATATGAAATGATGTTGATGATAACAGATGGCTTACACAGTTGTTACAAAGAGCTGGAAAAGGCAGGTGTGGCCCTGAATGTCTTTCAGCTGTTGATCTGGAAGAGGGAGGTTATGGGCAGCCTGCAAGCCAAGGATGGGGCAGAGTGTCCCTGGCACTGAGAGGTGACCCTGAATAGGACTCTTCCCTTTATCCTTTCTTTTTGTATCTTTCTTCTTGTCAACTGCAAACTTGTATTCCTCTTAATCCAGAGATCATAAGCATTGGAACTTTAGTTCATGGTAAACTGGGTTGGAACAAATAGAAGAATGTTATCAGAGGGAAAGAGCAGTAATCATTAGTAGTTCAAATGTGTGGGTGACATGCTTCTCTAAGCAGAGTTAATAAGCAAACCTTCCCTGGAAAGATTTAACATCAGAAGCAGTTTAGACTTTACTTATAAACTTGGAGTAGATTATACAGCTTCACTCTCCAAGTCTGGCAGCAAAACTACTACTGCTCAACTTTCTGTACATGTGAGGAATTATTCACTGAGTCCAGAGGAAACTGGAGGACATGGTGAATTAAATACTTTGCCCAAACTCACCTACTTACTTAGATGCAGAACACAGATTTCTTTAAGTTTATGTATTTATATTTATATATACATGTGTATACCTGCTGTGGTGGTTTGAATGAGTGTCCCCCATAGGCTCTAGGTATTCAGACATTTGTCTCCAGCTGGTGGCGCTGTTTTTGGAGGTCTTGGGGTGTGTGGCCGTGCTGGAGGAAGTGTGTCACTGGGGGCAGGCTTAGTGAGTTTTAACAAGCCTTGTGGTCTACAGTTGCTCTCTCTCTCTGCTTCCTGTGCTCTTCGCGACATGTGACCCTCGGCTTCCTGCTCCAGATCCAGCCGCCATGCCTCCCGCCACAATGGACTCTAATTCCCTGGAACCGGCAATCATAAGCTCAAATAAACTCTTCCTTTTATAAGTTCCTTGGTCATTGTGCTTTATCACAGCAACAGAAAAGTGACTAATACACCTGCTTATCTGAATGTGCAGATGTGTAGATGTCCAAAGAGGCCAGAAGATGGCATAGAATTCCCTGGAGCTGGGGTTACAGGTGATTGTGAGCTGCCCAATACAGGTGCTGGGAACCAAACCCAGAGCCTCTGCAAGAGCAGCAAATGCTCTTAACTGCTGAATTATCTCTTCAGCCTGAAAATAGATCCTTTTAGTCCTAGTCCAGCCTTCATCCCATCACTCCATGAACCTTATTATACCAAATCAAAGGTAGGTGAATACATTATTACCGTCAACTAGTTATCAATCATCCAAACATCTCAAGGGATAGTCCTGCTGATGGAAATGTGTCTATAATAAATGTCAGGAAGAAGAAAAAATAAGTTGGAACAAATCCTAGAATCTTCTCTGTAAACTGGCCATGTGCATTTCATTCTAGTCATTTAAAGTGAGAAGTGCAGAGGTATGAACTTACTGTGTTCAAATGCTGAAATGGTTCATTCCTTCACTCAACATCTACCCCTAGACCACCTTAATTTTGACAGGATGAGCAGTTAAACACCTTCACCTTTGTGTTTTGTTTATTTATTATTTATTTATTTTACAGATTTTTAGTTCTAAACATATAGGAAGACTCTCAGGAAGTCATTATTTTCTGGTTTTGGATTCATGTAAAGAAAAAGATGTAAAACTCAGATATTTGCACCATTCAGCAATCTTTTATGTGACTATCAGCTGTTTCTCTTGATTCTTTGTAATATTTAGCTACAAATCAGTACTATAATTTTAGAAAGTCCCTTTGATTTTAAAATTCCGAACAACAAAGAGTGTTCTGTTAAAACTAAATTCGTCATTTTAAGAAACACATTTATTAAATCTTTTGAAATGAACTCCAGCTCTCCTGAAATAACAAAGTGCAAACTGTTTGGTTATGTTATGAGATATAGCTTTGTTGGGAAGTTCGCAAAATACTTTGTAGTGGGTGAATCTTAGAGGGGAAAAGATTCAGTTTTGTTATTAGGCCATTTCATTAAATATGCTAGTAGCTAGTTGCATATTTAATGGAATGATTCTATTCCTTCCCTCACAAAGAGTTTGCTTAACGTAACGGGTTATGTTATCTGGTTTATGTTTCAGATTTGAGTATGCCATTTTGATCCCTTCTGAATTAGTTACTTATCTCATTGCTGAGGCAAAATGCCTGACAAGGGCACCTGGAGGAAGGATGGGTTTATTTGGCTCACAGTTTAAGGACACGGTCAGCCATGGTGGGGAAGTCATAGCTGCAGTAGCTTGAGGCAGTTGGTCACTTTGCATCCACAGCCAGAAGGCAGAGAGCGATGAAGGCTAGCTCACTTTCTCCCTTTATTCAGTGCAGGCCTCAGCCCATGGAATGGTCCTTCGCACCCCAGTCAGCTTAATCTAGACAAGCTTTCACAAACATTCCCCGAGATTGGTTTCTATGGTGATTCTAGATTTGCATGTATGCTATATTTTCATGACAAACCATATAACTTTACAAAAATTTCCACAAATGAGTTCTATACATCTCAACATTGAATGAACTCCCAGGGCAATAGACTATTGGGTTACAATTATTCAATAACTGTGCCAATTAAGCAAAATAAAAATAATACTACTGTATACATACACCTCGGTATTTAAGCAGTAAAAGTAGGGTGCCATGTTCTTCCCTTTCTCCTTTGCCTATTTTTCAGTATTCAAGTCATCAGGCAGGGTTCAATGAACACTACTGCATGCTGAACTATGTGGAATCTATGTGACTGGATGCAAATGCATTCAACCATCTTTAGTTTACCTAAGTAACTAATGAGTTCTATGTGGGAGAACTCCCCAAGGCTCTCACCTTCTGCTTGCCCTTAAATTTTCTAATTAAAAATTTTATATTATTTATTTTGTGTGTGCACATGCCATGGAATCTATTTGGCCATTAGAGGACAACTTTTGGGAGTAGGTTTTCTCCATCTATCATGTGGGTCCTGGGGATTGAACTCAGGTTGTGAGTATCTTTACTGACTGAGCCATCTTTGTCTCTTCTAAGACTCCTGTTTCTACCATCAAGGGGTGTAGTCCAATTTCCTGGACTTTCAGTTTGGGCTGATTGTAGTAGTTTTGGGATGATTGATGGTAGTTTTGAACAATAGAATGCAGCAGAATGACCTTGAGGCTAGACTCTTGAGTGACCTAACTCTTTCCTTTTTCCCTCTTGGATGTACTCAGCTGCTATATGAAGATGCCCTAGTAAGCTTGGGATTATTGTTTGTTATAAAGTCATGTGAGAAGAGAGAATCTATCAACAATGATGGGTCAAAGGGCCATGCTGAGGGCTGTGTGAAGGGGGTCTGGTGCCCAGGCTGACAGTATTCAGGTACTGGCCTTTCAGGCTACTCAGGGCAAGGCAGTCCCTAGCCAACCTCACAACTGATAGAGTCAAACTGAGGCTACAGGGAACACCACTGATATTTCTCAGCGAAACCTTGTCTACACTGCCACAGTTCTGTGAGAAGATTATTCAGTCTTGCTTTGAGACACTAAGTTTTGATGTGATTTGTTATACAGAACTAGGTAAAGGATATGGACAATAGAACATGATTTGATGCAAATGAAAACCACTTTAAGATATCATCTTACTCCAATAAGACTGGCTAGGATCAAGAAAACAAATGATACCAAGTGCTGGAGAGGTTGTGGGGAAAGGGGAACACTCATCCACTGCTGGTGGGAATGTAAACTCGTACAGCCACTATGGAAAGCAGTGTGGAGAACCCTTGGAAGACTTGGAATGAACTTGCCACCTGACCCAGCCATACCACTCCTGGGCATGTACCCTCAAGACTTACGCCACCACAGAGATACATGCATGGCCATGTTTATTGCAGCTCTCTTCACAATAGCAAGGAGCTGGAACCAACCTAAATGCCCCTCAACTGACGAGCGGATAGAGAAAATGTGGTACATCTACACAATGGAGTTCTATGTAGCAGTAAAGAAAGACGACATCACAAGCTTTGCAGGAAAATGGCTGGAGCTAGAAGACATCATGCTGAGTGAAGTAACACAGTCCCAGAAAAACAAACGACGAATGGTATCCCTCATCTGTGGATGCTAGTGCCAATTACCCAGTTTAGGACTGAAAGGTTATTCCTGGACAAACTGTCAGCCCATGAAAGGAAATAGCCAGAATTGACCAGAGTCCAAGACAACAGCTCCAGAGAAAGTAGACTGTTTTGCTTCTCGTCCACCTGTGCCCCTTTTCTAAGCCTAGGGAACAATCTGCGGAAGAGGGGGCATGGTAGAATGTAAGGGCTGCGATTGGGGTGAATGGTGAAACTACAACAATATAGTCTGGACACTCATTTGATCAACTTGATTGAACATACAAGCTCCCCGTGCTGGATGGTGGGACCCATGGGCTGTGTGGGTTTGGGCACAACTGCTTGCAAACTGGTTTTACCCGAAGGATGCTTGTACTCATAAATGATTACTTATGTTAAAAAATGAAAAAAAATAATTAAAAAAAAAGAGAACATGATTTGAATAAAAGTCATGGCTTAAAGTATTTCAAAATAAAAACTTTGTTTCTTGAATGACTTGTTATTTACTCACATGTCTGAGACAGAGTGAAGATTTTAGGATTCAAAAGAGTAAATATACTGGGCATGGTGGCGCATGCCTTTAATCCCAGCTCTCGGGAGGCAGAGGCAAGCAGATCTCTGTGAGTTCAAGGCCAGCCTGGTCTACATAGTAAGTTCCAGCTGGGGCTACAGGGAGATCCTGTAGAAAAAAAAAAGAGAGAGAGAGAGAAAAGAGTAAACATGCAAGGAGTCTCACTTCTCTAAGGTTTAGTCATGCTTAACTCATCTCTTCAGAGTACTGTTAGATGATGTTTAGGGTATAAAGTAAGAGTTCCAAGATCATGCATAAGGAAAATGACCAATGAAGACAAAGCCCAGCCCATCTCGTTCCACATTGCTCTGCTTTACTTTGCATTCCCAAATGTTCTCTTGTGCTGTCTTCTGTATGAGAGTGTTCTTATGGATGAGTGCTCAGAGATGGAAAATAACTACATATATTTTCCAGTAATGTGCAATTAGAGAATCTATCACCATTGTGGGCTAAGTGACTGAGAAACCATTCAGAGGAGCTTTTCATTTGTGTTTTATCTGGTGCTAGCAAGTCTGTCAAGGCCTTCCATACTTCCTGATAAAAAAAAATTGAGTCAGCCAGGAATGAAGACTCGAGCACAGCTCAATATATTCCCAGGTCCTTGGTTTACCTGACATTTCCCAGAGTCCTGCCCATGTTCCGAAAGTAGACTCAACAGGTCCTCAGACTCAGCCTGGAGCCTGGTCTGACCTGCAGATGACCTGGGAAGTCCAGATATGCCCAGAAATGCTAAGCTCATTCACTTGTTCAACAGACATTAATTACATACCAGCTGTGGTGCAGGCATTGTGGTTATAAGGATATGATGTTATAAGGATAGGAATATAAATGCTCTTAATCCTGAAGCTCTTTTTGCCAGGTCCCATCCATAGTGGTCCCAGAGATATCAAATTGAGTTGGCTAGTGATCTTACCTGCATCAAAATCCCAGTTCCCCAGGGTTGTGAGACATTTAGCTTCCAAAGTGGATTTCATAAAAGGCTATTGCCTGCTGTCAATCAAAATTCAAAATAAATATTTGCTCTCTTCATTTGTTTTTGAGCTAAAAGAAATTTGGTGCCTGATACAGGGGTAGGATCTGTAAGCATTTGCATTTCCGACTATGGTACAAACCATACTCCATTTTACTGAGAGGGCGGCAAAGGGACAGACTGTGTAGTCATCACATTCAGACTCTGTGCCAATGGCTTGCCATCATGAAAATTTGTTCAGGCTGTTTTGGGGGAATGAGTCAGGCTCACTGGAAGATTAATGCTTTACCAAGGTGTAAGTCCAAATCATAATCCTGATTCTCAGATTATCTGATCGGGCTGCCATAGCAGAATACCACAGATCAGGAGGCATAAACAGACCCTTTATTTTATTTTGTTGCAGTTTTGGGGGCTAGAATGTCAGGATCAAGGTGCTGGTAGGGTTGGTTTTTGGAGAGGCCTCTTGTTATGTTACAGATGGCTGCCTTCTCCCTGTGTCATCATATGTGTTTGCTTGTGTGTATGTGTTAGGGGAAGACAAGGAGAGAGGGAGGAGGAGAGAGAGGAGGAGAAAGAGAAAGAAAGGAGAGAGATGGCGATCTCAGGACTTGTTATAAGATCCCTGTGGTAGGTAACGTTGACTGTCAAGCTTGGTGGGATCTAGAATCAGCAGCAAGTCTCTGGGTGTGTCTGTGAGGGATTATTGGGTCAGGCTAATTGACGTGGGAAGCTCCACTCTAAATGTAGGTGGCACCATTCCATAGGCTGGGGTTTGGGACTACATACAAAGGAGAAGGAGAACTGAACACCAGCATTCATCTCTCTCTGTTTCTTGACTGCTGGACCAAGGTGACCACTCACCTGGCACTCCCGCTATCATGCCTTCCCTGTCTTGGTGGCCTGTATCCGCTTCAACTATACACCAAAAGACATCCTTTCTTCCTAAAATTGCCTTTGTTAGGTATTTTGTCTCATCAATAAGACAAGTAACTAATATAGTCATCAGTGCTATTGAACTTAATTACCTCTATACAAGGCTTATGTCCCAACACAGCCACACTGGGGCTTCAATAAGCAAATTATGCGAAGCATACAATTTAGACGTTGGCACTGCTTATATGCTAGATGCTACATTAGGCCTGAGGATGTGTGGATAAGCATATATGTCAGGCACAAACTGTGCTCAGGGAAGCACATATTAACAGCATAGTGTGGGAATTACAATGACGTGCTCTGTATCGAGGGGAAGAACAAACTCACTCAGTTCAAGTAGCTCAGAAAAGAGTTTTGAGAGGGATCTAAGTCTCAGACAAGATAAGGCAGGAGCTTTTGTAGGCTGGGGGGTCAGTAAAGTTCTATCAGGCAGAGGCAGAAGTGTGTGGAAGAAGATGCAAGGTGACCTACTCCCCCTTCCATCTAGTTTCTGTAGTCCCAGAGTCTTGGAGCAAAAGTGGCCAAGGTAGTATCAGGGGAGGATTATGCTGTCTTAGGAGTACAGGAACAGGAACTCTGGACTTGACCATGTAACAGCAAGTGGGAACCTATCTTATATTATACATTTGAATCTGAATTGTCCCTACCAGATTTATATTTCAATGCATGGTTCCTAACAAATGGTGATATTTGGTGGGGGGAGCTATGGAATTTTTAGGGTGTGAAGTCTAGGTGCCAACTAGGTCACGTGTGGCAGGCTTTTGAAGATGATACCTCACCCCGTGCTTCTTGTGCTGCTCTCTCTGCTTCCTGGTCCCACATGAGTGAGGAGCCTGCACTAGACACTCCTGCTGCCATGAAGGACTGCGACTTGTGAAACTGTGAGCCAAGATAAATTCTCCCTCTCAAGTGTTTTTATCAGGAATTTTGTCACAGTGACTAAACCAATGGGTTTTTGGCAACAGCGGAAACTGAACATTTTGTTTTTGGAAAGTTCATTTGGGAAGAAAAGACTGTGATTTGGGGGGCCAGGACTAGTCTGCACCCAGCACACTTCTAGGGGCTAGTGTGGCACCGCGGGTGGTAGAGGAGGGATAACCAGCCATCTTACACGGTACATGGAGGAGCCGGACTCGAGGCTGGAACCCATGTTCTGATCATCATGCAAAACAAAGAGGAAGGAGAAATGGGAGACAGCAGGGGTGAAGTGCGTACAGAAACCTGCTTAGGCTGGAAAGGGACATCTCTCTAAATAAATCCTGCACTGGGTAATTCCATTGCTCAACTGGCTCCTGGGGTGTTGGGGCAAGAGAGGACGCCAGGATCTGGCTGAGGGCACTGTATGGGCCAGATATCTTTGGAATAAGTAATTTGCTTATTGAAATCCTTAATTGATAGTAATTTTCTGTGCAATGATAGCTCAAGCTCTTTGAGTCAGAAGTTTCCCAATAAATAAAGCCTTAGTCACGTTGCCAAGAAAATGAAAAAGCTTTTGATAGAATTCATCCACCTGCTGGCCTTATTTTTACCCTGAAACAGATCCTGCTTTGGATCCTGCTTGTATACCTGCTGTGATTCAGGTAGATGGTAATCTTAGAACCTTTGGGTTGGCTGGGGAAACAACTTACTGTAAGAGAGCCAAAGGAAACAAAAATCAGAGAGAAATTTTTAAAAGTTCGAATCAGTCCTTCCTTGATTGTGCAGATTTAAATCTCCAACTGCCTTTTGAAAAGGGTGAGGAGGAAAGTGAACCCAGGCCACGGGATTTTGAGCCCTGTATTGATGGTGAATTTATATAATTTTAACAAATTCCTTTTGAGTTTTCTTCTGAAAAGACTGGCATGATTCCAATGGACTGGGAGAGAGAGAGAAACACACATATATACCACAGATACACAGAGAGACTGAGAGACAGACACACAGAGACCGAGATCCAGACTGCCCCCCACCCCCAGCACATTGCACAGAGACACAATGACACAGCGTGAGCTGCACTTCACTTCCCGCTCGCTCTTCCTTCCCAGCATGCAGGCGACATTAACTTTTTCCTTAACTTTGCCTCTCTTCTTTCATGGTTCCCCAACCAACCAAAGTAAATCCACATAAGCAACTGGGCTCGCCCAAGAATCTGACCCAGACCCACAGTGATCCTCTCCAAGCCCAGCAGTCCACCCAAGGCTCTGAGCGCGTGGGGGCGTGACCATCAATTAGGGGCGTGGCCTGGCGGTGACTCAGCGGCCCCACTCCGCCCCCGCCCCGCCCCACCGCTTAATTCCAACGCGCGGGGCCGCTGGGTGGGAGAGCAGCCCTGAGCCGGACGGGCTTGTACAAGCTGGGCGTTGCAACCGCTGTCGGAGCCGCGGCCGTCGCGCCACCTCAACCGGCTAACGAGCTTCGGAGCGCCGCCAGCCGCCGGAGCTCGCCGGGAGGCACCGCGCGCCTTTGTGCGCGGAGGTAGGCTGGCCCGGCACTCACTCAGCACACAAAGGCGAGGGGCTCGAGACGCTGCCGCCCGCGGGCACACGGCGCCGACCCGCCCGACCCCGGCCGGGGAGCTGCGGGCGGCGCGGCGCGGGGCCGCGGTCCCTCGGGCGCAGCAGGCGGGGGGCGCGTGGGGAGCCGGGGTCACCCGGGCGCCGTCTCGGGGAGGTTTGGGGCGCAGGGCCCGGGCGGTGGCTCGGGATGGTGGGGCGCCAGGCGCCGGGGACGCCTGGAGAAAAAGGATCCGGGCTGCTGCTCGGTTCATTGTTGCATCCTCAGCCCTGCAGACCGGGACCCGGAGACTCGGGCTGCGTGGAGCGCGCTGCGCGGCTCCAGAGTCGGGTCCTGGGCGCCCACCTTGCTCGCCTGCCCGGAGGCAGGATGGGGTTAGCGGCCTGACGCCAGCCTCTGCGGGGCAGACAAAGGCGGGGTCGTGCGGCTTCGAAAGGTGGTGCTGACACCGTGTCCCTTCAGCAATAACTTTTCTGCTTGGGACTTTGCTGTGCCCCCACGATTCTGGTAACCCTAGGATGTTGGGTACTGCCTGCAAACAAGAAGTCCCCAAATTTCTTTAGTTCCGTGATTTCTTCCTCCAAGCACCTTCAGATGACCAGGAGGTAGGCAATCTGATGCACTGGGCCAAGTTTTGACCTGCAGTAGGGCGCGTAGACAGCCCAGCTCCCTGTGAAATGTAAAGAGGGATTCTGTTCAGAGTTAAGTGCAGACACCAGCCTCTTCTCAAAGATTTTAGTTCAGGATGGCAAACCGAAGTTACTTGTTTAGAATGAGTGTGATAGCGAAGGCACTAATAGAAATAGAACGAGGCCCTTGAGACTTGCTGTTCGTGAACTTGAGGTTCCTTGCCAGCTAACAGGCAGGTCAGTCCTCACTACCCTCCATCATTGGAACATGTCCAGGTTGCTTTAAGTTGAAGTTGTATCAGGGGTCCCGGTTAGGGAAGATTTCTTAGTGTTTGTAGTTTTGGGTTTAAGACTTTGAATTACATGATTGTAGATGTGTGTGGAATTTGAAGAGACTTAGAAAAATGATCATTCATGTGGCCACCACCTAAACATAACCCTGAAGATGAAGGCATCTTTGCTTCATTTATGAAGGGAAGTGTGTGCATGTGTGTATGCATATGTATGTCAGAGACTTTAGATGAACACATTACAAATGCCTAACCTTTATCAGTTACATTAGTGTAAAATATAACATTTAATAATGAAGTTTGCAGTATTCCAATTTACCACTTTCACATGCTATTAGACCAACAGCTTGTTTTGGAATGTATTTTCTTTTCTTTTCTTTCTTTTTTTTTTTTGGTCTTGTCCAGACAGGGTCTCCCTATAGTTCCAGCTGGCCTGGAACTCACTCTGTAGACCAGGCTGTCCTTGAACTCACAAAGATCCGCATGCCTCTGCCTCCCAAGTGCTAGGATTAAAGGTGCCTGCCACCACGCCCGGCACTGGAATGTGTTTTCTTATAGACTTGCCGCTAACTACTTACACAGAAGAAGGGAAGATGAAGGAAAAACAATGTCTTATGCTTTAGCTGGGAAGTCAGCACACCAGAAGGCTTTATATTATCTATACACACACGCATATGTGTACTTTGGATTTCAAGAGTAGCATGGGACTGACTTAAAAAAAGTAAACAAAAATTTGAGCTTTGAAAGTACTTAGAAAATAAACCTGTGTTTTGAGAGTCATGAGAAATACGTGATGGAGAGGAACTCTGTCTTGTAGCAGGAATAGCAGTGGGTTTTCCAGCCCCAAAGAGTTTGCATTGAGAAAGTAAAATGAGAGTTGCCACCGGGCAGTGGGAGGAAAAAAAAAAGCCATCCAGCTAGATATTTGTCAAATGAACGTGTTTGTCATTTCTTTTATTTTTGCCCTTACAAAATTTTGGATGTTTGACTTTAATATGTATACGAAGTAAAAAGGAGTCTTGACACAGCGGTTCAGAAGTAGGTTGATCGGTAGATGACGCAATAGTTTTTGAAGCTAGGAGACATTATAAAGAGGAAGTTGCCTGCTGTGTGCTGTCAGGTGCATGGTTTGGTTGCCTTTCTTCCAATCTGGGGTTCTTCATCTGTTGTTTGGGGTTCTTTAATCTGCATGTATACTCAGAGTACTTGCAGGGCTGTAGTGTCCCTTAAGTAGAAGGTGGAATATTTGCCCCCCTGTAGAGCTCCACATTGCTTTCCTAGTCATGGTTCTTTCTTCTCTTCCTAATAGAGTCCAAAGAAAGTACAGAAGAAAATCCCAGCATGCCCAATTCTCATTTTCCATCCTCTCTGTGGTGCCTTGGACACTATAAGCAGCACAGCCCATTTGGACCCCAGGCCAGAGCTTAGCAGCCTTGCTGTCTGGTCTGTTGCTGTGCAGGAGGCGAGCGGAATGTTGGAGTGTCCCAGTGCTAGGGACATTCTGTGTCTATTTGTGATGGCCAGCTTCCTCCCCAGGGGACTGGAGAGCTCATTCCAGGAGAGCTTAAAAGACTTGGTATGTGTGTGAGAGAAGTTCGCTGAGGATCATGTCTCTGAACTTCGCTGAGGATCATGTCTCTAAACTTCGCTGAGGACCATGTCTCTGAACTCTGAGACGGTAGATGCTGTCATTCATTCCCCCCATGCATTAATTCTTAGTCATTCTAAACCAGAACGTCACAAGTAAAGGCAGGAAAGATTCGTACTGATTTTCTGTGGGGTGGTTGAGGGTTAGAAGACTTTTCTTTCAGTAGTAGGGGGAATGCAGATGAGTACCATGACTTAGTCTTAATCTCCAAACTGCTTCTTCCTTCCAGAATTGAGTCTGCAAGTGTTTCCAGAAAGTGGACCTGGAGTTTGGTTAAGTGAGATCTTGATTTTCAGGCATTTGTAGAAATTCACAGGTACCTTGTGAGCCTAGAGAGAGTAGCTGGGGAAACTGGCCAGCTTCGGGGCTCACTAGCTTCATACTGAGCTGGGAAAGTTGCTGTGGAGTGTGGAGTGCAGGCCTGTGTGAACCCAGAGCTGTGTCTGACCTTGGCATGACCCCGTGAGAACTTCCCTGCATTTCCTTGTGTCTTCCCCTTGTCTAATCTAGCCTATTCCTGCTTTTCCTTTTTGAAGCTAACTATGGTTTTCTTTTTTCCTTTCTGGTTGAAAAAGTGCTGGGCCTTACCCATCTGAACTTTCCCTCACCCTGAGTACTTGGGGGAATACACTGAAGGGAATGGATACTTTCATCTACCCAGTATTAGGAGTTTCCATATCCCGTAAGTGGAAGAAATACAATTATTTGGAAAGCTGGCTTAGGTTACCATTCGGTCATGATAAATCAATTAGGGCTGTTTCTAGGATTGCTGAGGAAGCTTTGCTTTTCCTCCAGTACACATTTAGTAGGTGCTTACGTCATGGTAGTGGGCCTCTTAGGTGCCCACTAAGTTTATTGTCGTTTACAGGACCAGAGAGGTCCTTGTAGCAGAGTAGGTAAAGATATTTTATAGATTGTACAGAATTGTCCCCAAATTGTTTAATAACAGTTATATTCAGAGCTATGAGTAGAAGTAGCATGTTATGATGTCTACTTTAGGTGTCTCAGAGAAGGGGAGGAATTGAGTTTCCAACCTTGGGGCTGAGAGAGTGTGAGACAGCCTAGGGCTGATCAGTTAAGAACCTGCTGAATGGGGCTAGCCGGACTGATAAGGTGGAGTGCTGTGTTTTGTATAGAATGTATCTGGGATGTTGGCACAGTTTCTTGTGCAGAATTGAGGAAGGACTGGGAGACTTCACAGTTTAGTCTCCCGTTGTCCTCAGTGAAAGTAAAATTCTAGGGCCAATGGCCCTAGAAGTCAAGGGTCCTAGTGACATGATATCCTGATCCTGCAGGGATTTCCAGAAATGAAAGCTGATGTTACCCATGGATCAGCTGACTGTACTGTCTGTCCCCAGGAGATTTCTAGCATTTTTTTGGGGGGGGGGATTGAGACAGGGTCTTCCTTTAGTCCCAGCTGGCCTGGAGCTCACTCTGTAGACCAGGCTGGCCTTGAACTCATAGAGATGTGCCTGGTGCTAGGATTAAAGGCGTTCGCCACCACGCCCAGCTCCCCAGGGCTGGTGGAGAAATAGTGAAAGACTGGCTTTAGTATATTCTCAAACTTAGAGGGACTACGGGAGGGAATTGGGGACAGGTTCTGGGGAAAGCAGAGGGTACTTCTGCCAAAGATATCACTTAAAGTGGAGTAACAATTAAAGGGCTGTGGTTGGTCTGGGCTCTGCAGTGGTGTGTGTGTGTGTGTGTGTGTGTGTGTGTGTGTGTGTGTGTGTTTGTGTGAGGTCATGAGGGACACTGTGCCTTGGTGTTGGAGACAGTAATATTCATGCCTTGGGGGTGCTCAGTGCTTCTCTTCCTGGTCCTGCTGCTGAATAAGCCATTAGCAGTCTTGAGCTGCGAAAAGCTTTCCACGGTGTCTCCATGATGGCCCACGATCATTGCCCATTCGCTCCTCATTCTCTGTTCTTTTTTGTTGTTACTGCTGCCAACAAAAGTTATATAGGAGACACCCTTACTTGGCCTGAGAGCCCTAGACTAAAAGAGTAAAACTGATCTGAACACAGTCCTGAATGTGGAATGTGGGAAGAGATTGGAGCTCGGAGCCAGGGACATCTGAGTTAGAATCCAGATTTCAGCTTTGTGACCTGTAGCAAGTCATATAAACCCTGTGAGCTTTTCTTTTCTGATTTATGACATGGTGAGGATAGATGTGGAGTGGTGGAGTTCCTAGCTCATGGGCTCTAAGACTTGGTGGAGTGTCTGTGGCCTTTAAAAATATACACTTTTAGGGGCTGGAGAGATGGCCTAGCGGTTAAGAGCACCGACTGCTCTTGCAGAGGACCCGGGTTCAATCCCCAGCACCCACATGGCAGCTGAGAACCGTCTTTAACTCCAGTTCCAGGGGAATCCGACACCCTCTTCTGACCTCTGCGGCATTGCACGACACGGGTGCACAAACCTACGTGCAGACAGTACATTCATACACATAAAAAAATAAAAAAAAAATACACTTTAGGGGCTGCAAAGATGGATCAGTGGTTAAGAGCATTGGTTGCTCTTGCAGAGGACCCAGGTTTGGTTCCCAGAACCCACATTATGGCTAACAACCTTCTATAATTCCAGTTCCAGGGGCTCCTATGCCCTCTTCTGGCCTCTGTGGGTATTGCATGGCAGAAGTGTACTTACATGCAGGCAAAACACTCGTACAGATTAAATAAATAAATAAATAAATGCACTTTGATTTCATTATAGGAACTGGAGAGATGGCTCAATGGGTGCCGTGCTTGCTGTATAAGCATGATGACCTGAGTTCATATCCCCAGCACCCATGTGAAAGGCCAAGGGCGGTGTATGGCTGTAATCCCAACACTGGGGAGGCAGAGATGGGAGGATCCCATCTAGCTAGCTGAATTGATGAGTTCCAGATTCAGTGAGAGACCCTGTATCAACCCCCCCCCCAAAAAAAAAACAGGCGGAGCAATTGAGGAAGCCAATGTGTGTTGACCTCTGGCCTCCACATGCACATGTATACCTATGCACGCACATACCCACACAGTGACAAACTTCATTATGGTAAGAGCACTTAATGCAAGGTCTTTCTTCTTAAAAGTTTAGACATAGGTATTTAAAGTATGTGTTATTGCTAACTCTAGGTTTGGGGTTGAACAGCAGCTCTCTAGAGATTATTCATCTTGCTTGACTGAAACTTGATGGCTGTCAGTTGAAAAGTCCCCGTCCCCTCTTATCTCGGTCACTGCTAACCCTCATTTTTCCCTTTGAGTCTGTGAACTCAACGGTCAGAAACTTCACAGAAGTGGAGTCGTCCAGTGTTTGCCCCTCTGTGATTGGGTTTCTTTTCTTAGCGTAATGCTCACAAGGTTCATCCATGGTGTTGCCTATGGAACACTTCCGCTTTTTTAAGGCTGAGTAGTATTCTGCTATAAATTATATGCCGCATTTGTCTAAAATCCATAATCTGTTGACATTGAGATTTTTCCACAAAACTTGTAGAAATAAACAGGAAGCCTTTATAACTTTGACCATAGCAGTGAATCCACGGATCTGGCACCTGGTGCACAGCAACAAACTAAAAGACAAATACAACTCCAGGTCAGTGCCTGGCACAGCAAAGGAAGCACTGAACAGAGTGGATGGGCAGCCTGCGGAATTAGAAGCTGCTTGCCAGCTGCTTATGTAAAGTGGGCCAACCTCCAAGTGTGTGAAGAACTTCGACAACCCAGTAGAGAAAAAAACCCAACTAAAAATGGGCTGGGAACTGGAATCTACACTTTACCCACAGACTTTTAAATTATTTAACTTAAAAAATTATGTATTGTTTTTATTTTATGTGTCTGAGTGTATTGCCTGCATGCAGGTAGGTGCATGTGTGTCATGCAGTGCCTCTTGAGATCAGAAGAGAGCATCAGATCCCCTGGAACTGGAGTTATTGATGGTTGTTAGCCACCATGTGGGTGCTGGGAATTGAACCCAGGTCCTCTGCAAGAGCAGTCAATTCTCTTAACTGCTGAGCTATGTCTCCAGCCCCTTAAATCTGACTTTTAATAAGGCAGCATGTCAGCATGCTGGTATGGGGCACCTTGGGAATGCAAGGAATTCTTGTTCCTTTCCTCAGTGCTTTCTTTGTCTTTTTCATGCCTTCTGGAGAATTTGAAAGATAACCCTGTTCTGATATTAGAAATTGCATGTTGGGTTCTATTCTTGGACGTTCTTCCCAAAGTGTCATACGTAGTAAGGTGTGGAGGGAGGAGGGCTTGAAGCTGCCACGTCAGTCTTGATAAGCGAGACAATGTAGACTCCTGAGAGTTGAAGTAAAAAAACTGTTTTATCCAGGTTTGTAAGGCGTCTGAACCTGATCATGCTAAAGAGTTTACAAAACATGCACAGTGATAGAATCCTGCAGGTTGTTGATGAGTGTCAGGACCAGGTAGAGTCCTATGTCCTGGACAAAGTTAAGAATGCCATTGAGGATCTCCTATGTAGATAGATGTGCAATGCTCTTTACCTAAAAATTTGATGTCTTTTGAAATGGGTGTAACTGTGGGCACAAGTGTCACCAAAGTTTGTTGTCCCTCTCCCTTCTCCTCTCCCACTCTCCTTTCCTCCATTGCTCCTTCTGCGAATGCACAAGCCCAGCGGAGTCAGTACATGGTTTGAAGCAGATCTTTCGTTTGCCTCAAGCTTCCTTCCATGCGAATTGAGATCACCCCATCCCCACCTCTCAGTGTTGTCCTCTTATCTGTATACCCGGGATGTGCCCAGTGTTGTAAGGCGTTGCTTTAGCTCATGCCCTGGGACTCTCAGAGCATGCGGGCTGGTCCTTAGAAGAAGGTTGGAGGAGGCAGGCATGGAATGGTGTGGAGAGTCTGTTGCACTTCTTTCAGGGCCTTGCTGTGGTTGGCCCATTCTGTGCTCTTTTAGAACTGAAAGCATCATAAAAGAGATGGATAGTCAGACTTAAAGATTGACCTGGGTAATGAGTGGTCCCATATCTTATCTGTGGAATGAAATGCAATGCTGGGAACATAATTATTACTAACAGTTTTGATTGTGTCTTGGTGGTGGACATTATGTAAATGTTTTCTGAAATTTGTTCATTCAGCAAATATTTAAGGAATGGTGCTGTGTGCCAGGCAGTGTTGCAGTCTCTGGGAATCTGGGGATAAGACAGAAGCTCTGCTTTCTTGGAGTTGGTATGCTAGTAACATGACTGATAGCATTCACCCAGATGAGGTGGTTCTTTTGGCCAGTGCTGCCCAGGAAACCAAGTCAGGTTAGAGGCTGGAATCTAGTGGGAGAGAAAGTGGTGCTTTTAAGAGGATGAGACTCCTTAGGTGAGAATTTGAGATTTGAACATAGGGAAAAAGTAAGGAACAGGTGGATGAGCCACTCCGGTCTGTCTCGGCATAGTCAAGGCCTGAGGCCTGCAGAGCTTGTCCAGGAAGGAAGGACAAAGAGGAGAATGCAGATGCAGCTACGGGTGGGTGAGGGGAAGATGGAAGCCGAAATCCCATGGTTAGGAACTGGCTGACACAGAAGACTTGAGAGGGCCGTGTGCAGGGCATGGGGACCGCTTTGCACTGTCTGCCTCTTTCTGGTTGAGGAGAGCGATGGCGGCGGCGGCGGCGGCGGCGGCGGCTGCAGAGTGTCCGGAACGGAACCAGGAACTTCAGTGGGAATGCGCAGCTCTGTCCCAGGGGCTGCTCTAGTGACCAGATGGAGCCGGTGAGAAGTGGCTGGGCTGGAGATATTTTGAAATGGGATGATTATGACTTGCTGTGATTTGGAGTTGGTAATGGCCAGCAAAAGGAGTCCTGAGCAACACCTGTCTTCTTGGACCCAGCTGCTGTGTGAAGGGAGGTGCCGTTTACTGGAAGGAAGGCTGAGAATTATGTTTGTAATGTGCCAAGAGCCTCTGAGAGTAACATCGCTTTATTCCTGTTTCACGGAGTTGGTGACCAGAGATCAGAGGAGTTAAGGCCATGCCCTGGAAGAAGAAGCCCAGTAAGAGCTAGGTGCCAGGTCTGGTTGGTGCCCTGGAAGAAGCCCAGTCAGAACTAGGTGCCAGGTCTGGTTGGTGCCCTGGAAGAAGAAGCCCAGTCAGAACTAGTTGCCAGGTCTGGTTGGTGCCCTGGAAGAAGAAGCCCAATCAGAACTAGGTGCCAGGTCTGGTTGGTGCCCTGGAAGAAGAAGCCCAGTCAGAAGTAGGTGCCAGGTCTGGTTGGTGACAGAGCCCTGCCTTTTCATCTCATTTTGCTGCATTTTGTGTCTGAAGAATGATGCCAGATTGATGTGAAGTTGCCCATGAGTACTTTGGAAATGCATCTCTTTTTTTACAATATAGCTCTGTTGTTGAAGTCTTAACTGACATTTCTTGGAGTTCACCTCTTATCCACCTTCAGCTTCTTCATTTTCCATCAATTTGTAAGGCTATCATCCCAGTTCGGTTTTAACTTTCACAGTCATCTGTTCCCACCTCAGCCTTGGGACCCGCTGATCATTTCTTCTTCAGAGTTTTGTCTTTTTTAGAGATTTCTCACAAATTGCTTTTAAGAGGCATTCTTGGGGCTGGAGAGATGGCTCAGTGGTTAAGAACACTGACTGCTCTTGCAGAGGACTCGAGTTTGATTCCCAGCACCCACATGGCAGCTGAGAACCATCTTTAACTCCAGTTCCAGGGGAATCCGACGCCCTCTTCTGACCTCTGAGGCATTGCACAACATGGATGCACCAACCTACATGCAGACAGTATACTCATACACATTAAAAAATAATAAATTTCAGCCTCAAGGACTGAGTAAAAAAAAAATAGCTGGGTGTGGTGGTGCATGCCTTTAATCCTAGCACTCGGGAGGCAGAGACAGGAGGATCTCTGTGAGTTCAAGGCCAGCCTGGTCTACAGAGTGAGCTCTAGGCCAGCTGGGACTTAAAGGGAGACCCTGTCTCAAAAATACCCCCCCCAGAAAAAAAAAATAAGGGGCTGGAGAGATGGCCTAGCAGTTAAGAGCTTCAACTGCTCTTGCAGAGGACCCGGGTTCGATCCCCAGCACCCACATTGTGGCTGAGAACCGTCTTTAACTCCAGTTCCAGGGGAATCCGAGACCCTCTTCTGACTGCTGTGGCATTGCACGACACGGGTGCACAGACCTACATGCAGACAGTACATTCATACACATACAAAAATAAATAAAAAATAAAATAAATAAAAATCTTAAAAAAAAAGAGGCATTCTTGGTCCTTCTCAGGATGCAGTCTGTGCTGGTGAGAAAAAGGTCCATTACGCTGTGCCGTAAGATGACATTAAGAAAGAATAGTGGTTTGCATTTACTGAGAACTTAACAGTTTCTTTTGTTATTTTTTGTGATCTTTGAAGTGATTTCATGAGGGTTAGACCGTGGTTAGTGTCTTGCCAAGAAAGAATCTAAAGTACAGAGAAGGGAAAAAGCTTTGCCAGGGTCATAAAGCTGAGAGCAAGTTGGAGCTGTGTTTTCAGGGCAGTCTGCACTGTTCCGGGTTCTCCCAACCCCTTGCTTAAGGCTCGTACATCTTAGCTCCCGAGGGGCCCGGACTCCCACTTGAGAAAATACATTTGCAGAAAAATCTGAAGTTGTAGAATAGTCTGGATTTTCATTTTGGCAGGTAGGTTGGTGCATCCATGTTGTGCACTCCTCAAGGTCAGAAGAGGGCGTCAGGGGAGGGGAAAAAAAAAGAGGAAAAACGGGTTATTTTGGGGGAAGAATGAAAAGCACCCTTCAAACCAGCCGCCTACCTTTTCCCGGCCCCCCTGCCCCCGCGCCCTTCTAGGCCTGGCAGAACCCCTTTTTTCCCCCAGGCCCAGCACTCGGGCCCCCCCCCTCCGAGCCATAAGCCGTCCCCAACCCCTTGGCCCGCCCCTTTCGGGCTGGGCGCCCCGCTTTCCACTGCAAACCCTGGCCGTTCCGCTGCGTATTCTCCGCTGCCTGTGGGGCCTTCGGGCCTCCCCTCGCAAGTCACATCTGGCCCGCGCCGTCGTGTTCTTCCCCCTGCGCCATCTCTCCGCCCCCGCCTGCTACTTCCCCCCCTTTGTGAGAAATCTCTAAACCAGAGACAACACTCTGACAGAACCGACACTGATCGCTCGGGTCCCAAGGCTGAGGTGGGAACAGATGACTGTGAAAGTTAAAACCGAACTGGGATGATAGCCTTACAAATTGATGGAAAATGAAGAAGCTGAAGGTGGATAAGAGGTGAACTCCAAGAAATGTCAGTTAAGACTTCAACAACAGAGCTATATTGTAAAAAAAGAGATGCATTTCCAAAGTACTCATGGGCAACTTCACATCAATCTGGCATCATTCTTCAGACACAAAATGCAGCAAAATGAGATGAAAAGGCAGGGCTCTGTCACCAACCAGACCTGGCACCTACTTCTGACTGGGCTTCTTCTTCCAGGGCACCAACCAGACCTGGCACCTAGTTCTGATTGGGCTTCTTCTTCCAGGGCACCAACCAGACCTGGCAACTAGTTCTGACTGGGCTTCTTCTTCCAGGGCACCAACCAGACCTGGCACCTAGTTCTGACTGGGCTTCTTCCAGGGCACCAACCAGACCTGGCACCTAGCTCTTACTGGGCTTCTTCTTCCAGGGCATGGCCTTAACTCCTCTGATCTCTGGTCACCAACTCCGTGAAACAGGAATAAAGCGATGTTACTCTCAGAGGCTCTTGGCACATTACAAACATAATTCTCAGCCTTCCTTCCAGTAAATGGCACCTCCCTTCACACAGCAGCTGGGTCCAAGAAGACAGGTGTTGCTCAGGACTCCTTTTGCTGGCCATTACCAACTCCAAATCACAGCAAGTCATAATCATCCCATTTCAAAATATCTCCAGCCCAGCCACTTCTCACCGGCTCCATCTGGTCACTAGAGCAGCCCCTGGGACAGAGCTGCGCATTCCCACTGAAGTTCCTGGTTCCGTTCCGGACACTCTGCAGCCGCCGCCGCCGCCGCCGCCGCCGCCGCCATCGCTCTCCTCAACCAGAAAGAGGCAGACAGTGCAAAGCGGTCCCCATGCCCTGCACACGGCCCTCTCAAGTCTTCTGTGTCAGCCAGTTCCTAACCATGGGATTTCGGCTTCCATCTTCCCCTCACCCACCCGTAGCTGCATCTGCATTCTCCTCTTTGTCCTTCCTTCCTGGGCAAGCTCTGCAGGCCTCAGGCCTTGACTATGCCGAGACAGACCGGAGTGGCTCATCCACCTGTTCCTTACTTTTTCCCTATGTTCAAATCTCAAATTCTCACCTAAGGAGTCTCATCCTCTTAAAAGCACCACTTTCTCTCCCACTAGATTCCAGCCTCTAACCTGACTTGGTTTCCTGGGAGCACTGGCCAAAAGAACCACCTCATCTGGGTGAATGCTATCAGTCATGTTACTAGCATACCAACTCCAAGAAAGCAGAGCTTCTGTCTTATCCCCAGATTCCCAGAAGACTGCAACACTGCCATGGCACACAGCACCATTCCTTAAATATTTCTGAATGAACAAATTTCAGAAAACATTTACATAATGTCCACCACCAAGACACAATCAAAACTGTTAGTAATAATTATGTTCCCAGCATTGCATTTCATTCCACAGATAAGATATGGGACCACTCATTACCCAGGTCAATCTTTAAGTCTGACTATCCATCTCTTTTATGATGCTTTCAGTTCTAAAAGAGCACAGAATGGGCCAACCACAGCAAGGCCCTGAAAGAAGTGCAACAGACTCTCCACACCATTCCATGCCTGCCTCCTCCAACCTTCTTCTAAGGACCAGCCCGCATGCTCTGAGAGTCCCAGGGCATGAGCTAAAGCAACGCCTTACAACACTGGGCACATCCCGGGTATACAGATAAGAGGACAACACTGAGAGGTGGGGATGGGGTGATCTCAATTCGCATGGAGAAGCTTGAGGCAAACGAAAGACCGGCTTCAAACCATGTACTGACTCCGCTGGGCTTGTGCATTCGCAGAAGGAGCAATGGAAAAAGAGTGGGAGGGCGAAGGAGAGGGCCAAACAACATTTGTGTCCTATGTTCCCACAGTTACACCCATTTCAAAAGACATCAAATTTTTAGGTAAAGAGCATTGCACATCTATCTACATAGGAGATCCTCAATGGCATTCTTAACTTTGTCCAGGACATAGGACTCTACCTGGTCCTGACACTCATCAACAACCTGCAGGATTCTATCACTGTGCATGTTTTGTAAACTCTTTAGCATGATCAGGTTCAGACGCCTTACAAACCTGGATAAAACAGTTTTTTTACTTCAACTCTCAGGAGTCTACATTGTCTCGCTTATCAAGACTGACGTGGCAGCTTCAAGCCCTCCTCCCTCCACACCTTACTACGTATGACACTTTGGGAAGAACGTCCAAGAATAGAACCCAACATGCAATTTCTAATATCAGAACAGGGTTATCTTTCAAATTCTCCAGAAGGCATGAAAAAGACAAAGAAAGCACTGAGGAAAGGAACAAGAATTCCTTGCATTCCCAAGGTGCCCCATACCAGCATGCTGACATGCTGCCCTTGATTAAAAGTTCAGATTTAAGGGGCTTGGAGAATAGCTCAGCAGTTAAGAAGAATTGACTGCTCTTGCAGAACCTGGTTCAATTCCCAGCACCCACATGGTGCTAACACCATCATAACTCCAGTTCCAGGGGATCCGATGCTCTCCTTCTGATCTCAAGAGGCACACTGCATGACACACATGCACCTACCTGCATGCAGGCAATACACTCAGACACATAAAATAAAACAATACATAATTTTTTAAGTTAAATAATTTAAAAGTCTGTGGGTAAAGTGTAGATTCCAGTTCCCAGCCCATTTTTAGTTGGGTTTTGTTTTCTCTACTGGGTTGTCGAAGTTCTTCACACACTTGGAGGTTGGCCCACTTTACATAAGCAGCTGGCAAGCAGCTTCTAATTCCGCAGGCTGCCCTTCCACTCTGTTCAGTGCTTCCTTTGCTGTGCCAGGCACTGACCTGGAGTTGTATTTGTCTTTTAGTTTGTTTGCTGTGCACCAGGTGCCAGATCCGTGGATTCACTGCTATGGTCAAAGTTATAAGGGCTTCCTGTTTATTTCTACAAGTTTTGTGGAAAAATCTCAATGTCAACAGATTATGGATTTTAGACAAATGCGGCATATAATTTATAGCAGAATACTACTCAGCCTTAAAAAAGCGGAAGTGTTCCATAGGCAACACCATGGATGAACCTTGTGAGCATTACGCTAAGAAAAGAAACCCAATCACAGAGGGGCAAACACTGGACGACTCCACTTCTGTGAAGTTTCTGACCGTTGAGTTCACAGACTCAAAGGGAAAAATGAGGGTTAGCAGTGACCGAGATAAGAGGGGACGGGGACTTTTCAACTGACAGCCATCAAGTTTCAGTCAAGCAAGATGAATAATCTCTAGAGAGCTGCTGTTCAACCCAAACCTAGAGTTAGCAATAACACATACTTTAAATACCTATGTCTAAACTTTTAAGAAGAAAGACCTTNACAAGACACCCAAGACCCTCTGCTTGCTAGAAGGTTCTTCTGTATTTCCACAATGCTGGAACACCCCAGCCATCTTGGGAGCAAGGGCTGGGGATACCACTCAAAGTACAAGATGATGCTTTCTCCCTAAGAGACATGTTGTCCCTGTCTTTAGGAAAAAGGGGTCTGAGTTCAGGAAATATGCTGCCTCATAAAGGAATTCCCAGCTACTCCTACAGATCCAGCTTCTGACTCGGAGTCCCAAAGACTAGCTGAGAGAACAAGCAACACTTCTGAAGCCCATCTGAAGCCCATCCAGCCCCAGTGAACTCCATGACTGAGTGCCCCCCCTCAGTGGCTTAATGACCACTGCAGACCTTCAGGACAAGGACAAGGACAAGTACTTACTCCCGAAGGACCTACAGAGGAACAACAGGATTCCTGTTCCGTTTCCAACCAGACCTGGAAAGTCTCAAGGCATAATCAAGTGAGCGCAGGAGCAGCCCTGAGATGCAGAGATCCCCTTGAGATTCTACATTCTCGTCCCAGGGCATTTCACCAAGAGCGGCATCTCGGGCATGACAATGGCCTGCAGACGGTGGTCTCCAAACACAATGGTACTGAGGCTGAAAAAAAACTCACGCGTGATTGCCAAAAAGGGGCAAGGAAGGAACACAGCATGGGGCTCCCTGCATGAAGATCAGCAACTCGAAGTTACCTGGATCTTAGACCTGGACTCGCCTCTCCTCTCATCTGCCTTGCAACAGACAATATGAAATGACTATCTTCTCAGCTCATCCCTTGGCACAGTAAAAAGAAGTGAAGAGCCCCCCCTCCTTCCTCCCCCCTCCTTCCTTTTTTTCCCTCTCCGTGTCTTGTACATGCTGACTAGCCTTAACACTGCAGGGCCATGACGGAGGGAAAAGAACATCCGCACATGTCACCCCAGGTCTAGCCAAAGCACATTCTTACTTTTTTTTTGGCGGGGGTGGTCTTTTGAGAACAGGGTTGCCTTTTAGTCCACTGGCCTGGAATCGCTAGGTAGCCCAAGCTTGGCCTTGAACCACACGAATCAGCCTGCCTCTGCCTCCCGATGCTGGGATTAAACGCGTGCACCATCAAACCAGGCTTCTTACTCTTTCTTATGCACCAGTGCTGAAAGTAAATGAATCATATACACAACAATAAATGATGTTCACATACTACAAAGCCAGTAGTCATGACAAGCGTAAGAAACATCGTTCAACCACTATGGGAAAGCTCCTCGTTTATTCCCATGTGATATTATAGAAAATATACTCTTAATTTCTATTTTTACGAAAGATTTCCATAGATGATATTCAATCACAGAAAGCTGTTGAGCGTGGAAGTCAAAATGGAGACAGCAAACAAAGTTCTCATCCATTTAAACAAATGCCTAAGCTTTTCTTACGGTATGAGAAACTTTTTTTTTTAGACATTTCCACTGTTGTAAATAAGAATCTGTCTTACATATAAAGCAGGGAAAGGGCAGGATTTTAAGACTAAGGATTTTAAGATTTTTCAAACATTATTGTTCTTTCTTTCTCTACAATAAAATCATCAGCATCTCAGTAACTAGTTAAGTTTTGTTTTTTTCTTATTTTATTTATCTTTTTTGTGGTGCAAACACACGAGCCAGGTAGTGAGGCAGAGCAGTGCGAGCCAACAGTACCGCATGGTGCTGGAAGTCAAGGAAAAGGTTCTAGTGAAAAATGTGCAAAGGAGCTCCTTGTCCTGGGTAGCCCAGCAGCTGCAGGACCGACTGTGAACAAGCTCAGAGGCTTGGGAACTGCCTCAGGGGTAACAGCACTTGACAAAAGCACAAGGGACCTGAGCTCTGATCCCCAGCATGGCTTAAAGAGCCAGGTAGGGCCATGCATCCGCCTGGAAATCCATTGCAAAGGAGGAGGCAGGGGGATGGCTGGGGGTGTGCTGGCTGCCAGCCGGCTCCAGCTGCAGTGAGAGACCCCTGTCTCAGAATAGGTGGAAGTGATAAAGGAGGCACACCTGGTGTCATCTCTGATCCACAAGTGCACACACGTTCTCTCTCATCTCTCTCTCTCTATCTCTCTCTCTCTCCTCTCTCTCTCTCTCTCTTCTCTCTGGCCAACTGGAAGTGCTCTATGGTCTAATGTCAATTGTTGAAAACTCTGCCAAGAGCTATTACTTCAGTGACACTCTTCAGAGACAAAATGAGGTAAGAATTTAGAAGACTACCAAATGAAACATCCGTGTACAAAAAAATAATTCACCTCCATTTAAAAAGCATGTTGATGCGTGACATTAGCAGAGAGTACACAGACCAAGTATCTGATGATTATTCTGAAGAGACTATAAATAGGCCATTTTTTTAATTAGTCAGCTACTCCGTTCCCTACAAGGCACATGCGTGCAACATGTCCCAGACTGCACACACAGTCTGTTTAGTTTCTAGCATGAATGGCTGCGGGGGGGGGGGGTCCTTAATTACACAGATTTCAGCATTAAGTTGAACAGGAAGTGCATGAAGAACTGTAAAATTGAGAAGCATTTAAGAGCGAGCTCCTCTGAGCCTCACAGCAGAGAGGCAAAGCCAACTGAGGTGTTTTAATTTTATCACAAATTGTGTGAAGTTGCTCAAGGGTCACAAACCACATCCAAGAGGACATCAAGGATCTCCCCATTCTCCTCTGCCCGGGGGCTGATGAAACACAGGTAACTAGCCTAATGACCATTTTGGAGCACCCACCCTGGGTCTCTGCCAGGCCCATGCACAGAAAAGGATGCATCCTTAAGGAACAGGAAGCTAACCCTCAGGAAACTGATACCCAACCCCTTCTTCCTCCCTCTACCACCTGAGGGGTACTTTTGGCCCAAGTTCCTCCCCACCTACCATTCCACACCAAGTTCATGAGGGATCTGCAGGAAGGAAGTCTCAACTTCAGACTGCCCAGAACAGGAAAGGGACAAAGAGAAAAGGGCGGAGTTGATCCAAGATCACTCCCAAGTCAATTTCTTGGTGATATTTTCAAGTACTTAAAGGACAAGCGGTGATTTAAAGTTTTTTTTTTTTATTTATTTATTTTTTATGTGTGAATGTACTGTCCGCCTGTAGGTCTGTGGCACCACTGTCCGCAAATGCCACACAGGTCAAAGACCTCTATACATTAAATACAAAATTCAATCCAATATAGAAACTGTAAAAAAAAATACAGAGAGTGCGTAATACGAAATGTGGCTTTAAAAAATAGTGAAGAGGGCCACAGTGGGAACGCAGGAGGCATGGCAGCAGGACCCACAGGACAGGTTAATAACACGCCTTCTTTTTTTTTTTTTTTTTTTTTTTTGTTTTTTGAAGACCGAGGTCTCCTGTGCCTCCGCTGTCCTGGAAACTCACTTTGTCGACCAGGCTGGCCTTGAACGCCAGAGATCCGCTGGCCTCTGCCCCTGAGTGCTGAGATGAAAGGTGTGAACCCCCCCCCGCTAACAACACACTTCTTATAGTCAGTATACCAAGGTCTATTGTAAAAGCTGGTAAATTACGATGTCTTGCCTCCATAAAACAGTCACTACAGTTACACCTTTGGGTTGTTGTAAGGATCTAAAAAAACTGGTGTGTAGAAGCATGCAGCACATATGAAGCACCCAAGTAGAGTGCCCATCATTCTGGTACGGGTTTGGGTTGCGAACTGCCCATCATGACCCACATGCTCTTGGGCAGGCTGCTTAAACGTCACCACATCCCCAAATGGAGACTAAATCGGATAATCTCTTGATTTCTGTGGCTTCTGCAAGCTCAAACTCTCTCAGATAACACATCATTTTACAATTTCGAATTCTTATAGGACTCCAGACTTCAGATCTTTTATAGGCTATAGTCAGGATGTCAAAGTTTTCTTGACACCAAGTTTCTACTGAGAAGCATGACTCTAATTTAGAAGCTGTGGGAAGGATACCCAACTCTTAGTCATCCTCATGATGATTTCTGACACAATGTGGTTTCCAGACACATACTAGGGTGCCAAGAAAACAGTCATCCAATACAGATCCATGGCAGTGGCCTTCAAATGCTGAGGTGTCCCCAGATCAGACTGCAATGTCAGAGTGCAGGCTGCTGGTGACAAATTTCATTTGCTGTGCACCCATGCACTCTCCACCTATTTTTTGAGAGCAGAGATCTCTCAATGAACCTGGAAGTTCATCAATTTGCCTGGGCTGACTGGCCAGTGAGCCTCATAATCCTCATCTTACTGTCTCCCAGCACTGACATTACATGACATTGTGCACTTCACCCAGCTTTTTACATGGTTTCCAGAGATCACTTTCACACCCTCAGAGGCTGCAGAGAGCAAGCACTTTAACCACGAAGCTGTCTCCCCAGTCTGTCTTTTAAACAGCTTATTAATGACTTATCTTCTTTAAGAAAAGTCTGGGCTAGGCATACATATCCTCATACATCAGGATGTTCAGATGTTACTGAAGAAAAAATGGATCATTGTCCACCATGGACGCGGCTGGGGAACACTGATCCGATAGATGCTGATCTAGGGATAAGTGAACAGAAGCCGAATGGATGAGAGATAACCGGAAGCAGAGGACGACTAATCTTGATGAGAATAGTGGACATCGGATTATTGCGGTAAGAAGACCGCATAGATAAGCACAGAATAATAAGGTTTTAAAAAAAAAAAAAAAAGGATAATTAAAATATTTTTTTTTTTTTTTTTTTTTTGTCTTTTGAGCCAGGGTCTCTCTGTAGCCGTTCCGTAGCTGTCCTGGAACCACTATGTAGACTAAGCAGAACTTGAACTCCACGAGATCCACCTGCCTCTGCTCTCCAATGCTAGATATTAAAGGCATGCACCACCACCTGGCAAGAATTTAATACTGCTATAAAATCATGACTTAGAATAAAACACCGACTTCCACCACACACACACACACCACACACACACACAAAGCTGTACAAATGACAATTAACTTTAATGATAGTCAAGTACTCACATGACAGAAAAAAGCCAAGCCACTCTGTGTCCCTTTCTCTATTAAGCCTCTAATGTCTCTAAGCCGCTTCAGCGTAGGGCTTTCCCAGATACCTCTGCCACTGAAAGTCTCATCTCACACTAAGTTGCTCATTAAACAGTCTCTAATAAAACCTTAATTCAAGCAATGTCATCAATAGATGCTAAGGACATTAGGAAAAAGGTCAATGAGGGGTTTCACAATGAAAGATCAAGCTGCCAACACAGAAACCTCATGATCAATTGCCTTGAGACAGCCCTGTGTTTTTCTGAGATGAAGAAACATGAAGCACATGTCACTACCAAAAAGTCAGTCCTGCTCAAATCGCAGACCACGAACCTAACCCAGCTTTGGTGCCAAGTTCCAGTTCACAGAAGCACAGGGACTGATGAAACAAGTTTTCAAAGCCAACTGGAGACCGAAACAGAAAGTGAGACATTCTATTAGACAAGCTGCCTGGTTGTCTTCAACAACCAACAGCACAAGAGAATGGGTTGGGAATAAGAGTTGGTTGGTCCAGACCTATAAAGCTGTCACAAGTGTAATGCATCCTGTGGCCATTTTAAAGATTCTAATTCAAAGAAACCAGGTGTAAAAAGCCATTCATTGTTACACTAATAGGAAAGAGATCAATGTTAGGAAGGTGGCAAATTCAACAGATTACTGGGATTCCCCCACAACTGCCTTCTAATCTCTCAGCCAGCACTTTCAGCCATCCCTCCCCACCCCTGGCTTCACCTGGGGATCTGTCCAGCTCAAAGGGAAAACCCTGAGGTTCCCTCCTCTCAGAGGAACCAGGGGAAGTTCTAGGGATATCCAGAGGGGAAACTTACAGGTTCTTCCACCCGGCAATTTTTGGCAATAGGTGTGTAGCAGCTCAGAGTTTTATTGGAAAGTTCTTCATATAGGAAGCAGAAAACCAGTATTCTGCGCATAGAAGTTATATTTGAAATGAGCCAGGTATCTGTGAGCTGGGAGAAAAGGAAATAAATGATCTCCAACAGGTGGTTAGGTTTTACCTTCTTCAACAGTGCTCCACACTAGCACCTCCACCTCCAGGAGTTTTTTGGTTTAGGTTTTGATCTTGTCTTGGTGTTTTGTTTTTGTTTTTGTTCAGATAACTGAAACAGAAGTTGTACAAAGTGTACACACATTCAATTTCTGCATTTCTATTTATTTCCATTGAGTTTTCCAAACACCCCTCTCCTGAAAGAATATGTCACTCAGAAGGGAACTGGGATGGTTAAACAAATAGTTTGGAATCAATCCACTTCTAACTTCTGCGCCCAGCTGGTGGTCCAAGCAGCTGACACCCCACTGTCTACCTAAGGCACAGAGGTTAAAGTTGAACACGGTAGGATAGCAACTGAACAGAGAGCTTCTTCATCAGATCTCTCTTGACTTCTGTCCCCAGATCCTGCTGTGCCCCCAGCTTCTCCAGTCAAGAGTTCTATGGGCCACTGCCTGGTAAACTGTCCTTCCACCTACTTCAGGACCTAAACACACACTTGTAATGCTCTCTTTTTTTTTTTTTGGGCTTTTTTGAGACAGGTTCCCTTAGTCGCGCTGTCCTGGAACTCACTCCGTAGACCAGGCTGGCCTTGAACGCAACAAAAAGCACCTGCCCTGCCTCTGCCTCCCAGTGCTAGGATTAAAGGCGTGCGCCGTTAATCTCTTTTAAAAACAGAAGCCTCCTTGTGGTTCCAACCAGATAAAGGTGATCAGAGTCAAGGAACATCTTTTAAACCAAAAGTCTGTTTATTTCTTTTTAAGACTAGACATTCTAAAAGAAAAGGCAGCTTTTTCATTCTCTACTTTGAACTAGTAATTAGATTGCACAGCAAAATCCCTAAGGACAGAGAGGTCCTGGCCCTGGGACATTATTAGTTCAAAAACACCATGGTTCTATTCAGGAATTTAGGAAGGCATGACCCTAGCAAGAAGTGTCTTGAAACGAAGTCAAAATCTGGGTATGAAGTGTGTCCTTACTCTAAATGTTCATTGCTATTGACAACAGTCACAGAGATCATACATGCTCATCACAGATAAACTTACATGACTAGCTCTTATTAAACTACATGTATGAATGAGGTGTTTAAAGTCTTTTCCAAAATATCGGAATTCTTATAATACACAAGGAATTCCTCTGCAATAAATACGGGCTATGAAATCTTCTAATATGAATGTTACATAAGTAGGGAAAAAAAACAGTTCAAGTATGGCAAGCAGTACAAAGAGGAGAAAAATACATTAATATCTAATGCAATTACAGTCATCTTTAAAAATGTATGATGCCTAATTAAATTCCATCCAATAATATTAAAGTCATAAACAGCCTCAGGATTTGTTGTACAAAAATGTATTTCTAGTAAATACCATATTTAAAGCACAACTCAAACATGCAAGCTCTGCCTAATGACATAATTATGTGCTTTTAAGCTGGTGCCACGCTGATGTTATGCCCAAGAAAATACCCCACAAAGGATCGACACTATACTCTCCATATGGTACAGCAGACAGTATACTCATACACATTAAAAAATAATAAATTTCAGCCTCAAGGACTGAGTAAAAAAAAAATAGCTGGGTGTGGTGGTGCATGCCTTTAATCCTAGCACTCGGGAGGCAGAGACAGGAGGATCTCTGTGAGTTCAAGGCCAGCCTGGTCTACAGAGTGAGCTCTAGGCCAGCTGGGACTTAAAGGGAGACCCTGTCTCAAAAATACCCCCCCCAGAAAAAAAAAATAAGGGGCTGGAGAGATGGCCTAGCAGTTAAGAGCTTCAACTGCTCTTGCAGAGGACCCGGGTTCGATCCCCAGCACCCACATTGTGGCTGAGAACCGTCTTTAACTCCAGTTCCAGGGGAATCCGAGACCCTCTTCTGACTGCTGCGGCATTGCACGACACGGGTGCACAGACCTACATGCAGACAGTACATTCATACACATACAAAAATAAATAAAAAATAAAATAAATAAAAATCTTAAAAAAAAAGAGGCATTCTTGGTCCTTCTCAGGATGCAGTCTGTGCTGGTGAGAAAAAGGTCCATTACGCTGTGCCGTAAGATGACATTAAGAAAGAATAGTGGTTTGCATTTACTGAGAACTTAACAGTTTCTTTTGTTATTTTTTGTGATCTTTGAAGTGATTTCATGAGGGTTAGACCGTGGTTAGTGTCTTGCCAAGAAAGAATCTAAAGTACAGAGAAGGGAAAAAGCTTTGCCAGGGTCATAAAGCTGAGAGCAAGTTGGAGCTGTGTTTTCAGGGCAGTCTGCACTGTTCCGGGTTCTCCCAACCCCGTGCTTAAGGCTCGTACATCTTAGCTCCCGAGGGGCCCGGACTCCCACTTGAGAAAATACATTTGCAGAAAAATCTGAAGTTGTAGAATAGTCTGGATTTTCATTTTGACTGTACCATATGGAGAGTATAGTGTCGATCCTTTGTGGGGTATTTTCTTGGGCATAACATCAGCGTGGCACCAGCTTAAAAGCACATAATTATGTCATTAGGCAGAGCTTGCATGTTTGAGTTGTGCTTTAAATATGGTGTTTACTAGAAATACATTTTTGTACAACAAATCCTGAGGCTGTTTATGACTTTAATATTATTGGATGGAATTTAATTAGGCATCATACATTTTTTAAAGATGACTGTATAATTGCATTAGATATTAATGTATTTTTCTTCTCTTTGTACTGCTTGCATACTTGAACTGTTTTTTCCCTACTTATGTAACATTCATATTAGAAGATTTCATAGCCCGTATTTATTGCAGAGGAATTCCTTGTGTATTATAAGAATTCCGATATTTTGGAAAAGACTTTAAACACCTCATTCATACATGTAGTTTAATAAGAGCTAGTCATGTAAGTTTATCTGTGATGAGCATGTATGATCTCTGTGACTGTTGTCAATAGCAATGAACATTTAGAGTAAGGACACACTTCATACCCAGATTTTGACTTCGTTTCAAGACACTTCTTGCTAGGGTCATGCCTTCCTAAATTCCTGAATAGAACCATGGTGTTTTTGAACTAATAATGTCCCAGGGCCAGGACCTCTCTGTCCTTAGGGATTTTGCTGTGCAATCTAATTTACTAGTTCAAAGTAGAGAATGAAAAAGCTGCCTTTTCTTTTAGAATGTCTAGTCTTAAAAAGAAATAAACAGACTTTTGGTTTAAAAGATGTTCCTTGACTCTGATCACTTTATCTGGTTGGAACCACAAGGAGGCTTCTGTTTTTAAAAGAGATTAACTGGCGCACGCCTTTAATCCTAGCACTTGGGAGGCAGAGGCAGAGGCAGGTGGCTTTTTGTGAGTTCAAGGCCAGCCTGGTCTACGGAGTGAGTTCCAGGACAGCCGGAGCTATAGGGAGACCCTGTCTCAAAAAGAAAAAAAAAAAAAAAAAGAGAGATTAACAAGTGTGTGTTAGGTCCTGAAGTAGGTGAAGGACAGCTTACCAGGTAGTGGCCCATAGAACTCTTGACTGGAGAAACTGGGGGCACAGCAGGATCTGGGGACAGAAGTCAAGAGAGATCTGATGAAGAAGCTCTCTGTTCAGTTGCTGTCCTACCGTGTTCAACTTTAACCTCTGTGCCTTAGGTAGACAGTGGGGTGTCAGCTGCTTGGACCACCAGCTGGGCGCAGAAGTTAGAAGTGGATTGATTCCAAACTATTTGTTTAACCATCCCAGTTCCCTTCTGAGTGACATATTCTTTCAGGAGAGGGGTGTTGGAAAACTCAATGGAATAAAATAGAAATTGCAGAAATTGAATGTGTGTACACTTTGTACAACTTCTGTTTCAGTTATCTGAAACAAAAACAAAAACAAAACACCAGACAAGATCAAAACCTAACCAAAAAACCTCCTGGAGGTGGAGGTGCTAGTGTGGAGCACTGTTGAAGAAGGTAAAACCTAACCACCTGTTGGAGATCATTTATTTCCTTTTCTCCCAGCTCACAGATACCTGGCTCATTTCAAATATAACTTCTATGCGCAGAATACTGGTTTTCTGCTTCCTATATGAATAACTTTCCAATAAAACTCTGAGCTGCTACACACCTATTGCCAAAAATTGCCGGGTGGAAGAACCTGTAAGTTTCCCCTCTGGATATCCCTAGAACTTCCCCTGGTTCCTCTGAGAGGAGGGAACCTCAGGGTTTTCCCTTTGAGCTGGACAGATCCCCAGGTGAAGCCAGGGGTGGGGAGGGATGGCTGAAGGTGCTGGCTGAGAGATTAGAAGGCAGTTGTGGGGGAATCCCAGTAATCTGTTGAATTTGCCACCTTCCTAACATTGATCTCTTTCCTATTAGTGTAACAATGAATGGCTTTTTACACCTGGTTTCTTTGAATTAGAATCTTTAAAATGGCCACAGGATGCATTACACTTGTGACAGCTTTATAGGTCTGGACCAACCAACTCTTATTCCCAACCCATTCTTCCTTGTGCTGTTGGTTTGTTGAAGACACCAGGCAGCTTGTCTAATAGAATGTCTCACTTTCTGTTTCGGTCTCCAGTTGGCTTTGAAAACTTGTTTCATCAGTCCCTGTGCTTCTGTGAACTGGAACTTGGCACCAAAGCTGGGTTAGGTTTGTGGTCTGCGATTTGAGCAGGACTGACTTTTTGGTAGTGACATGTGCTTCATGTTTCTTCATCTCAGAAAAACACAGGGCTGTCTCAACCTCAATTGATCATGAGGTTTCTGTGTTGGCAGCTTGATCTTTCATTGTGAAACCCCTCATTGACCTTTTTCCTAATGTCCTTAGCATCTATTGATGACAGTTGCTTGAATTAAGATTTTATTAGAGACTGTTTAATGAGCAACTTAGTGTGAGATGAGACTTTCAGTGGCAGAGGTATCTGGGAAAGCCCTACGCTGAAGCGGCTTAGAGACATTAGAGGCTTAATAGAGAAAGACACAGAGTGGCTTGGCTTTTTCTGTCATTGTGAGTACTTGCTATCATTAAAGTTAATTGTCATTTGTACAGCTTTGTGTGTGTGTGTGTGTGTGTGTGTGTGTGAAGTCGGTTTTATTCTAAGTCATGATTTTATAGCAGTATTAAATTCTTGCCAGGCATGGTGGTGCATGCCTTTAATCCTAGCACTTGGGAGGCAGAGGCAGGTGGATCTCTGTGAGTTCAAGTCTAGCTTAGTCTACATAGTGAGTTCCAGGACAGCTGGGGCTACAGAGAGACCCTGGCTCAAAAAGACAAAAAAAAAAAAACAAAAAAAACCCCCAAAAACAAACCCCTTAAATTCTGTGCATCTATGCTAACTTCTTTACATAACATGGTCACACATTCATCATCTAAGATAGTCAGTTATGGCATAGGATTATAAGGTGCAGTCCCATATAGGGTATGGACAATGATCCATTATTTTCTTCAGTAACCATCTGACATCCTGATGTATGAGGATATGTATGCCTAGCACAGACTTTTCTTAAAGAAGATAAGTCATTAATAAGCTGTTTAAAAGACAGACTGGGGAGACAGCTTCGTGGTTAAAGTGCTTGCTCTGCAAGCCTGAGGGTGTGAAAGTGATCTCTGGAACCATGTAAAAGCTGGGTGAAGTGGCACATGTATGTAATGTCAGTGCTGGGAGACAGTAAGATGAGGATTATGAGGCTCACTGGCCAGTCAGCCCAGGCAAATTGATGAACTTCAGGTTCATTGAGAGATTCTGTCTCAAAAAATAGGTGGAGAGTGCATGGGTGCACAGCAAATGAAATTTGTCACCAGCAGCCTGCACTCTGACATTGCAGTCTGATCTGGGGACACCTCAGCATTTGAAGGCCACTGCCATGGATCTGTATTGGATGACTGTTTTCTTGGCACCCTAGTATGTGTCTGGAAACCACATTGTGTCAGAAATCATCATGAGGATGACTAAGAGTTGGGTATCCTTCCCACAGCTTCTAAATTAGAGTCATGCTTCTCAGTAGAAACTTGGTGTCAAGAAAACTTTGACATCCTGACTATAGTCTATAAAAGATCTGAAGTCTGGAGTCCTATAAGAATTCGAAATTGTAAAATGATGTGTTATCTGAGAGAGTTTGAGCTTGCAGAAGCCACAGAAATCAAGAGATTATCCGATTTAGTCTCCATTTGGGGATGTGGTGACGTTTAAGCAGCCTGCCCAAGAGCATGTGGGTCATGATGGGCAGTTCGCAACCCAAACCCGTACCAGAATGATGGGCACTCTACTTGGGTGCTTCATATGTGCTGCATGCTTCTACACACCAGTTTTTAGATCCTTACAACAACCCCAAGGTGTAGACTGTAGTTGACTGTTTTATGGAGGCAGAGACATTCTGTAATTTACCAGCTTTACATAGACCTTGGTTATACTGACTATAAGAAGTGTGTTGTTAGCTGGGGGTGGTTCACACCTTTAATCTCAGCACTCAGGAGGCAGAGGCAAGCGGATCTCTGGGCGTTCAAGGCCAGCCTGGTCTACAAAGTGAGTTCCAGGACAGCTGGAGCTACAGGGAGACGCTGTCTCAAAAATATAAAAAAAAAAAAAAAAAAAGAAGAAGCGTGTTATTACCTGTCCTGTGGTCCTGCCTGCCTCCTCGGTTTCCCACCTCTGGCCCTCTTCATATTTTTAAAGCCACATTTCTTATTAAAGCACTCCTGTATTTTTTTTTTAAAGTTTATATTTGGATTTATTTTTATTTAATGTATATGAGGTCTTCTGACCTGTGTGGCATTGCATGACAGGGGTGCACAGACCTACATGCAGACAGTACATTCACACATAAAAAATAAATAAAATAAAAAAAAAAACTTTAAATCACCGCTTGTCCTTTAAGTACTTGAAAATATCACCAAGAAATTGACTTGGGAGTGATCTTGGATCAACTCCGCCCTTTTCTCTTTGTCCCTTTCCTGTTCTGGGCAGTCTGAAGTTGAGACTTCCTTCCTGCAGATCCCTCAGAGGACTTGTGTGGGTGGTAGGTGGGGAGGAACTTGGGCCAAAAGTCACCCCTCAGGTGAGAGAGGGAGGAAGAAGGGGTTGGGTATCAGTTTCCTGAGGGTTAGCTTCCTGTTCCTTAAGGATGCATCTCTTTTCTGTGCATGGCCTGGCAGAGCCCAGGGTGGGTGCTCCAAAATGGTCATTAGGCTAGTTACCTGTGTTTCATCAGCCCCCGGGCAGAGGAGAATGGGGAGATCCTTGATGTCCTCTTGGATGTGGTTTGTGACCCTTGAGCAACTTCACACAATTTGTGATAAAATTAAAACAACCCAGTTGGCTTTGCCTCTCTGCTGATGCAGGCTCAGAGGAGGCTCGCTTTAAATGCTTCTCAATTACAGTTCTTCATGCACTTCCTGTTTCATACTTAATAGCTGAAATCTGTGTCTAATAAGACCCCCCCCCCCCGCAGTCCATTCATGCTAGAAACTAAACAGACTGTGTGTGCAGTCTGGGACATGTTGCACGCATGTGCCTTGTAGGGAACGGAGTAGCTGACTAATTAAAAAAATGGCCTATTTATAGTCTCTTCAGAATAATCATCAGATACTTGGTCTGTGTACTCTCTGCTAATGTCACGCATCAACATGCTTTTTAAATGGAGGTGAATTATTTTTTTGTACACGGATGTTTCATTTGGTAGTCTTCTAAATTCTTACCTCATTTTGTCTCTGAAGAGTGTCACTGAAGTAATAGCTCTTGGCAGAGTTTTCAACAATTGACATTAGACCATAGAGCACTTACAGTTGCCAGAGAGAAAGAGAGAGAGAGAGAGAGAGAGAGAGAGAGAGAGAGAGAGAGAGAGAGAACGTGTGTGCACTTGTGGATCAGAGGAGGACACCAGGTGTCCTCCTTTATCACTGTCCACCTATTCTGAGACAGGGTCTCTCACTGAGCCTGGAGCCTGGCTGGCAGCCAGCACACCCCAGCCATCCTCCTGCCTCCTCCTTGCAATGGGATTCCAGGCGGATGCATGGCCCTACCTGGCTCTTTAAGCCATGCTGGGGATCAGAGCTCAGGCCCTTGTGCTTTTGTGCAAGTGCTGTTACCCCTGAGGCAGTTCCCAAGCCTCTGAGCTTGTTCACAGTCGGTCCTGCAGCTGCTGGGCTACCCAGGACCAGAGCTCCTTTGCACATTTTTGCACTAGAACCTTTTCCCTTGACTTCCAGCACCATGCGGTACTGTTGGCTCGCACTGCTCTGCCTCACTACCTGGCTCGTGTGTTTGCCACCACAAAAGATAAAATAAAATAAAATAGGAAACAAAACTTAACTAGTTACTGAGATGCTGATGATTTTATTGTAGAGAAAGAAAGAACAATAATGTTTGAAAAATCTTAAAATCCTTAGTCTTAAAATCCTGCCCTTTCCCTGCTTTATATGTAAGACAGATTCTTATTTACAACAGTGGAAATTCTAAAAAAAAGTTTCTCATACCGTAAGAAAAGCTTAGGCATTTGTTTAAATGGATGAGAACTTTGTTTGCTGTCTCCATTTTGACTTCCACGCTCAACAGCTTTCTGTGATTGAATATCATATATGAAATCTTTTAAAATAAATGTAAGAGAATATATTTCTATAAATATACACATGGGAATAAAAGAGGAGCTTTTCCCATAGTGGTTGAACGATGTTTCTTACGCTGTCATGACTACTGGCTTTTGTAGTATGTGACATCATTTATTTTGTAGGTATATGATGTCATTTACTTTCAGCACTGGTGCATAAGAAAGAGTAAGAAGCCTGGTTTGATGGTGCACGCGTTTAATCCCAGCACTCGGGAGGCAGAGGCAGGCTGATCTCTGTGAGTTCAAGGCCAGCTTGGTCTACATAGCGAGTTCCAGGCCAGCTGAGACTAAAAGGAAACCCTGTCTCAAAAAGACCCCCCCCCCAAAAAAAAAGTAAGAATGTGCTTTGGCTAGACCTGGGTGACATGTCGGATGTTCTTTTCCCTCCATGCCCTGCAGCTGTTAAGCTAGTCAGCAGGTACAGCACAGGCTGAGGGGAAAAAGGAAGGAGGGGGGAGGAAGGAGGGGGGGCTTCACTTCCTTTACTGTGCCACCTGGATGAGCTGAGAAGTCACTTTCATCTGTCTGTTGGCAAGGCAGATGTGAGAGAGCGAGTCCAGGTCTCAGATCCAGGGTCCTTCGAGTTGCTGATCTTCATGCAGGGAGCCCCATGCTGTGTTCCTTCCTTGCCCCTTTTTGGCAATCACGCGTGAGTTTTTTTTCAGCCTCAGTACCATTGTGTTTGGAGACCACCGTCTGCAGGCCATTGTCATGCCCGAGATGCCGCTCTTGGTGAAATGCCCTGGGACGAGAATGTAGAATCTCAAGGGGATCTCTGCATCTCAGGGCTGCTCCTGCGCTCACTTGATTATGCCTTGAGACTTTCCAGGTCTGGTTGGAAACGGAACAGGAATCCTGTTGTTCCTCTGTAGGTCCTTCGGGAGTAAGTACTTGTCCTTGTCCTTGTCCTGAAGGTCTGCAGTGGTCATTAAGCCACTGAGGGGGGGCACTCAGTCATGGAGTTCACTGGGGCTGGATGGGCTTCAGATGGGCTTCAGAAGTGTTGCTTGTTCTCTCAGCTAGTCTTTGGGACTCCGAGTCAGAAGCTGGATCTGTAGGAGTAGCTGGGAATTCCTTTATGAGGCAGCATATTTCCTGAACTCAGACCCCTTTTTCCTAAAGACAGGGACAACATGTCTCTTAGGGAGAAAGCATCATCTTGTACTTTGAGTGGTATCCCCAGCCCTTGCTCCCAAGATGGCTGGGGTGTTCCAGCATTGTGGAAATACAGAAGAACCTTCTAGCAAGCAGAGGGTCTTGGGTGTCTTGTCCTTCTCTGCGGCTTGCTTCCAGCATGAGTTTTTACTTTTCCTTCGGGGAAGCCGATGTCTGTTAAGACCCAGGTTGGTTGTGCAGAGCCTGTTCTTCCTCTGTGTCCCCCACACCCTGTTTTTATGATATGGGTGGAGTATGTGATGTGTCCAGCCACAAGTTCTATGACCCTGTTCTAAAAAAATAAAGGCAGACGGAGAGCTCTGCAGCAAGCTTGTGATTGCCCAGAGATCAAAACACATTAACATCTAGAAGGACAGCTGGGGAGTGGGTGGTGTGTGCCCAGCGAGGTGCACCTCACATCCTGTTTTTGGAGTGCTGTAGTCTGTTCTATGGTTCTGCATTTTTGTCTCTTGTCACTGATTAGCAGTACATAGGCTCCCTGCAATACAGTCAGCTCTGGGTTACGTGTATCTCCTTAAAGTGTCCTGCCTCTGGATCTTGAATAAGACTCAGCCTCTCTTCCTAGCTGAGGGAAAGGGTGTATTCTGTCTTCTCTCTGGGTGACTTTTGCCAGATGAGCAGGTTTTCCCTTCCCACTTTCTTTACATTGAGAAATCATTTGAGAAGATGGGCCCTAGAATGATAGTGCTTCAGGCCACCTTCTGGGTCTGCAGTTGCCTTGTTTTGTCATCTTCAGGCAAGTGAATTACCTGCCCGAGTTTGTTTCCTTAGCAGTAGATGGGGGATAATAGGTATGCTACCGTTCCCATTGAGTTTTACAGTAATACAGCTAGTGACTAGCAGTGGGCCTGTGTAGAGTAAGGGCTAGACGAAGCTGGGGAGGTTTGTTACTGAGAGTGTGTATCTCAAAGCTTCTGGACTGTTTTAGGACATTATCTCCTGGTGGTGCTGTGTGCTCTACTGGTCAGAGTGAATCGATTGGGTATTTGAAAGGTATTTGAAAGGTATTTGAAGCGGAGTGTCACCCTCTTCCCAACCCCTTTGGCGCACACAGGATAATGACAGTGTCTTCTGTGGTGAGGACGGCATTTATTCTAATGTACCACAGTCAGGATCTTAACGGCTCTCACAAAGGATGTGTCCTGCTAGAATGCAAACTGCCAACCTAGACAGACATCCTGTGCAGTTTTAAGCAATGCCAAATCTCACACAGCAGGGCATGTCTTGTGACAAATGGTGTGGACTTTGAAACAATTCCTGGTGTGGTCCCTGGCGGGTGAAGCCAGGGGTCCATGAGGCTGCGGCAGGGGATGGCTCTAGGCATCTTTTAGACAAGTTGGTTTCTAGTGTATTGAGTATCTTGGAGCTCTGAGACTTCTTCAGGTGTGCAGTGAGCCCAAGGTTAAGGTTCACCTCACCCCACTCCCTCCCTGACCTGGTATCCAGTCACCTTCCTCTTCCTCCTGGCACTGTGGCATGGCTACGTTGACCCACTTGCTGTTTCCCCGGCCAGTGAAACATGCACTTGCCCAGGGCCTTCCCCCTGTGAAAGGCTGTGCAGAGGCTTCAGTCCCTTGGCCTGCTCTGCCTTCTTTATTATAATTTATTTATTTATTATTTATTTTATTGCCCTGCTTTATTTTTCTTTCTAACACTTCGTCAGGTACACTGTAGATACCTGTGCTCCTTTACTGCAGCTCATCAGCTGGCCCTGTCCAGAGCCAGGGACTTGGCCATATTCTTGCTGTAGTTTACAGGAGCCTTGGCTGTCCTTGTCCCCAGAGCAGCAGTGCTCGGGTTCTCTAGGTGTTCGTCTCCGAGGATGGCCACGTAGTCTGCCTTCTCAGC
This sequence comes from Rhizomys pruinosus, assembly GCA_009823505.1. NCBI lineage: Eukaryota > Metazoa > Chordata > Mammalia > Rodentia > Spalacidae > Rhizomys > Rhizomys pruinosus. Next base: position 671,702 of record VZQC01001525.1, on the reverse strand, counting down.
AAGCTGGCAAATGCACAGGGTATTTGGGAAGAAAATTATGCAGAATGCATTATTTTGTGCTTCATCTTGTATGATGTTAGGGAGTTCAAATAGGAGGATCTGGTTAGTTTCTCTTCAGTGAATTAAAAGGAATTAAAGGCCAGTGGATTAAGGTCAGGCATAATCTGTGCCTTTGGCCTTTAGCAGCTGTTTTTGAAATAGAAAATAGCCATGTGTGAAATATACTTTCATTTGTGTGCGTATGAAGAGAGGATATTGTCTGAGCTGTTGCTCTTTGTTCCTTATCTACACCATATAGAAAATGTTTTTTAGACCAGCATGCTGTGATTTCTTCTTTTTCTTTTCCCTTGAGAAAATTGGGTGCTCTTTTTTTTTTTTTCCAAGAATGAAAACTGTCTTTTTTCTCCCTTCCCTTCCTCCCTCCCTCTCTCCTTTTTCTTTGTCCTTGCTACCAGGAAGCAGTTGACAGTCAGAACTGGAAGTTATATCAGCTCGAACCTTGAGGTAGGGGAGTGTTGATGTGGGTGTACCAGCTTGAACAGTTGTGAGTCTCTGCATTAACCACAACCCACTGCAGTAAGAAACTTTTCTGACTAGGGTCGAGAGCAACACACTTCTTTCAGTGCTAGGAGCTGGAGGTATCAACATAAATTTAAAAATAATTTTATGTCTCAGTATGCGGCCGTGAATAGCCAACGTTTTGTTTTTGTGCGTGTGTGCATATGTATGTGTGTTTAACGCGTATGTGAGGTGTTGTTACATGACTGTCATGATGTGAGTACGTGGAGGTCCTCACCTTCCACCTTGTTAGAGACACAGTCTCTTTGTTGTTCGTTGCCTTGAGGCTACTTGGCCCCAAGCTTCCGGTTGCGTCTCTTGCCTTAGGAGCACTGCTCTTCCAAGCTTCGCGTGGGTTCTGGGGATTCAGAGTCAGGTCATCACCATTGCGCAGGAAATGCTTTACCAACCAATTCCCCAGCCCAGTAGTCAACTGCTTGTGCTTTTCCAGTGTGACCATCCAACTCAGAGGCTTACATATGCCAAGCAAACTCTACTGCTGAGTTATATCCCCACCCCTTAAGAGACAGGGGTCTTGCTACATAGACCAGGCTAGCCTCAAACTTGATCCCCCTGCTTGTAGTCTCCCAAGTTCGGATTGTTGCTGTTGTGTGTTTTACAGTGGATAAAATGGGATGTGGAATGCAGAAACTCCGTGTTCGCCTAGGGAGACTTTCTGTTTGCTTGGCTGAGCTCTAAGTATCAATTTTAGGGCTATCACAGGCTGCATGTGGAGGTACGTGCTGGTAAATAATCAGAGTACCATTTATTTATTCTCATTGGTTTTACCTGGTTTATTCTAATTGTGAGACTTGACTTACTTTTCCCATAGAAGGCTTTAAATATGCAACATTTTAGGGAAACAGAAGCCTGGCTTCTGAATATTAAGTTTAAAATGGAATTTCTCAGATCTTGCTGTTTCCAAAGCACTTGAGGGTTTCTTTTTTTTTTGATTTAGGGACTTAGTGCCTTAAAGGGGTGAACCCACTTTGGAGACAGTAATATTTGCTGATTTGGGCTTAATACTTAATGAGATGTAGATATTTTCTAGATTTTTTTAAATGAGAAGCCTATGGAAATTAACAGAAAAATAGATTCTTTATTATAATTTTTCTGCATCGTATGTTAATGTCTTTGCATTAGATGCCTTTTCTCCATCATATGTTAATGTCTTTGCATTAGGTACTTTTTCTTGCTTTTGTGTCAGAATACCTGACAGAAGCTACTCAAGAAGAAAGGTTTGTTGTTCTCCTGGTTTCAGAGAGATTTCAGTTTCTGATCGGGAGACAGCATGGTGTCAGGAGTTGGCTCTGTCCTTGGAGATGAGAGTGTAAGGTTGCAGTTGGTTCCGATGGCATGAACCAGGAGGCGGAGAGGACAAGGCAGAGCCTCCAGTTGGTGTAGCCTTCAAGGTCCATCCCCAGTGACCTATTTCCTCCTGTTAACCCCTGTATCCCAAAGGTTCCACAACCTCCCTAGACAGGACTACCATCTGGGAGCCAAGCGTGCAAGTGTATGAGCCTGTGGGGACATTTCAGACTCAAACCAGAACAGTATTAAAAGAGAATATGTGGGCTGGAGAGATGGCCTAATGGTTAAGTGCGCCGTCTGCTCTTGTAGAGGACCCGGGTTCGATCCCCAGCACCTACATGGTGGCTGAGAACTGTCTGTAACTCCAGTTCCAGGAGAACTCCAGTTCCAGGGGAATCTGACACCCTCTTCTGACCTCCTCAGCATTGCATGACATGGGTACACAAACCTACATGCAGACAGTACATTCATACACATAAAAAAAAATAATAATATAGGCCGGGTGTGGTGGCACATGCCTTTAATCCCAGCACTTTGGGAGGCAGAGGCAGATGGATCTTTGTGAGTTCAAGGCCAGGATGGTCTACAAAGTAAGTTCCAGGCCAGCTGGGGCTATAGGAAGACCCTGTCTTGAAAAGACAAAAAAAAAAAAAAAAAAAAAAAAAAAAGAGATACTAGATTATATCTACACATAGATAAGAATAGGTAGACGCAAAGACACTATATATAATAAATATGATATTATAGGTTATAATAAATTACCTAGTTTTATATGTATATATATGTATATACATATATATATACATATATATATAATATATATATATATGTATATAAAATAAAAGAGAACATGTGGTTTTAGACTGAATCTTGATCCTGCTGTTCTCAGCCCTGAGCACTAGTTTATCAGGCAGGATATATATGTTTCCCTTTTACCTAATTCTCCCTCATAAAGAAAAAACTTGGAGGTTTTTTTCTAATTTATATGTATGAGTATTTTGCCTGCATGTATGTACGAGTACCCATGTTGTATGATGCACATTGAGACCAGAAGAGGGCTTTGGATCCCCTGAAACTGAAGTTACGGATGGGCTACTAGCTGCCATGTGGGTGCTGAGAACTGAGATCAAGTGTGTCTCCTGAGCCACTAAGCCACCTCCTTAGTTGTTGGGCGCTGAGAACTGAACCCAGGTCTTCTGCAAGAGCAGCTGCTCTTACCACTAAGCCATCTCTCCAGCCCATTTGAATCTCTTGTATAGTAGTCCTGATTTTCACGTGTGTGTGTGTGTGTGTGTGTGTGTGTGTGTGTGTGTGTGTGTCCTCAGAGGACAGAGGAGAGTGATGAATCCCCTCAAGCTGAAGTTAGAGACAGTTGTGAACTATCCAACATGGATGCTCTGACCTCGGCTGAGGTCCTCTGCAGGAACAGCAGGGCCTCTTAGCTGAGCATCTCTCCGACCCTAATAGTCATGATTTTCTTTTGTTCAACAGGGATTTCCAAGTGATTTTTCTCCTGAGTCGGAAGGTATAATTTATAAGTTTTCTTGCCTTCTGAATGGTTTCCTGGCTAGGAAGTATGTCCTGAGGGTTGCTGTTCTTTGTTTTATGAAGAGGACCAGAAAATGAAGAGTTTGGCAAGATCCATCTCCCAGCAATGGTGTGATGAAGAGCTTCCTGTAGTGAAGACTTGTTACATTTATAGACCAGTATTATTTCAGACTCTCTAAAGGAAATGTTTGTCTATGATAGCGAAAGAACTTGTTTATTCTACATTTTTCTTCACTGTATTTTTAACATTGAGGAAATTACCGAAAGAGCTTTGGCAGAGTGAAGACAGATGAGTAAAATCAGATTGAATTTGTGGAATGCATTAATTCAATTGATGTTTCTTAAACTCTCAAATAAGGGCCAGCATCCTTGGCTTAAGAATTGATGACAGATTTGCCCCAGGGAGCTTGTGCTTGTCTTGAGGGAGGCTAGGCAATACTTAAGGCTAACAAAAATTTTAAGCAAAGTAGTTATTTTAGAAAGGAAGACATGAGAACTTTGCATTTTGAACTGTTCCTTATATGGCATGACATTTAGAGTATATCTCAGCCTTAAGTCTCTCCATTTGGGAAAGAAGTTGGACTCAGAAGCATTCTTAGATGAGTGTACCTGCAATAAAACAGACTTTAATTAAAAGTACTTTTTGACCCCCCTGTGGGCCCAGAAATATTAGCCATTCAGAGATGTTTGGGAGAAAAGTGGTTTTTACTTTGGGAATGGTAGTTATATGACAAGGAAACTGTGCATTAAGAGTAAATACTCGTGTTTATTTTTGTCTTCTTAGGCAGCATTGCATGGATATGTGCTATAAGTAGAGGTTATAATCTTAGTCTAAAGGACTCTGACCTGGGAGCCAGCAGGAAATCAAGGTGGGATCTGTCACCTCAGGAGTTCAAGTCCTTAGATCCCCATGTGGGCAAACACATATTAATCAGCTTTTGAGAAGAAAAGGTATTTTTAAAAGCCTTGTATAGTTGTATTTTTGAACTTTTATTAGAAATTTATAACAAAATAAAAAGTAATTGCCAATAACAATAATGGTATTACTTCATTTGGCTTACCCAGCAAATCAGTGTTCAGTCATGTCTAGTACCTACTGCTTCAGAATTTCTTTTCATGGCTGAGTAATATTCCATTTTATGCAAATACCACATTTTGTTTATGTGTACAGTTGTTGATGGACCTAACTTACTGTTTTTGTACTATGGGTAACAACTGGATTTTAAAACATAAAATACAATAGAAAATGTCTGCTTTTATGAGATCCCTATTTTATGAAGCATATATATAAAGGTCTGCCTCAGAATGTAATTTATTTATTGCATTTGTGTGTGTGTGTGTGTGTGTGTGTGTGTGTGTGTGTGTGTGGTGGGGGCGAAGGTTTGTGTATCCCCGGCTGGCCTGCAGCTGTTTAGATTACGTTGTCCTTGAACTTGCAAGATCTTCCTTCTTCTGCCTCTCATGATGTGGGGTTTCAGGTGTGTATTGTCACACTTGGCTGGATCATGGTATAAAATGCATTCTTGCCAACATTGAAAGTAGGCCCGTGTGTGACCCCTTCCTGTGGTGGATTGGATCCCTTGGTGTCTAGGCAGTCCCACAGTGTATTTTCTTTGCTAAGATTTTCATGCCTCTGCAATGAGAAGTTTCTGGCTAGGTGAGGCGTAATATAAGTCAGTATAAACATCTCTAATCTAGAAATTTTAGAAAGTAAAAGTCCTTCTTTATTTGATGCAAGAAGCTATAGACCCACTTTTAGATTTTTTCCTTACATTGTTTTCTTTAGATAATTTAATTTTATGAGTAACTTATTCCAAAGGTAAACCAACTCTGTTTCTGTTAGAGGCTGCTGTGACCCTGTGCCTTAACTAGAATGTGTTTCCTTTCCTGCTGTTCACAGATGAGGTGCAGTGCAGTGTTGAGTATTGTGACTTTTGGAATAAAATGGATCTAGATTCAAACTTTGTGCTACTGGCTAGCTGAAGCACATTAGGAAGCTGTTTGTTCACCTTATACAGGATTTATAGGGTTAGAGCTGGTTTGTGTTGAAGATGGAACTACACTGGGGAAATCATACAATGCAATATTATTAAAAATTTTGCAACTTTATCTCCTTTATTTCATGTAAACTAGACATACTGTTCCCTAGCCTGTCCTCTGGGGGTGAACCAAATGATTTGTAGAGGTTCTTATGCTATTTCCCCTAGTCTCCCATCTGAAGAGAGAAGACCTGTTCTGAGGCCTGAATGGCTGTAGTGACCTTTATCTGTATGAGTTCAGAACAGAGCTCGTGTTCATGTAAATGGGTTTCTGGAATGCCCTGGGCGCCAGCCACATTTCTAACAGTCTGCAGAAGGTCCTTAGAAATGAGCAGATTGGAACACTAGCAACAAAATCGGGTACATTAGATCTACTCCATGTATATACATTTACTGGTTCAGAGTTCATTCTCATGGATTCAGCTCTGAGTGCCTACATTAGGATGCTGAAAAGAATATTACCTGGTAAGCCATTTGTTATAGATTAGTTAAAAGAGTTTTGGAGGGCAGTTACATCTTAAGAGTGTATGTGTGTGTGTGTGTGTGTGTGTGTGTGTGTGTGTGCCTGTGCCTGTGCCTGTGTGTGTATGTGCTACTAAATCCTGTTCTCAGTGAATTAGGGCTTTTTGCCCCCCACCTTTTTTAGAAACAGTTGCATTGGACTGTGCTGCTGTTGTCTGCCAGGTCTTGTGACACTTTCTGGGTTGGGAGCTATGCAGTGTTTCCTGTGCTGGGCAAGGGCTAGAGTATGAGAGGAAGAACAGGAAGAGCACATGAACTCATGGGGTGTAGCTGGTTTACAAAAATCCCACACGTCCACAGTGATACACTTAGAAGGAATCTGAGAGAACCAGACATGAGCCAGGCAGCACTGTTTGTGGTTTCCAGGGTTGCTCTGGACTCCACAGTGTGCTGGGAGGGCGGGGAGCACCTCTGGGACAGGGTGGTGTGTGACGGGTTAGGGTTAGACACTGAAGTGCCCTCCTCCTTCATTAAGATCAACTTCTGTGTAGGACTTTGGAGTAGTAATTTTACGTTCTTTGCTTTGTAAGATTTGCTGTTGACCAACAGTTTAACAATACCAATCCATAATTCAAAAGAACCCTTGTTTTATGGGAAAGATGTATTGAGACCACACATGCAAGAGCACAGATGGCCTCTGGAATACCAGAGAGTGTTACCAAAGGCCACTAAACCAATGAAGCAAATATGGGTCTCCTTGAGTCAAGCAAGACTCCTCCATCAGCACCAGCTACACCTCACCTGCCTGGAAATACTGTGCAGCAGAGGCAGCCATATGCCTGTATATCCCAAATCTAATTGGCTATTGGCTCTCTCCTTGGAGGAATAACCCACGGCTGATGCCACAAGCTTACATCCTCTACTGGTTAGGAGCTGTTATAAACCACAGATAAGACCTCTTTTTTTTGTCAATTTTTTTTTTTTTTTTTCAAAAAAAATAACTTTTTAAAAAACATTTTTATTGATGCTTTGTGCATTTCGACAATCACACACCTTTTCTAATTCAGTTCAGGCATATTTCCCTTTCCCTTTCCCCCCACCCCCCCATCCAGATCATGTATTTCTGCCGTAATGTCTTGCATCTTTCTTTTGTTTTTTTTTTTTTTTCATTTTTTAGCTACTGAAGTGAATAATCATGAGTACAGGCATCTTCTTGTGCAAAACCATCTGCAGGGCTGTGTGCCCAAACCCCCACAGCTCCACCGATCCAGTGGGGAGGTGACGAGGTTGTTTTATCAATCAAATTGCTCAAATGAGTGTCCAGACTACATCGCTGGTAGTTTCAGCATTAACCCCAATCGCAGCCTTACATTCTACCGCACCTTTCCACGATTGGTTTCTGGTCTTAGAAAAGGGGCACAGGTGGAGAGAAGCAAAACACTCTACTAAAGAAAAAAACTTTCTCTGGAGCTTTTGTCTTGGACTTTGGTCAATTTGGGCTGTTTCCTTTCATAGGCCGACAGTTTGTCCAAGAGTACTTTCGAGCCTTGATGAAGCACAAGCATTAGATATATAGGTATTTAAGCCAGCACTAATATGGATTTGGTAGCGTGTACTTGCATAGACAGCATATGTTTGGTGATATGTAATCTATGAGTTAGCAATTTTTTCCCCCTGTTAATATGGCAGGCTTTTACTGTGGCTTATAACATACTCCTAACCTGTAGAGGATGTAAAGCGTTATGTGCATCAGCCATGGGTTATTCTCCAAGGAGGAGCCAAAGCCAATTAGATTTGGGATTATACAGGCACATGGCTGCCAATGCTGGACAGTATTTCCATGAGGTGAGGGTGAGTTTTGGATGCTGAGGTCGGAGTCTTGCTTGACTCAGGAGACCAGTAATTTGCTTCAGTTGGTTTAGTGGCCATTTGGCAGAACATAAGGGGAGAACTGAGAAGATGACCGCAGTGAACATTGAGGAAAGGGGAGAAGAAAAGCCTCAGATTGCATAAACATCGAACCGTCTGTGGATCCTACAGTGTAACCAACTAGTTTATAATGGAGTGACTAAGAAACTTATACCTTCTGGGCCACAAAGGTTTTGATAGAAGATCTTCTTTGCGCTCCCCCCAGTAGAACAAGGAGAATTATGACGATGATGAAGGTCCGTCTCCAACTGTAAATGGAGACAACTATTAGAGAGGTAATCTCTTTATAAAATGGTAAAAATGCCTTCTTCAATGACTAATAGACATAGGAACTGTGAAAGGATATATCTCTATTCATAAACCGAAATTGTAATAATAAAGTCTTGGGGCTATGCAGCTTAGGCAAGATATTAAAAGCGCAGGAAGCTCTGACATCAAGCAATGGATTGTGCTCTACCAGAGGGATTTGGCCAGGGGATCGAAGTCCCCACAAAAGGTAAGTGCTCCTTGCCTCTAAGTTGGTTTACCTGCAGGAGGAGAGGCATAAGACCCTGCTGCCGAAGACCTTAACGTTAAATGGAGGATGTATGAGACCCTGTATATTAACAGGAAAAAAAAATGTAATTGGATAAATTCCATCCAAAAATGTGTTTCACCAAACGTGATCTAACTATTAGTGCTGTTTAAATGGCCTATATATCTAAATGTGCTTGTGCATCAATTAGTAGGTTTGAATAGGTGTATTCTGGACAAACTGTTCAGCCATGAAAGGAAACGAGCCAGAATTGACAGGAGTCAAGACAACGCTCAGACAAATAGACTAGCTTGGCTTTCACCCTGAGCCCTTTTCTAAGCCCAGGGAAAACAATCTGCAGAAGAGGGGGCATGATGGAATGTAAGGGGCTCTTACCGGAAAATGTTGGCGCTGGTGCGACAACAAACCGAGGACTATATGATCGAGATGTCAGTGATGCGCACAAGCAGATTGGTGTGAACGGTGAAACTACAGCAATATAGCGTGGACACTCATTTGATCAACTTGATTGACATACAAGTCCCCCCCCCCAGATGGTGGGACCCATGGGCTGTGGGGGTTTGGGCACAACAGCCTGCAAATTGGTTTTACATGAAGGATGCTTGTACTCATAAATTATCACTTATTGCTAAAAAAAGAAAAAAAATACTGAGAGATGCAGGACAGTTATGGCAGAATGCATGATCTGGGATGGGGTGGGGTGGGGTGGGGGGAAGGGAAAGGGAAATATGCCTGAACTGAATTGGAAAATGATGTATGAAACACACAAAGCATCAATAAAAAAAAATAAATAAAAAAAAACAACAAAAAAACCCCCAAAACAAAAGAACCCTTGTTTTAAGAGAGGAGAGCCCTGCAGCCTAGTCCTCACATATTGGTTAGAGGAGAGCCCTGTAGCCTAGTCCTCACAAACTGGTTAGAGGAGAGCCGTGCAGCCTAGTCCTCACATACTAGTTAGAATTGGGCCCAGAACCCAGGTCCCACTTTCTCCTGGTTGTAGCTGGTTTCCAGGTAACTCAACATTTTATATAAGCTGACTGTGAATCTCTGAGTGTGTCCCCTAAGGCACATAGTCTTGATTTATGTAAAGCCTGTGTGCTCTAGGTATTGGGGTGACATTATAAGGCATATCAAAATGGCTTCCTGTAGTGGGAGAAAGTGTTTATAAGTAACTCAGTGTTTATAAGTGACTCAGCATGTGTCACTTCAGATGGCGAAGTCGTGTGAATGCTAGGCTGAGGGTGGCACCCATCCAGGGCTGGAGAGTGGACGTCTGACTTGTTATATATACAGTGTATTGTCATGGCAGTGTGAGCTGTTTCATAAGGGATAAATGGTTGCATTTGTAAATAGATTTCAGTTTACTTGTGCAGAGCATATTTTATTTCAAGTAGAGAGCTGGGTTTTCATGCACAACTGAATTTTACTTGTAGTGCTGGAGACAGTGTGTACATGTGGGTTTGGAAGGTTAGTAACTGGTACTGGACTTGGGACACTGCTTTGCATCATTTGTTCTGGGTCTTGTATCATGGGAGGTCATTAAGTCGCAGTGTTCCCATTTTCTGACCTTGCTACACTTCTTGGTCTGAACCTAGAGACCTGGGTGGTCAGTTCTTGTTTGGGGAACATCTTCAGTGTTCCAAGGAACTACCTTTGGGAGGTGCTTCCTTACTACCAACCTTATTTTTTTTTTTTTCTGGGATGAGAGGTTTGCAAATGTCCAAGGAGTTCAGTCTCTGCAACTTTTTGTCACTTAACATTTGACACGTGTGGGGAGATTTCCTGGGGAAACCTTTTCTGTGCTGAAGGTTGACTTTTCATTATTAAAGCAGAAATAAGAAAACATATATTTGAAGTAAGAATAAATGCTGGTAGGTTGCCAGATAAAAAGCTCAGTACCGGGTGTGGGATACTTTCCCTTGAGCTGTTGGCTAAGGGTGTTCTAGACACACCCCTCAAACAATACAGGCCCTTAGGATTGCTCTTGATTGCACAAGAACTTAATGGTACCACTATTTCTGAAAACGACATGCACTTTGGTCATAGGACATGGAAAAGTCAAGTTGGTACTGACCGAGAAGCTGCTTCCTTGCCAACTAGCTTTCATAGTACTGGAAGGGGTTATGTAGGCTGCGAGGGAAGATAGTTCCTCAACATTCTTAACCTAGTTGTTAATCCTGAAAGCTATAACAACTGGCCTAGTAAGATATGCCCATTGGGGTAATAGTGGCCTGAGTGTTATGGGGGATAACAACCACTGCCTGGATTTAAGGCCCACTAAATAGGAGGAAATACATGTCTGGTACTGTAAATCTGGCCAAGCATCCATGGTTGGGGAATTCGTAGGCACCAGGAATAAACTTACTATTATTTTACTAAATGGACAGAGTATCAAATTTCCCTCCAAATTCATATCTCTATACCCATAATTTAGTGTGGCTCTCAGACCTCATTAGAAGTTTCTTTGTGTGGTGGAGAGCAGTTAATGCAAAAACTCAAAACTGGTTAAAGTGAAGAGAATTAGGTGTCTGTGGAGTGCTCAGCCACAAGTGGGGCATCTACATTGCATCCAATTTCCCCAAGGCTCAGGCAGCATCATGAAAGAAGAGCCGGAGTCACAGAGGAGTGGACAAACAGCATGTTCTAGGCATGACAGGACCACTGTACTCACAAACTCATAGGAGCTACGGTTGCTTACACAAAATCAGGCCAATCACTATCCCAGCATGGAGGGAGTAAGGGCTTCCACACCACCATGAGGAGCTGGAATCAGTTAATGGCTGTGGAGAGGAAAGAGTCAGTTTTTTTTTAAGCATGTGGCCCCTGGTAGGTTGACCGTGGCCCCTGGTAGGTTGACCGTGTCCAGTGGCTTACCCCACACCTATATGTATTTGTCCTTAATTGGACTCACTGGGCTATAAAAACCAAGAGGACGGGAAGTTGGGAGAAGAGGGGGTAAGGATGGGGCAGAACTGGGAAGTTGGGGGGAGGAGTTGGGGATAAATATCAAAATACATGAAATTCTCAAAATGTAATATAAATGTTACATTTAAAAGAATAAATGGTGGGTTTTCTATGGACTCTTGAGCAGAATATCCTCCAGAAAATGTATTTACTTAAAATGATGGTCTTCACAGAGGACTGTCTATCTCTTATATCTATATATGTATATCTATTTCTCCTCCTTCAAGAGTTCATTAAATGACCAACCATGCTCATCAAACTTGGGATGAGTTGACCTTTGCTTATATTGTGTTCAGTAATTTGCACCACTTTTCTTGCCCGTTCTTATAATTTTATCCATGCTATATGTGATTAGGATCCTGATGATTAAATTGTACATTTTCTTTGATGATTTCCAATTTTAATAAAATGGGACTATCCAATAAAGACATGTGTTTTGAAGTACTTTGCTGGAATCTGAAGCTTGTTTCCCTCCCTCCCCCGATTTATGTGTGGAAATCTTAGCTTCAGTGTGATGGGATTGAGGACCTGGAGACTTTGGGAGGTGATCAGGTCTTGAAGAGGCAAGGTTGCTTGCTGTGTCTACTGCCCACCAGATGAGGACACTGGGAGGAGTCTTGACTTCTGCACATAAGCCTGCTGGTACCTTGACTTTGGACTTCCCAGCGTTTGAGACTCTGGGAAGTAAATGTACCTACCCAGGCTTGGGAGTTAACTAAGAGGTGCTTTTTTTTTTTTTAGCAAAATGGGACTTGATGTGGAATTGTCTTGCCAACTTTCTTCATCTTTTTCCCGGCATCTGTAGATAAAAGAATAATTAGAATTAAAAGAAGAGTCCACAACACAGCACTTTGATATGCACCAAGATTAATTTGGCTGGGACTAAGAAAGAGTGTCTTGAGCTTCTACCACTTCAGTGGGCAAAGGTATTTTTAGTCTCTGTTAATATGTATCTGAGGAGAAAAAGGAATTTAAATATTCTCTTTCATTTTGGTGTTGTGATTTCCACAGTAGCTTTCCCCCCCCCCCCACCTTCTGTGACAACACCCTGTCCTGCCTAGCTTAATGAGCACAAATATTTGGTGAGGATGTAATATTGACATAGACAAACAGGTTACATATGCCCAGACACACACTTTTTCTCTTGGTTAGGTACATTGTTACTGTCTTTTCTCTTGAGAAAAAATATGGGCTGGATTTACATTAACGTGGGTAGTTATCTGTCTTGTGCACCTTCATATTTACTTACCCAAATATAAAGTTTTCAGTTTCAGTATTGGCTTAACATAGGAAAGTGTCAGTTTATGAAAAGCACATTCTTTTTATAGCTAACAAAAGTGATTTCCAAATATGTACTTATTAGTAAATGTAGAAAAAGCTCTGTCACCAAGTGGGTCTTCTGCTGTGGTGTCCATATTCTGGCTGTTGATGGTCACGGGCAGCCTGCTGGGTGTCTGTGGGCTGATGAGGGAAGGCTCCAGCCTTGGCCACTTCCTCAAGCCCTGGGGAGAGGAAAGCGCACCTGTAAGGCACTCACTTACCTCAAAATAAGCCCCAAACCAGTTCTCCTTTACAGCAACCATGAGGGGGTGGGAAAGAGAGGAGGCAGAGGCCCTCTGTCCCATAGATGTCCCTGCCAGCTCCCATGCTCCAGCTCCCATGCTGCACCTACTCTGAGACCTGGAAGCTTATGGGGCCTTTTTGGTTGGTTAGGGCCCAGTATTGTTAGGCTTGGCTTAACTATTACCATCTGGAAGGTTAGGCTGAGCAGAAGCACTGAGTTGTCTGAGCCCCCCCCCCCATGTGTGTTCTGCTCCTGTCCCATGGTCCTCCTTAATTTCTTCTTTCTACGTCCTACCTGAAGTTGCTCTTCGCTTTTCTCCCAGCCTTGAAGCGTGGTAGAGAGCGCCATGTCTCCTACCCGATACAGGCTTTCAGTCTAGAGGCTGGAGATGGAGCCCCTGCCCCGTGATAGTTTCTCTTCTACTCCTGGCTCCCACAAGGCTCATCTTAGGTGTGTGCTGCTAGCCATAGCTCCTCATTCATTCAGCACTTGGCTGCTGGATTGCAGTCTTCACTCTACATGATTCTAGTGGCAGTTCCAGCTGAGGTCTAGTTTGTCTGGGACTGGGGTGGGACTGGCACAGTCTAGATGCCCAGGACACAGTCAGTCTCCAATGGGTCTGAGTGGGCCACCGTGAGGAGTCACTGTTCTAGATGTTGTTAGTGCCAGGACCCACTTCTCATGTGAAGTTCAGAGATCTGACCTGCTGGGTAGAACACTCCGCTTCACATGTGGCAGGTGATTCAGGGAGCATCAATCATACTCTTCTCTCCAGGTCTCTTTACTTCCTCTTCCTCCTCTTCTTTCCCTACAAGCCAGGCCCCTTGGTACTCTGGCAACCCTTCCATCTGCTGGCTTGCCTCATTCCCACCACCTGTGCCTGTTCCTAGAGGACTGAGCCCAGCCAGAGAAGGGTGCACAGGAAGTCTGTTAGATCCCCTTCCCACCTCAGCAGAGCCTCAGTGCTGCCTAGAAGTGAAACCTTGTCCTCATTGCCCCCCCCACCTCCATAATGAATTTCAACCTTCTCCATGCATCTTAAATCTCCAGTTTCAACTTCTTTCCCATTCTTATTTTTGGTACATAATCTTTCTACCAAGATGGACAAACTGGACAGGTGAAGGCCACTGTCTGCTCCCCCCCCCCCCGACTCTTGGTCTCTGCCTGGTCCTGAACCATATTCTCTGTTTGCATTTTTCTGCTAATAATTAAAGACAGATCCCTCTCACTTTTTATAAAGCAGCTTCTCCACTAACTTGTTTTAGCATTCCTGTTGTCAAAATGTGGATGTTTAGTGATGTGTTCATGTGGGTTTTTTATTTATTTTTTTTATTTTATTATGTGTATGAATGTACTGTCTGCATGAAGGTCTGTGCACCTGTGTCGTGCAATGCCACTCTGTGTACCCGTGTCATGCAATGCCGCGGAGGTCAGAAGAGGGCGTCGGATTCCCCTGGAATTGGAGTTAAAGACGGTTCTCAGCCGCCATGTGGGTGCTGGGGATCGAACCCGGGTCCTCTGCAAGAGCAGTTGATGCTCTTAACCGCTAGGCCATCTCTCCAGCCCTGATGTGGGTTTTTTTAAAAAAATATTTTTCTTCTTTCTAACTTTGTGTGATTATCATTTATGTTTTTAAGGTCAGGGAAGAGTTGTGTTTCTTTTAAATAGAAATTCATATGCCTGTTAAGCTGATTTTTTTTTTTTTTTGAGATGAAGTCTCCCTGTAGCCCCAGCTGGCCCCTGGAACTTGGTATATAATCTATAGACCAGCCTAGTTTTGATCTCACAGCAATCTGTGTTCTTCTGCCTCCTGAGTGCTGGGATTAAAGGCATGTGCTGCCCACTTGGCTAAGCTAATTCTTTTACCCATTAGCTACCTTAATGGGGAAACCTTTAGTATTTTCAATTGGAGTAGGAAAACTGTTCTCTGTCCTCAGATTTTTACTTAGAAGAATAATGTAGCCTTTCTATGACTGCACTGAGATTCTAACTTTTCCTGTTTATTTTGATAGCAGATCACTGATTTGGTGGAGAAACTTTATTTGATACTCAACAAGTGATATGAATAGAACCTTTGCGTGGAGCCGAGGTAGACTTGGCGCTCTTTCTTCTGCCTCAGGCAGACACTGTCTCTTCTCCCAGGAGCACCGTGGATGACTCTGTTCCACAGTGATGATGGAACTTCTTCACGGCTGGGAAATGACCTAAGACTTGAGCCGGGCTTCTGACTTAGTGCCTTCTGAGTCGCTTGCTGGTGGTGTATGTGTTTGTGTGTAGCCTCTGTGTTTCCACAGTTTTGTGGATGGAAATCGAAGTGGTTTCAGGAACGCTTCCTCATGTTTCCTTCTGACTTTAGAAAGGACATTTGGCAACTTTTGTGTGGCTGACACAGCACTGCCCTAACAGATTTCTTCTCCCGTGCTTCTCTTCTGTGGAAGTGGATACGGCTCTGGTGACAGTTGTTTTCCTGAACTTGGGGCTAGCAGCTTATGTTTTTATTTCTTTGATATGTGGTTCTTACATTTCAAGTGATGATTATGAAGCCTGGAGATCCCACACAGCATCTTTGTACCAAGCACCTTTGCATCTGACATGTCAAAGCCAAGGGGAGTGTCAGGTCAGCAGCCCAGTGTCTGTGTTCTGCTGTGACTTCGCTAACTTGAGTGACTCCTAAGGTTTTCAGTCTCTCCACTGTTAACCAAAATCTTGGCTCACTTTGTGTGGAAAACTACATAATTATATATTCTAATATTGTTTTCTGCTAAAAGACCATTTGAACCTCTGCTTAAAGTAATCATAAATGTTATACTTGATAGCATCATTACTTTTGGAAATATGCTAATTTAGTTAGTATACATCCAGTTTCATCACCAGCTGAACATTTGAATTTCTTCCTTTGAAAACTTGAAACTTCTTTACATTTAGTTATTTTGGGGGCCCCTCACTTGTATGTATTAGACTGGCTTAGAAGCTTGCAGATTTTAAGGGTTGAGGAGGGTTGTTTTTATTGTATTATAACCAGGAGGACCTTTATTCTTGCCTGCCTGTGACACTGCGACCAACAGTGGAGTCCCTCCCCTAATCTGGGTCCTGGTCACTTTTCCTACGTGTCTTAGGACATATCAGAAAAGCTAGAGGCAGCTATTTTATCCAGGTACCTAAAACAGTTCCCACCCGCCTGCCTGCCTTCCTAAGGACCCATAACCATAGGTGTCCTTTACCATCCACGTCATTGGTGGTGCTTAGGGTTGTGGAGCCAGTGTTAACTGCTCCTCTGTTTACTTATCTCTGTTTCCTGTCTGTTAACCAAAGGTGTCCTCCTTAAATCAGTCAGGCTGGTTTTGCCCCTTTGTGGTCCTGGCTCCTCTTTCAACTGCCCTGCGGTGTCTGTCACTGTTGCCTCTACCTGGCCACACCCTGCTCAAGGCTTGCTGAAGTAGAACTTGCATTCTGACTGGTGTTTTTCCACCCATGCTGTGTGCAGTCTGGTTCTTTTTTTTTTTTTTTAACATAGTTTTTAAATTTTTTTAAAATTTATTTTTCTCTATGTGTATGAATGTACTGTCTGCATGCAGGTCTGTGCACCCGTGTCGTGCAATGCCGTGGAGGTCAGAAGAGGGTGTTGGATTCCCCTGGAACTAGAGTTCTCCTGGAATTGGAGTTTCAGACCGTTCTCAGCTGCCATGTGGGTGATGGGGATCGAACCCGTGTCCTCTGCAAGAGCAGTTGGTGCTCTTAACCGCTAGGCCATCTCTCCAGCCCCCAGTCTGGTTCTTAATTAGTATGAGATGCTCATCTTTTTTTTTTTTTTTATAGCTCTTAGTTTCATTTTTTACAAAAAGGCTAAGGTTAACAACCTAAACGTTAAAGGTCTGATTCCCAGCACCCACAAAAAGGGCAAACATTCCTAGTATAGACTCTTGTTCCTCTTTTATACCCCCTAAGGCTGTCATGGGCATTTGCTCTGAATAGGGGAGGGGAGAAGAGAGTGAAAATGCTGAAGCGACAGACTTTAGGGCACCAAAAATCAACAGAAAGTCCTATTGCTTGAATGAGGCTGGGACTTAGAAGGTGGTGTGTACAGCCCAGCCTGCCACTTGAAATGAGCTTCAGCATGCACAGCTAGGGATTTAGCAATCTGGAGAGTGTGTGAAACACTGAGGAACTAGAAGTAGCTGCAAATTTTACACCAGAATAATCCTCCCCACATTGAGAGAAAGCTCTTGCCAGTTCTTTTTATTCAGCACTACACAGAGAAGCATGGAATCCCTCTGGTCAGTGATGAAGCTGCTCTAGTTTGGATCCTGAGTATTCCTAGGGTCCTGTGTGGGCTTGGACCCAGCCCGTGGTGTGAGGAGAGGTTGTGAACGTTTAAGAGGTAGAGCCCAGGGGGTGGTTTTTAGGTCACTGGGGATTTAAATGTAGTTGGAGACTCTGGGACTCTGTGTGCCCTTTCTCTTTTGCATCCCAGACACAAGGTGAGTGGTGGCTTCATCCACACGTCCCTACCATCACGTGCACCCTACCGCAGGCTTCAAAGCCAAGGGGCCACCAGACTGGGGATTGAGGCCACCAACACTGTGAGCCTTTGTAAAACAAACC
Organism: Rhizomys pruinosus; assembly: GCA_009823505.1. Classification (NCBI taxonomy): domain Eukaryota; kingdom Metazoa; phylum Chordata; class Mammalia; order Rodentia; family Spalacidae; genus Rhizomys; species Rhizomys pruinosus. The sequence goes on along the minus strand of VZQC01001525.1, from coordinate 654,190 downwards.
TTTTCTCTTTGAAAAGATTGATTCATCTTAGGCAGTTGAAATAGTCATAGAAATCTGACTAACATAGAAGTTCTGGGCTAAGATAAATTTTTTGGAGTTAATTGTATTTTTAATTCTAGAGAGTAAAGCTAAAAGAAATATTAAATTGATGTAACCCTAAGAATTTTTCTTTCCTAAAATACCACTTGAGATGGGGGATCTTGCATCTTTTGCATTAGAATAGAAGCCCTTGCAGGCAGGCCTGCCAGTAAGGTTCCCTACTGTGTTCCCAGAGAGTTACAGCACCAGCTTAGTGAAGGACTAGTGAATGAATGAATGAATGAATGAATGAATGAATGACAAGCTTGTGTGCTTTGTCTTGGAATGGTGGAAACAGATGAGTTGGTAGAGCAAATGGCTTATATATCCCAGTGGTACTGCATCCCCAGCCCGTTCCCATTCATAAACATCTGAGTGATACTGCATCCCCAGCCCATTCCCATTCTTATATATCCGAGTGATACTGCATCCCCAGCCCGTTCCCATTCTTATATATCCGAGTGATACTGCATCCCCAGCCCATTCCCATTCTTATATATCCGAGTGATACTGCATCCCCAGCCCGTTCCCATTCTTATATATCCGAGTGATACTGCATCCCCAGCCCGTTCCCATTCTTATATATCCGAGTGATACTGCATCCCCAGCCCGTGAAATTTTTTTTTTTTTATTATTTATTTTTGTATGTGTTGACTGTATTGTTTGCAGCAGGGTCTGTGCACCCGTGGTGCAATGCCAGCGGGAGGTCACGACAGAGGGGTTGGATTCCCCTGGAACTGGAGGAAATTTTTTTTTTTTAATTATTTATTTTTGTATGTGTATGATGTATTGTTTGCAGCAGGTCTGTGCACCCGTGTGTGCAATGCAGCGGAGGTCGCAGAGGGCGTTGGATTCCCCTGGAACTGGAG
>VZQC01001525.1:538876-646316 GCA_009823505.1 Rhizomys pruinosus | reverse complement strand
GGTAGGGAGAGGCTTGGGATGGGGATGGTGTGGGAGGGGTGAAGACGAGCGTGGTAGGGAGAGGCTTGGGATGGGGATGGTGTGGCAGGGGTGAAGCCAAGCATGGTAGGGAGAGGCTTGGGATGGGGATGGTGTGGGAGGGGTGAAGACGAGCGTGGTAGGGAGAGGCTTGGGGTGGGGATGGTGGGGGGTGCAGGCATTGGGTGTGCCAGCAGGATTTTGGGGAGTTCTCCAGTGTGGCTAAAGGACAGAAAGCAAGATGAGGCCATGAGGTGTGAGGACTGGATCAGTCAGATGGGTCAGGGAGCAGAAGCCCCTGCCAGGGCTTTGGAGGACATATGGGGCCATCTCTGAAGATCCCATGGGAAGAAAGTCAACCCTTGGTGCACTTAAGTGTGAATGTTTCTTTTTGTTGTTACTTGTTTGATACAGAAATATAAGTACCTGGTGTGGTTGAGAAGTGGCAGTGCTGAGGTGGCCTTCTGAATTCTTACCCTGCAGCTCCGCTGAAGACCGAGTGGTCAGGAGTCACACGTGTCCTGTGAGAGGGGCAGTAACGCCCCTGTTGCGGCTCAAGTTTCAGTGGAGTGTGGACGTGGTACACGGCTTTGTGATGTTCAGAGCAGAGCTCTCGTTGGGTTATGGCTGGGGCAGACAAGCACAGTGTGACCTGGACTGGTATCTGGCAGGCTGAGTGCTGACTGATATATTTCCATTTTTAGCTCCAGGGTCCTGGTGAAGCCAGGAATAATCCAGAAACTCTGCCATCAGCACTTCTAGATCTGCACATCAGGGAAGAGTCACAAGGACTGCCTTATCAATTATAATTTCTGATATCAAATCATTGTCTGGCAAAGTAGTTGGTTCTGACAATAAGAAGGACCCTTTGGAAGTGGATTTCAATTTTAAGTACATTAAGTTAAGTACATTTGGCGCTGGAGTGATGCTCAGCAGTTAAGAGTATGGCTGTTCTTGCAGAGGGACCCAGGTTTGGTTCCCAGCATCCACATGATGGCTAATAACCATCTGTAGCTTCAGTTCTAGGGGATCTGATGCCCTCTGCTGACCTTTGTGGGCTTTGAATGACACAGGCGCACTTACATACATGCAGGCAGAACACACATATACATAAAATAAAAATAATAAATAAAATACTTTAAAAAGTACATTTAAATTAATCAAACTGTGTGTGCATGCGAGTGTGTGTGTGTGTGTGTGTGTGTGTGTGTGTAATTGATTATTGAGGAGGCAGTCTAATACTCTATTTCCAGTTTACTTTCTGTATATGCCTGAATACTTCCAAGTTCTAAGAGCCCAAATCCTGATGTGGGCCCCCACTACAGTCAGAGCTTTTCTGTGGATTCCTGCAGGTCATAAGCTTCTTTGGAATTATCCTATTATCTTGTATTATAGGCAGGTAAAAACCAGACTTTGCCTTTTTCCCTTTTTAGGAGAAAGAAAGCATGTGGCCTTGAAGATCTGTCATGTCTAACCTGATTGGATTGCTTTGTATGGTGATAAATAGGTGCACATGGTCTGCATTCCGGTGTGTGCATGCACACACATGCATGTATGTAGGGGCAAGTTGCTTTCCGAGGGCATGCAGTCCAGGGGTGGAAGAGCTGGCTTGGGCCTGGCGTTTCTTTTTCTTTTCTTTTTTTTTTTTTTTATGTGTATGATACATTGCCTGCATGTTCACCTGTGCCATGCAGTGCCCACAGAGGTCAGAAGATGGCATTGGATCCCCTGAAACTGGAGTTAAGGGTGGTTGTTAGCCACCATGTGTGTGCTGGGAATTGTACCCAGGTCCTTTGCAAGTGCAGTCAGTGCTCTTAACCACTGAACCATATCTCTAGCCCCTGGGCCTGGTGTTTCTGATACTGAGACCCGTTCTCTTGGATTAGACTACAAAGCTGAATTAATTTTAAGGAAAAAATATTACACATGAAATGAGGAAACATATAATGCCCAATTATTCCAAGTCAGTGAGTCAAATCTCTGCAGTGAGGATTTTAGGAGAAAAACAATTTTTGTTTCTTCCTAATGGGATGGAAATATAATTTGTGTTAAAATAAGGATAAGATGAAATAAAATCAGATTAAAGGCAGAAGTAAAATATCATTTTCAAACAAACAAAAGATTAAGATGGTAAATTTTAAATTAAAATGTTAATCTTGGATACTCTGTTCATTCTATAATTACTTTATAATTAAACTATAATGTCAGTGGGAGTATGATTTCAAGTTCATAAGGTCATCAGTACTTAATTAAAGTACATCATTAAATCTGCTTTTGTTAGATATTATTGCTTAGTCTGATAGTTTTATAATAAACTTTTCCCAGTAAAAAAACAAATATCTCTAAATAATACTACTAAATAACAATGTCTTATTTTCTGAATATTTAGAAATTCAGTTTGTGTCCTTTAAGTCTATGGGTGCATTTTTTTCTAGTGAAGATTATTACTTTGATCATAATCTTCTGTTTTGAGAAAGTAGAGATTTCTTAAGGATAGCTTGTTTAATAACAGTTAATGGTATATGCCAAACAGAAAAGAAGGGGGCTCTACCATGTGACACCCACCTGAGCAGGTGTTATGCACTGTTGCTATGAAATTTAAAATTCATATTTATTATTTTAATTTTTTTATACTTATTAACTCACTGCAATAAGTTTCTTTGGTCAGGGTTGAGAGCAGCACGAATCTGTAGGTATAAACATAGATCTTTAGAAGGCAGTTTGACAACATGACCCTTTAGCAAAATAACATTAATGGTTTCTCCCTCCAGCCTGTGCTTTCCCTAGCTGTGGGTTCTGACCATGTTTATAATACCAGGCACATATTCTCTTCTGTGGAACAGGCCTTAAATCTAATCATGCAGTTGGTTACTGCTATAAACAGCCCTGCCAGTGTTGTACCTTCAGGCATCTCATCACTGTTGTAGCACGCAGGGTCCAGTGCTGGGTCAAACCAGCGCTGGGTAAGAGCACTGATGCCTTCTCCCCCAGCAGCGTGCATGGCATCTTCCAGCAATAAAAAAGCTACCAGTCAGGGAGAGTGTCTCTTAGGTCAAGACTGATATTTCTCTATGTCCTGGAAACAAAGATGACAACATTTTAAAAGTCTGATATATATATATATATATATATATATATATATATTTTTTTTTTTTTAATGTTTTTCACCATGGCAGCACAGGTACTGAGCTGTGCATTATTGACAAGCTTTTCATCCACTCAGTGGAATCAACTGAATGCATGCATATTTAATGTTTCCATTTAAAGCTGGTCAGCTTACTCTCTTCACCTTTTTACTTGGTAAAGGTTTGGAGACCATGATATTGGCCAGTGGACAGGAAAGAAAAAATGCAACTTTGTTTTAAAAAGTCCTGTCAAAACCTATTAGCTAGACTGCTGATACTTCCTCTTTTTAAAACTCAAGTTCATGCCGTCCTATACCGCAGAGATTGTTCACTGCCCTAGGCAGAATTCCTGGCATATTTCAGGCCTGGCCCCCGTTTATTTCTGCCAGATTCCCCAAGCCACAACTGGTCTAGTCTATCTCACACTAGCAAAACTCGCCCTCATCTCCCTGCCTTCTTTCTGTCTATGATCAAGGCCTGTTGGGTAAATAAGTTTAACCCTAATAGTTGTTCTGAAGCATTTCTGTGCCTGGTTGGTGTCCTAGCCTTTATGGCTCCCTGCTTGTTATCTTGGCTTTGAATTCTTCCTGACAACTTCCCCCACCTGACATGTGTTAGATTATCCAGCTCCCCTCCTTTAGTAAATATACCAGTTGTGATTACTGTGTTACCTGTTCATGATAAAGTGGGCCCTATTTCCCAAGGCCTGTGGAAAGAATTCACAGAGGGAGGTAAATTTGAGGGGTGGGGCAGTGGGATGGTAGAAGAAAAAAGAGAGAAGCCAGCTCCGGATCCTGAACAGGTAGAGCTGGCTTACCTGGGGTAGTTGGTGACGAACCTGTGTGAACATGTTGACAAAGCCCAGAGGACAGGCCAAAGATGGCAGTCTGTGCAGAAAGGCCGACAGGTGAAGGTAAGTAAACTGGCTCCCCAGGGCAGTGGCAACCCACCTGGTTTGGAAATGAGTCAGTCTGGGCTTCAGTGCTTCCGTTTATTATTCCAAGAATTTAGGCATGCAGGTTCTGTTCCAAGAATTCAGGGTATACCCTTGTCCACAGCCAGTAGTTATTCATGATTTTAACTATAAGTTTCACTGATTAGGACTGGGTTGACTTTCTCAGATCCTAAAACATTTTAAGCTTTGTGTGTGTGTGTGTGTGTGTGTGTGTGTGTCTGTGTGTCTGTGTGTCTGTGTGTCTGTGTGTTTGTGTCTTTGTTGGTGTGTCTTGTTTGTGATGTTAGGAGTCAAACCCAGGGCCTTGTGCATGTTAGGCTAGTGCCATACCTCTGAGCTGTACCCCAGCCCTCTTCTTAAGTTCTTCCTGTTGTTCTCTATTGCCCCATTTCTTATTGTCAGTAAGGAAAATAGATCAATTAGTACTTTTTTTTTCTTTTTGAGACAGGGTCTCCCTGTAGCCCCAGCTGTCCTGGAACTCACTCTACCTCCCAAGTGCTAGGATTAAAGGCGTGCGCCACCACGCCTGTCTTGTACTTTTCTTTTAATGCACTTGTCAACATGCAGATATCTGTGGCCTTTGACATTGGTTTCTGGTACCTGAACCAACCAGAAACCAGTTAATTTGGAGAACTTCTTTGCTCCAAATTAACTATGCCTTAGTGGAATTCAGTTATTTATTTATTTTTTTAAAGGATCTACAAATGGGCTGGAAATGTTCAGGTAGAGTATTTGCCTAGCATACCCAAGGCTTTAGTTTCCACTCCCAGTATCCCCCAAGTCATACAAATAGAATTATTGTTTCGGTGTTGAGCACATATTAATGCTGGGCGTGGTGACTCACAACTGTAATCCCAACAGTTGGGAAGCTGAGACAACAGGAAAGTTACCCTGGTTCCAGGCCAGCGTGGCTGCAAAGTGAGTTAGAGGGACCATCCTGGGCTACGTGCAACCCTATCTTTAAAAAAAAAAAAAAAGCCAGGGAGGATAGTTTGACAGTAAAGGCACATGGAAACTTCCAGAAGCATGAGTCGAATGAGCTGCTGTATGTCAAGCGTCATCACAGATGCTTGGCATTAGATTTGCCTGGGTCAGTGTTCTTGATGTGTTTGCCATCAGTTCCACTGTCTAACTTTTAAACTGTCCTCACTCTTTGAGAGAAACCACACGTTTTACCTGTGTGTAAATGAGGGGATGGAAATGAATGAATGCATGGAAATTAGACTTTTATCTCCAGGATAGTATTTGTCCGTCCTGAGATAAGGCTTTGTGATGGAAGCTGGAGGCCATACATGACGGAGAAAATATTTTTTTGTTGTTGCATTTATTAAAATGTTTTTCAAAAGTAGGTTCAGAAGTTTATATGCAAATAAAAGAATAGACACAATAAGTCACATATTCAAAATTAACGTTTAAATATTTTATTATGATTTTTTTTCCATTTCAATTGAAGGCATCACAGTTGTTTATAAAACTGAGAAATTTATATAAAATCTGGACTCTAGCTTTTCCACAGACTGAAGTGATTGACGACAGTGGTTTACACTTATTTGGATAAAACTTAGATGTAAGTAATTAGGATTCACTGTAGATAGACTCTGAAGTCTCTGTTATTGCCTGTTGTTTAATACTCAGACTGCTTCAAATTTCCTTTCCATACTTGGCAGTGACATGTATTTGGGGTTTCAATCCTTCACTAACATGATATAGTATAACTTCCTTTGTGTGACATGGAAGGCTGAATAAAGGTCCCCCAATAATGCCCACACCCTAATCCTTAGGACCTGGCATACATAGCACAGGAGACTGGACGTGACGATGTTAAGAACCTTGAGGTGTGGAGATTTTCCACACGTGCTCATTGTAATCAGTCTGGTTCTTGAAAGATAAAGTGGGAGAGTGAGAGAAGAGTTGAGGACAGAGCAGGGGCTGGAGCAATGAATGCACTTTGTGGATGAAGGGGATGAGGTTGTGGTTGGCAGAACGCTCCTGGAAGCAGCAAGAAAGCAGGCCCTGCTGAGGCCCTGAACTAGGGCATGTGGGTTTTCCCCTGAAGATGAATTCTGGACTCCTCCAGAGTTGTAAAATGTCCCATCTTTGTGCGTGTGTGTTTCTGTGTGTGTGTGTGTGTGTGTGTGTGTTTTAAACCAAAGAATGAAAGATTTATTTAATTCATGGTTCCAGAGGGTTAGTCCACCATGGTGACTAGGAGGGACGGTAGACAGGAAGCAGAACACAAGGGGGAGTGGTAAAAGACAAGGACCTGGTCTAACCTTCAGAAGGCATCCCCTCAGTGACCTACTTCTTCCCCCGCTACCTTCCCCCACCCTCAGTCCCCCTTCCCCCACCCTCAGTCCTCCTTCCCCCACCCCCACTCCCCCTTTCCCCACCCCCACTTCCCCTTTCCCCACCCCCACTCCCCCTTCCAGTCCTCTTTCCCCCACCCCCACTCCCCCTTCCCCCACCCCCACTCCCCCTTCCCCCTCCCCCACTTCCCCTTTCCCCACCCCCACTCCCCCTTTCCCCACCCCCACTCCCCCTTCCCGCTCCAATCTTTACACAGTCTCCAAAAGCAGTCCTACCAGCTGGGAACCAAGTGTTCAGCACACAGACCTCTGGAAACCATCTCACATTCAAACCATACTATTGTGTCTCTGGCCCCCAGAGGCTGGTAGCCAGCTCATAACACAAAATACATGTAGTCAGTCTGTCTCCAGGAATCTTAGAGTTCAAGTGCTGTTCCAGTGTCCAAAGTCTCTTCTGAGACTCAAGGCAAACTCTTAGCTGTGAACCCCTAACAAATCATGAAGAAAATCCCATGCTTTCAACACACAACAGCACAAAGTATACATTCCCATTCCAAAAGGGAAGAGTGGAGCACGCCAAGGAAGGATCAGATCAAAGCAAGAATGCAGTTCAGTGTGGCAGACAGTGCATCCTGCAGCCCCAGGAAGGCATCCGGGACAAGTGTGGCAGGTCGGGAGATATTTTATTATTTCTGTTTTATGTGTATGAGTATATTTCCTGCATGTATGTAGGGACACCCCTATTGCACAATGCTCATGGTGGTCAGAAGAGGGAGTTAGATTCTCCTGGAACTGGAGTTACATACAGACAATTGTTAGTTCCCATGTGGGTGCTGGGAATCAAACTTGGGTCTTCTGCAAGAGCAGTCAGTGTTCTTAACTGCTGAGCCATCTCTTCAGCCCCCCAAATTAACTTTAAAAAATTTTTTTAATTTTATTTATTTTTGTATGTGTATGAATGTACTGTCTGCACGTAGGTTTGTGCACCCGTTTGCTGCAGAGGTCAGAAGAGGGTCTTGGATTCCCCTGGAACTGGAGTTCTCCTGGAATTGGAGTTACAGACGGTTCTTAGCTGCCATGTGGGTGCTGGGGATCGAACCTGGGTCCTCTGCAAGAGCAGTCAGTGCTCTTAACCGCTAGGCAATCTCTCCAGCCCCAAATTAACTTTTAAAAGAGTTTTAAAAATACATGGCTACACAGTTAATTTTACGTTTCTTCTTTTGTTTTCTTTAAAATTTATTTACTTATTGTATGTTTGTGTGTGTGTCTGTGTCTCTGTCTCTCTGTCTCTCTGTCTCTCTCTCCCTCCCTCCCTCCCTCCCCATATGAATGATGTGGGAGCCTGAGTGTAGAGGTCGGATATCCAAACTCCTGGTCCTCTCCTTCCGTCTCCCAAGTTCTGATACTATAGGCATTTGCCACCCAAGCCCAGCTCTGTGCTCCATGTTTAACTAAATAAATCAGGATGGGACCTTTCAAGCTGCAGGTTAGTCTATTAGTGGACTGTGGAATCACTTTAATAGGTCACAATGACCATTACAGAGGTGAAATACTGGGCACGTCAGAATGTACATCAAGTTCAAGAAATGTGCTTCTGGAACTTCTCATTTCAGTGTGGGGTGTGCGTGTGTATTGGGACACTGTGTAAAGTGGTTTATAGACAGAAAAGTTTCAAAGCCATTGATCTGGGATATTATAGAAAGTTTACCAAAGTTCTTTAGGGTGAGTGTAATTGTGCACAGGGGAAGGGATTATTACTGAGTCTTTTTTGGTCTTCTCCATGACAGCCTGAGTAGATTCAGTGCGACCATTTTTTCGGATGGAGTGCTTTGGTGGTCAGTGTTTTACAGTGTCTCCTTTACTTCTCTGGTGCCCACCAGGATCTCCCAAGGCATTGTGTCTATAGACAGGAGAGCCACATCCAAGCCTTGTCACATGCACAGTGACACGTGGTCGATGTAGCCACCAAAACTGTAATTTTCAAATTAAAAACATGTTTTCATTTCTCTTCAGGTTGTCATTTTTCTTTTTTGTAGGCTAAATGTAATGGCTTAAAAATCCAGATCCTACTGTATGTCTTAAAGGCAGATATCTAAGAAAGCTGTCTGTGTGGCAGAGTGGACAGAAGGCAACCTAACTTCTATAGGGCTGAATATGAGCCACTAAGGTCCCATCCACAAAGAAGGCTCTGCAGCATGGGAGCTCTGGGACAACGCGATGAGGCGAGGTGGAATGACAGCTGCTGTGGGGACTGGCAAGTCAGAGTCCAAACGGCAAATGAAACAAAAAGAGATTTCTTCCTTAACACTGGTTATAGTATATAGGCTTGTCAGCTATAATAGTTTCTTGTAATGGCATTTGAGATCCTCCCCACCCCCAGAACTAATATATTTTATAATGGATAATGTTTATGATTTCAATTCTGAACATTCATAGCTAAAATTAGGAAAATAAACCTTTTTTTTTTTTTTAAGACAAAGGTCGTGCTGTCTCAGCCACCGGGCAGCTGGGGTAGCAGGTGCGCACTGTCCTGCCTAGCTCCCTTCCTCCCTTGCCCCTTGCCCCTCCTCTTTTCTCCTTGCCCCTCCTTCTCACCTCTTCTTCCCCTCCCCCCTTTTTGGTGTTGCTGAGGGTGGAGCCTGTAGCCTTGTGCAACTAGGTAAGTTGTCACATGTATACTTGTGTTTTTATACTTTCTACTATAAACTGAATTTTTAAGTGGCTTTATCAGATACTTGAGATCTTATTCAGTATGACATTTATAAGATACCACAGAGTGGAGAATTAATTTCCAGGTTTTATTCTTTGAATTGCCTTGAAAGCCTTTTAAAAGAATTGTCTTATTGTTCCTGGCCTTTTTTCTACATTTTCTTTGAATACTTGATCCACTTAAGAAGGTAGAACTGTATTTTTTTTTTTTAAGCTTTTGAGATGTCTTTTTAAGATATAAGGGAAGCAGTTAGCTCCCACGATACATGTGTCCTTTGTTAGGTAATTATTTTATAATTGTTCTTCCGGAAGCAATTCATGATTTCCTTTATAGTTAGCTGTCAGTAAAGGATGTGGTCTTATTGTGAAAGTGGTGACATGTCATTTTTCCATGTCCTTCTTACTTAAAGTCACCAGTAGTCACCATTTATGTGGATTTGAAAACATATCATAGAAAATTTTCCCCGGCGGGGCTGGAGAGAGCAGTTGGGAACTCTGGCTGCTTGTCTAGAGGACCCAGATTTGATTCCCACACGCACATGGTGGCCAACAGCTGCCTGTAACTCCAGTTCTATGGGAATCCAATGCCTTCTTCTGACCTCCTTGAGCATCACGCAATATGGATGCACTTACACACTTGCAGGCAATATGCTCATATATATACACATAAAATAAAAATAATAAAAAATTGTTCCTGGCTATAAGACTTTTATATTAAATCCATCCAAGGCTCAAGGACCATTGCAGAAGAGAGGGTTTGGGAAGACTGTCAGAGGCAGGGGTGGTAGATTACCACAAGGAAACAGTTTTCCAGGCTTCTGGTAAGTTGTTTGTATGAATTTATAGCAATGGTGACAGCATGCACAAGGTCCATGCAAACTCAAACCAGAAAAAAGTAAAGCATATAACTGGGGAAAGGAATAGGAGGACCCAACCTTAGCCAAGGAACTGTTGGCAGCTGATCACTGCTGGATGAAAGAGAGTTGGTCTTCTTTAAGGCAGTGATGCTAGACAGGCTGACCAGGCTCCAGTAGATGAACTCCAAGGGACATCTGGGGACACAAACTTGACTCAATAGACCTTAACATATACACAATGCATGACATCTAGTGGGTGGGCTATGGGGGACTGTAGATAGGGGAGGGGCCTAAATATGACTAAGATGTATTGAATGAAATGCATAAAAAAATAAAAATATATTGAAAAATGTTCTGACCCTTGCCACAGCACTGAGAGAGGTCCAAGTCGAGGGGGACGTTTCTGGGTAAGGTAATCTTATCTCAACAAAAGAAAGGAAAACTGCAAACTGGGTAATTGCATTTCCCCCTTTTCCGTGTCAGGGGGAGGGGTGTGAGGCTGTGTCAAGTGAAGCGCCCAGCATTGCTCTGTTCTTACTTGCTCAGTGTGTCTGCAGAAGGACCCGGAAGGCATGTCTGAACTGGGGGGCCAGTGTTTCACTGCAGCACTGTTAAGTAGTCACAGGTTGGATTTCGGTGCCTTGATTCAGGGTTTGGGAGTGAGTAATCTGATGGGGACGCATTGGTTCTTGGGACCAGAGGCCTAAAACCTGTGATAGAGGATTTGAGAGCCACCACAGTGGTGGGAGGGTAGGGGTGGGGTGGGAGTCTTGCTATTCTCACTTGTCTGTGAGGATGGAGGAGGGGGAAGCTACTAGAACCACAGGAGTACTGCAGTAGGCTCACATGAGCCTTACAGCATCCTGTTTATCTGAAACTAAACCAAACCCCTTAACCCCTTAATAGGATCTGGATTGTTGTCCCTGTTCCTTATCTTAAAAACTAGGTAATTATTTGGTTATTTAAGGCCTAGTCCATCTGTGCAGGTGCAAGCATGCCATAGTGCACGTGGAGGGTCCGAGACAACCTCAGGGCTGGTCCTCGCCTTCCCCCTGTTTGAGACCAGGTCTCTGTGCTGTCGGTTGCCTTCCATGCCCAGTGGTGGAGTCTGAGCATTTAGGGTTTCTCTTTTCTCTGCCTCCCATCTGGAGAAATGAGATTACAGATGTGTGCTCCTTGGCCCACATCTGGCTTTACATGGGTTCTGGCTCTTCAAACTCATGTCTTCACACTTGGTCAGCACTTTACTATCATGCCATCTCTCCTCTCCCCTTTAAGGACTCTTTTAACTCCAAAATTAAATAGATCTTTTTTGAAATTTGACTGCTGTGTCTATGTGGGGGTGGGTGTGCTTGTTATGTGGGGGTGAGCACAGTATGAACTTACCATGGTGGCTGTGTAGAGGTCGGAGGACAAGCTTTGCGTGGTGTTAGTCCTCACCTCCCCACCTTGCTATGTGGGGGTGAGCGCAGTATGAACATACCATGGCTGTTGTGTAGATGTTGGAGGACAAGCTTTGTGTGGTGTTAGTCCTCACCTTCCCACCTTGTTATGTGGGGCTGAGCGCGGTATGAACATACCATGGCGGCTGTGTAGAGGTCGGAGGACAAGCTTTGCGTGGTGTTAGTCCTCACCTTCCCACCTTGTTATGTGGGGGTGAGCACAGTATGAACATACCATGGCGGCTGTGTAGAGGTCGGAGGACAAGCTTTGGATGGTGTTAGTCCTCACCTTCCCACCTTGTTATGTGGGGGTGAGCGCAGTATGAACATACCATGGCGGCTGTGTAGAGGTCGGAGGACAAGCTTTGCGTGGTGTTAGTCCTCACCTTCCCACCTTGCTATGTGGGGGTGAGCGCAGTATGAACATACCATGGCTGTTGTGTAGATGTTGGAGGACAAGCTTTGCGTGGTATTAGTCCTCACCTTCCCACCTTGCTATGTGGGGGTGAGCGCGGTATGAACATACCATGACGGCTGTGTAGAGGTCGGAGGACAAGCTTTGGATGGTGTTAGTCCTCACCTTCCCACCTTGTTTGAGACAGGCTGTCTTCACTGTTGTGTAAGCTAGGCTAGATATGAGCTTAGGAGGAGGTGCTGTCTCTCCATGACATCTTGCTGTAGAGGTACATTATAGAATTATGGACGCTGACACAGTTGTGTCTGGCTCTTATGTGGGGATCTGAACTCAGGTCAACAGGCTAGTGTGGCAGGTGTTTTTACCTACTGAGCCATCTCTCAGCGTGATTTTTGAAATCTTCATTATTGGATTGATTTCTGTTTAATACACAAGGACCTGAGGCTTGAACTCAGGTCCTTGTGTATTCTAGGCAAGGTTGAACCACTGAGTCAGAACTCCAGCGCTGGAATACTTTGTAAACAATGAGCATCCTTCTGGTTCCTCTAAAGATAAAGGCCACACAGACACTGTGGCACCTGAGGTCTGGCCACTTACGTGGACCTGCTTGTTTTTCCCTCTGCTCTGTGCTCCTTGTTTGCAGTAAGGTGGCTGTCATTAACCTCGCTGTGATTTGGAAAGTTCTTTGTGCCCATTACTGTGCTGACATCGAATGACAGCCCAAGTGTGGCCTTGCGCAGTGCAGGACTTGCTTCCAGATCGGGTGTGCTGGGAGCTGCTGACTGAGATCACTGTTTATGGGATGGCAGTAGTTTCAGGGAGCTGAGGTGGTGTTTTTGTTTTTCTTGTGGCTCTGCAAGACTGCCTGTGGGAAAATTTAAAGGTCTGGTGTCTTTGACCAACAAGCCTTGAGAGGGAGTTGAATTAGTGTGCAGAGTTCATGCAGGGAAAGTTACAGACTTGGAGTAGTGTGCTCCTGTGCTCACACCCACCACTAATGTGTTTACATTTGAACTGCTGCCAAACCCCCTTTCTTTAAAAAGGGAAGATTCCATTTACAGTGAGCAGAAGGCTCAAGTGGCTTCTTTAGAATGTTCCCATCTTTGTTACCTAAATAGATGCCAGGAGCTCTAAATACTTAGAAGAAAGTGCTCTTGTGATCCTTTAGCTTGGGCGCTGAGGCTTAGAGGCTGAGTGGCATGTGGATGGTGCAAGGCCCAGTGAGCCTCTTGCCAGGAGGCTGGGAGGCCCTTGCACATGGGTGAATTTAGTATGGCTGTCAGTACAAAATACTACACCTTGAGTGGCTTACCCAGCAGGTGTTTCAGGCCTCACTTTTGGAGGTTAGAAGGCATAAGTTCCTGGTGAGGGCTTTGGTGGGGGCTCACAGTCTTCTTGCTGTGTCCTCCATGATGGGGTGTGACAGAGAGTGGGGGAGGGGTAAAGGAAAGAACAAGCTTTAGTCTCTCCTCCTCCTCTAATGATTTATTTTTTAATTGTATGTGCGTGCGCGTGCGCGCGCACATGCATGAGCCTGTGAAAAAAGACGAGATCCCTTTGGGGCTGAAGTTACAGGTGAGCTCCCCAACCTGCGGGTGCTGGGAACAGAACTCAGGTCCTCTGTGAGGTAGTAACCCAACCTTTTTTATTTTTATTTATTTTTATTTTTTATTTATTTATTTTTTTTAGTGTTTTTGAGACAGGGTCTCCCTGTAGCCCCAGCTGGCCTGGAACTCACTCTGGGACCAGGCTGGCCTTGAACTCACAAAGATCCGGCTGCCTCTGCCTCCCAAGTGCTAGGATTAAAGGCGTGCGTGACCACGCCCGGCCCCAAACTTTTTTATTTTTAATTCTTTTCTTTTTTTTTTTTTGAGACAGGGTCTCCCTGTAGCTCTGGCTGTCCTGGAACTCACTCTGTAGACCAGGCTGGCCTGGAACTCACAGAGATCCGCATGCCTCTGCCTCCCAAGTGCTAGGATTAAAGGCGTGCACCACCACGCCCAGCATTTTATTTATTTCTGTATGTGTATCAATGTACTGTCTGCATGCAAGTTTGTGCACCCATGTCGTGCAATGCCGTGGAGGTCAGAAGAGGGTGTCGGATTCCCCTGGAACTGGAGTTCTCCTGGAATTGGAGTTTCAGACGGTTCTCGGCCGCCATGTGGGTGCTGGGGATCGAACCCGGGTCCTCTGTAAGAGCGGTCAGCGCTCTTAACCGCTAGGCCATCTCTCCAGCCCCCTTTAATTCTTATCTTACAATGCATTTTGATCGTATTTGGACCTCCTCCCCTAGCTGCACCCTCCAACACCCCTCACCCCATCAGGTTTCATGCATTCTGTCATCTATTGAGTCAGGTTTGTGTCTTCAAATGACTCTGAGTATGAGTTCATCCATTGAGTCCATTTCTCTTTTTTTTTCTTTCAAGTTTTTGTTCTAAGATATAATTACATATTTTTAGTTTGAGGATTGCATAACAGTTAAGTTCAGTTACTCTTCTATTTCTTTTTCGTTGTTGTTCCCTTTAATTAATAATAAATTAATTATTAATTAATTAATTAATCTTTTGAGACAGGGTCTTCCCATAGCCCCAGCTGGCTTGGAACTCACCCTGTAGACCAGGTTGGCTTTTAAGTCACAGAGATCTGCCTGCCTCTGCCTCCCGAGTGCTAGGACTAAAGGCTTGCTCCACCATGCCTGGCTTAAAGACGGTTCTTAGCTGCCATGCAGGTACTGGGAATTGAACCCGGGTCCTCTGAAAGAGCAGTTGGTGCTCTTAAGTGCTGAGCCATCTCTCCAGCCCCTCCCTTTAATTTTATAGTATTCCAAAATACACATATATACACTTGACATATATACTAAAATGACAGAGTCTGAAAATAAGCTATGGGTTGATTCCAAAACATGTTTGGGATTCATAGTTTTTTCCTGTCGATGACACAGAACCAATGTATGAATAGTGCATACATAATTACATATATACACAATATGCATATATGAGTACAGATATATAACAGGTATATATAAATACATATCACACTTATAAATATGACACAGATTTATTTCAAGGAATTGGTTTACATAGTTGTGAGGGTTGAGGAGTAACCCCCTATAGGACTGGAACTCTCAGGCAAGAGCTTGATGTTGCAGTCTTGAGACAGAATTTCTTCTTCCTCAGGAAGCTTGTTTAGCTTTTCGGGGCATCCAGCAGATTAGATGCCATTCACCTCAAGGTCCGGCTGTCGCTGGAGTGGACATCCCTTTATCTCCCTGGTTTTCCGCCTTAGCCAGTCGTGCTTTCGCTCCCCCAACAGGCGAGCAGTGTCTGCACCAGAGCTTGATACAGGAGTCCACGTCGTGCCTCCCTCCTTTACTCTGTGTATCTTTTCCTGTTTAATGACCACTTTGTTATTTTTTTCCCTTTTATTTCTCCTTACTCCTTTTTTCTCATTCTGTTTCTCTTTTTTGCCATTTGGCCTAGCAAATGATGTATTCTTTGTATAAACTAACATTCTGCCATAATGAGGTGGCGGTATTCATTTGGGTGTCAGGTGTTGCTGTTGCTGCTTCCTAGGGAACGACCAGACATTGCCCTTCAACCCAGTCTCAAGTACATTCCCGAAATGAGAGAGGATGTGAGAGTCCATCTTCCAGTGATCCGCCATCATCACCAGAACGGGCCTCGGAGAATCATTGCCTGCTCATCATTCTTCCCTTTGCTGCCCTTTTTTTTTTTTTTTTTTAAATCAGGCCTAATTCGTTATTCATATATAACGGCATTGGTAATGGGGTACAAATATATGGATCAGAGGAAGTTTTTCTTGTTTACATAAATTGACATTAAAAGCATGCTGTTGGATTTTCAAATTGCAGACTGCTGTTTGCTAGTTCATGAACCCAGAGAGCTCCAGACCCAGCTTTAGAGTGAATCTTGAGATTCATATCTTAACAGCAATTTTGCATGCAGGCACAAAGAAATATAATTTTACAATGCCATGTTACATAGCAAGTTAATGTATGTTTTAATGTACTTTCAAAGAAGGGATTGATTCTTTCTCATAAATCTTAGAATGGGAATACAGAGACATAAACTTCAAGTTATTAGCATCATGTTTGATTTACATATAAGGATTTGACGCTAGAATCCACAAATGAGGGACGCCATATGTCATTTGTTATTCTGGGACTGTGTTAACTCACTTAGCATTAATGGGTTCTTGTTCCATCCATTTACCTGCAAATTTCATGACTTCGTCTTTCTTTACCCCTGCATAGAACTCCATTGGGTAGATGTACCACATTTTCATTATCCACTCATCAGTTGAAGGACACTTGGGTTGCTTCCAGCTGTACACTATTGTGAAGAGAGCTGCAATAAACATGGTTGTGTAGGTATCTCTGCAATACGATGAATCTTCTGGGTCTATACTCAGAAATGATGTGACTGGGTCAGGTGGTAGATTCATTTTGAGTCTTTTAAGAGTTCTCCACACTGTTTTCCATAAGGGTTGCATGAGTTTGCATTCCCACCAGCAGTGAATGAGTGTTCCCCTTTTCTTACAACCTCTCCAGCGTTTGGTATCCTTTGCTTTCTTGATCATAGCCAGTCTTACTGGAGTAAGATGAAATCTTAAAGTGGTTTTAATTTACATTTCCTTAATTACTAGCAACGTTAAACACTTTTTAAGATGTTTCTCAGCCATTTTTACTTTTTTCTTCATTTGTGAAGTCTCTGTTCAGATCTTTACTCCCATCTTTTGATTGGGTCATTTGTTTCCTTGCTCTTTTGCTTTTTGAGTAGTTTATACAATGTGGATGTTAGACCTCTGACAGAGATGTCAGTGGTGAAGGTTTATTCCCACTCTATGGGTTTTCTCTTCTTTGATTATTTCTTTCACTGTACAAAAGCTTTAGTTTAATGAGGTCCTGCTTATTGATCTTATTTCCTGCTTAAGTGCTGTCTGATTTATAAAGTTTTCCTACCCCTATATCTTGTAGGTTACTGCCAACATTTTCCTATATCATTTTTAGAGGTTCAGGTTTCACATTGAGGTCTTTGATCCATTTGGAGTTGATTTTTGTACAGGGTGAAAGGTAGGGGTTTACTTTTATTTTTCTACAAGTTGGAATCCAATTTTGCCATTTGCTAAAGATGCTGTCTTTCCTCCATTGAGTCTTTTTGGCCCCTTTGTCAAATATGAGGTGGCTGAAATTGTATGTGCTCAAGTTTGGGTCTTCAGTTTTGTTCCATTGATCCACAGGTCTGCTTTTGTGCCAGTACCATGCTGTTTTTATGACTATAGCCCTGTAATATAGTTTGAAGTCTGGTATAGTAATCCCCCCTGCATTGCTCTTTGTTCTCAGGCTTGCTTTGGGTATGCAGGGTCTTTTGTCTTTCCATATGAACTTTAGGATTTTTTTTCTAGTTCTGTGGAGAAAGTCATGGGGATTTTACTTGGGATTGCATTGAATCTATATATTGCTTTGGGTAGGATGGGCATTTTTACTATATTAATTCTTCCAATCCATGAGCATGGGAGGTCCTTCCATCTTCTGGTGTCTTCTTCAGTCTCCTTCTTCAAGGATTTAAAAATTTCATTTCTTGGTCAGGTTTGTTCCAAGATATATTATTATTATTATTATTATTATTATTATTATTATTATTGAGGCTGTTGTGAATGGGAAGGTCTCCCTGTATTCCTTCTCCAGTTCATTGTTGGCATAAAGAAAGGCTACTGATTTTTCTAGGTTAATTTTGTAACCTGCCACTTTACTGAAATTGTTAATCATTTCTAGGAGTTTTCTGTTTTTTTTGTATCCCTTAGGTCAACTATCATGTCATCTGCAAAAAGAGATAGTTTGACCTCCTCTTTTCTAATTAGTATTCTCTTGATTTCCTTTTCTTGTCCATTCTTAACCACTGAACCATCTTTCTATCCCATCTTGTCTTCTTCATGAAGGCAGAAGAGGTCTGTCTTCATGGCTTCCTATAAATCTAATAACTCCCTAAAGAACCCACCTTCAGTTGCTGTTACTTTGAGGGGAATTTAGGACTTAAATATATGAATTTTGGAGGAACATGATCCATAACTGTACGTACGTTGGTGAGGCTGGGTTGATTCTTCACCCTCCGGCCATGGCTGTCCGGCCTTCACAGTTGCCATGCTGGGTTTGGATTCCTCCTGCTTCCTTTGTAGCAGGGGTGATCACATCTGGCCAATGAGCCAGAAAAAAAATCCCCCAGGGACTTTCCAGAGTGCCTCCTTACAGTGATGGAGCTTCCCCTGCCTCTCCTTCCTCCCATCTCTACAGAGGGCAGCTGAGGCAGGGTGAGGCGGTGCGGTGAACCCACGCCCCTTATAGTACCTCAGCCTGTAGCAGCTTTGACCTAATGCCAGCATTTTAATGTGAGCTAAAAGAGCTCATGTGGTTGTAGCCCCTGTAGCCATGTTACTGGTGCCCCAGAGCATCTCTCTCTGATAGTCTGCATGGGAAGCCTTCTCTCCTCCTGGAGGTGCAGGAACCTACCTGGCCTGGAACTCATTATACAGACCAGGCTGGCCTCAACCTCACAGAGATCTGCCTGTCTCTGGCCCCCAAGTGCTGGGATTAAAGGCATATACCTCCATGCCTGGCCCAATATTTCTTTAAAAAAAAAAAAATTTTTATTGATCCTTTGAGGATTTGATACAATATATTTCGACCATATTTGGACCCCTTCCCTATCTGCACCCCACCTTAGGACTCTCCTGACTTCACATCCTCTATTACTGTTTCTCCTTTTCTAAAGGCCTACAGAGTCCAATTTGCGTTCCCCAAATGCCCTTGGGTGTGAGTCTGTCACTGGAGCCTGCTTAGCCTCCCGGGTCACGCCTGACAGAAGGCTGGTTCTCCCTTTCCCTGCAGCTGTCAGTTCAGAATACAGCTTCTTTTTTCTTTTTTTCTTTTCGTCTTTATTTTTTTTTCCTTTTCACAGGAAAAGAGAAACAATACAAAATGACAATAACAAAACAAAGCAACAAGAACAAAAAAGGGATTTCTATTTCTTATTCTGGTGAGATAAAGAATCAATCTGCAGGGCTTGGTATGTACTTCTCTTTTTTCCTTTCTCTCTTTCTTTTCTTTCTTTTTCTGCTCTTTCAGGCCAAATACATTTTACCTAATTCTGAATACATCTTACCTACGGCCTGGGCTTCTAGCTCACTACCCCCACCCATGCTGGACTTTTGTGTGGCTGGACTTGCACACTTCTTATGCATACTGTCATAATCCCTGTGAGTTCGTATGTGCAACCACCTTGTGAGCCCACGGTTTCTTTGTATTATTCACCACCTCTGAGGAGCTGGTCTTAAGATCTTGCTCTGCACCTCCCTGTGTCATCCACCCCTGGGGCATCATACCACACCGTCTTTTCTCTCACACTGGCTTTCTGCTGTGTGCCTGTCTCCTTTGGACTAGGAGCTCCTGAAGTCGGGGACCATGTCTCCCTCACCCCCAGGACTTTAGGGCCTACCTCGCGGTCCATGGTTGGAAAGGACACTGCGAGTGTGCTGGTTCTGGTGCTGGCTTAGTCTTCCTGCCTTGCTCTTTGGTCACCTCCATAACAAAGCCCCAGAGTTTATCATTCACTGAAAGCCCACGAGGTAGCCTGGAGAGGGGAAGTGGGAAAACAGACTTTAATTAGATATACCTGGGCTGTGTAAATAGCTGCTCTCAGGGGCTTAGTTAGAGACAGTGTGCTCCAAGGACACCGGCAGAGACATGCCCCAGTCTACACAGTAATTTCTCCTTGTAAAAACTGAAATCAGATAGTCCTCTTCCATTTTCATAATTATGAGACATTTTAATCATACAGAGAAACACAATTATAACCACTTTCTGCCATGACAGCTTCTCCTTGATAAATGCGAAAAATGATCTTTTCTAAACAACCACTTAGGTATATTAGGTATATTTAAAAAATGAAATGGTAAGTTGGGCGTGGTGGCACATGCCTTTAATCCTAGCATTTGAGAGGCAGAGGCAGGTGGATTTCTGTGAGTTCAAGGCCAGTCTGGACTACAAAGCGAACTCCAGGACAGCCGGAGCTCCAGGGAGACTCTGTCTCAAAAAAAAAAAGGAAGAAATGGTATGTTGAGTGATTTGAAGGTGGAATACATTCTTCCCTAGGAAAAGCCTGCACCTACAATGTGGCTGAAGTGCAGACATGTGAGATGAAAAGTCCTGAAGGGCTAAAGTGGGTCGCTGCCATTTTACCAGTGAGGACACAAGTGGATAGTTGCAGGTTTGAACTTGGTTGCAGGTTTGGGCTTAGGTTTCAGACCTGCTCTGCCTTGTCACATAACTTACTGAAATGAAAGTGTATGGAATAGCATCAGTCAAAGCCCCCAGAACACATGTCTGCCTGGAAAAATGTGGGGTTGCCTCAGAGAGCAGAGCCAGCCTTGTGCTGAGCTGAGTGACCTGGGCTTGCTTCAGGGAGTAGAGCCGGCCTTGTGCTGAGCTGAGTGACCTGGGCTTGCTTCAGAGAGTAGAGCCGGCCTTGTGCTGAGCTGAGTGACCTGGGCTTGCTTCAGGGAGTAGAGCCGGCCCTGTGCTGAGCTAAGTGACCCGGGCTTGCTTCAGGGAGTAGAGCCGGCCTTGTGCTGAGCTGAGTGACCTGGGCTTGCTTCAGGGAGCAGAGCCGGCCTTGTGCTGAGCTGAGTGACCCGGGCTTGCTTCAGGGAGCAGAGCCGGCCTTTTGCTGAGCTGAGTGACCTGGGCTTGCATCAGGGAGTAGAGCCGGCCCTGTGCTGAGCTGAGTGACCTGGGCTTGCTTCAGAGTAGAGCTGGCCTTGTGCTGAGCTGAGTGACCTGACAGTGGGACTAGGGACCCAGCCCACCCCCCACCCCCGGGCTGGGTGCAGACAGGGACATCTGCATAGGTTTTATGTAGGAAACAGATAGAGAGTAGCCATTCAACAGCCATACCTCAGTGAAGAGTGGCTGATCACACCGAGGTTGAGCTGGGGCTTGTGTGTCTCATTCTGCACCCTCCTCAGGTTCTTAAGGCCTTTTGGGGCCAAGGGGTCAAGGGGTCAAAGTGAGGCTGATTCTTCCTTCTCTGATTATCAGTGGGACTGATTTTCATTTTTTAAAGACATATATTATTTAATTTTTGTCCTGAATGCTGGTGCTTTAGGAAAAGAGGGTTTCAGTAGGAGGAGGAGATACAGAGTAAAGATGGAAGAAGGTTTCAGACTGGTGGGGCCTGAGAAGCTGCAGTGTTAGAGCATTGTAGTTACTTAATCTTAAGCAGTAATAATAATAGTAATAATAATAGGGGCTAAACCAACCTAATGACTGCATAAAATTTTGGCAAGCTTCTATAAGCATATAAAACTATGATGTTGTTATTTAAGTATGCTTATAATTTGAATAGATTTTGTTAACATGCCATCCACTTATTGATCATGATAATGGTAGTACTAGTCATGGTGCCAAAATAACCCCGGATTGGCAGAAAGTATAGAAGATACATTTGGAAAACTTAAAGAGAGCAGTCAGAAGTGAAAGAGGTGGTATGGTAGAGTGAAGTGTGGACCTGAGTCTGACTTTGACCCCTGTCCAGACCTTGCGGTCTTCTCTCTGTTGGGTCACTTCATCTCTTTGGGCCTTAGTGTCCTCTTTTGTAACAATGAGAAGTGAGATAGACCATTTCTGCACTGCTCCTAAAGTCTCAGCTGTTAGCTCTTTTGAAGAGTCTTTTGCTTTGAACCCCTTCAGCAGGTTGAGCCCAGTCATGAAATTCTGAATTTATTATTTTTTTAATTAATTAATTTATTTATTTTGTGTGTATTAATGTACTGTCTTCATGTAGGTTTGTGCACCCGTGTCGTTTAATGCTGCGGAGGTCAGAAGAGGGCATTGGATTCCCCTGGAACTGGAGTTCTCCTGGAATTGGAGTTACGGATGGTTCTCAGCCACCATGTGGGTGCTGGGGATCAAACCCGGGTCCTCTGCAAGAGCAGTTGGTGCTCTTAACTGCTAGGCCATCTCTCCAGCCCCAAATTCTGAATTTATTATTCAGCTCCTGAGAACAGGAGTATTTAGCTTTGGCTCGTTCAGCAGGAAGTTCTTTCTACTCTGTGTGGCTTCCTTCCTATCAGGAGTGATTAGGTCTAAATCTTCTCAGCCCATCCTCTTTGTAGTTTCCTGAAAGAAATGACCTAAGTGTTTTCTCCTCAGAAAATAGCATACAACAAAAGTGTTAGGCAAAGCGTCTTTATTCTGGAGTTTGTGGCATAGGGATGAACTGTAACTTTTTTTTTACACCTTCAGTTCTATGACTACAAGTCTGAATGCATGCTGTAAATATTTAAGCATTGTTTTATTGTCCAGATTTGGAGATGATGCAGAAACCAGAAGATTCAAAGGAACATTGAAGGACATTTGTATAACGTCGAGTGTGGTAGACCATGTGGCTCATGAACAGTGGTTAAGAGGCCTCTTCATGGGTACTGCACCTAGGCAAGCAATAGAGACAGCTTACGTGTATATTTGATGTTCACGCTACTGCTACTGTGGGCTGGGATTTAATGTGCACTCATCTCTAAACAAAGCCTTCAAAACTGTCAACCAGGTACCTTGAGAGGTGTGTTAATGGGGATGCTAGCACTAGTGCCGGAGCCCCTGCACTGATAACTTCTTGGCTGAGGTGCTGAATCACCAGTAAGGAGGAAACAAAATAATGTCTGATGCTCCTGATTTAGGGCAAAGAGCACAGAGCCGGCTTCTACATGTGAACTACAGAGGCACCGTTAGTGGGGTGAAATGCTACTGGCTCATTAAGCTTAGTTCCCAAGCTGGGGTGAAGTGCTGCTGGCTGGTTAGGCTTAGTCCCAAGCTGGGGTGAAGTGCTGCTGGCTGGTTAGGCTTAGTCCCCAGGCTGGGTGAAGTGCTGCTGGCTGGTTAGGCTTAGTTCCCAAGCTGGGGTGAAGTGCTGCTGGCTGGTTAGGCTTAGTCCCCAGGCTGGGTGAGGTGCTGCTGGCTGGTTAGGCTTAGTCCCCAGGCTGGCGTGAAGTGCTGCTGGTTGGTTAGGCTTAGTTCCCAGGCTGGGGTGAAGTGCTGCTGGCTGGTTAGGCTTAGTTCCCAAGTTGGGGTAAAGTGCTGCTGGCTGGTTAGGCTTAGTTCCCAAGCTGTGCTGGACCACAGTTTCCTCATCTGTCCAAGGACTGTGTTTAATCTCCCTCAGAGGCTGTGTGGGACATAGCCACATTATGGAAGCACAGATTGTTGGGCACATCCCCAGAGACTCTGATTCACTAGATCTCAGGTAGTGCGTTTGCACTGGGCAGATTCCCCTGTGCTGCTGCTGCTGCTGCTGCTGCTGCTGGGCTGGGATGTCAGGCTCTGGGGAGGTCTGTGCTGTGCTTTCATTCACACAAAGGGCATCTTATTTTGGTAACCTGGGTTTTTCTTCACTTAAACATCATGAATGTTTTCCGTTTTATTATTTATTCTAATGCTGTTTCATTTTATCCTGTATTATAGTCAATTTTTTGGTATGTAAAGGTTTTCTGTCCTTTTCATTATCATAGATCATGCTACAATCAATATTAAGATTTTTGTGTGTGTGTGACAGGGTCTCCCTATAGCCCCAACTGGCCTGGGACTCACTCTATAGACCAGGCTGGCCTTGAACTCACAGAGATCCACTTGCCTCTGCCTTCAGAGTGCTAGGATAAAAGGCGTGTGGCACCATGCCCGACTTAAAGACGGTTCTTAGCCACGGTTCTTAGCCACTGTGTGGGTGCTGGGAATCAAACCCGGGTCCTGTGCAAGAGCAGTTGGCACTCTTTAACTGCTGAGCCATCTCTCCAGCCTCAGTATTAAGATTTTCATTTGTGTGTATATGCACATTTGTGCTGGCGAGGAGGCCCAAAGAGGGTGTCTGGTGCCCTGGAACTAAAGGCAGATTTTAGCCACCTAACATGGGTGCTCAGAACTGCACTCAGACCCTTTGCAAAAGGAGTACATGCTCTTGATCATTGAAGCTCTCAAGCCATCTGAAATCAATATTTTATCTGTATATTTTTGTCATTATCTCTCCTTTACCCAAGATAAATCACTGGAAGTAGCATTATCAGGTTTAAGAGTTTTAAGGCCTTTTGCTGTATACTGCCAGCAAATTCTTCAGAAAGGAAGTTGTTAAAATGTGTCTTCTTAAAAGTAGTCTATGAGAGTAAACAGTTCCAAATGGGAGGGAATGAGGAGGAAAAAAACATATTTTCTTCCTACATGTGTCCAGGCTTTGGTAAAATTAAGAAAAATACCGTAAGTGCATAGAAATAGTAAAAGCAGGTCAGAAAAAACTAAAGGAGTAGGAAGAAGGCTGAGCTGCTCTGATTTCATAGTCATTTCTAGGATTCAGACCTGAATGAAAGTCATGATGCTATAATGCATACTTTATGGGTAAGTAACATTGTTTTGAGTTGTTTTTATTTTATGTATGAGTGTTTTGTCTACATATTTGTTAGTGCACTCATGTCATGCAGTGCCTGCAGAGTCCAGAAGAGGGCATCAGATCCCCTAGAACAGACAGTTGCTAGCTGCCAGGTAGGTACAGTGAACCAAACCTAGGACCTCTGCAAAAGCAGGCAGTTCTCTTAAGCACTGAACACCTCTCCAGCCCCACTTTATGGGTGATTTTACACACAGAAGAATACACGTTGCTCAGTTTTACTTATCATATATGATAATGTATTGTTAGTGCATATTCATGGATCTCCATCTTAAAAACTATGTTTCTAATTTAACATTGAGGAGACCCTGGCTTTAGAGTTTGGGTTTTAAAAGGTGAGCTCTGCTCTCTGTGTCTCTGTGGCCCTTTGTAGGACAGAGTAGTTGACTCTTTTAGATGGACATGGTGTGAAGGCACATAGATGTGGAGAATTCAAACCCAACCAGAAAGCCCACTCAGGGTCGGTCTCTAGCAGAACAGTCAGGGGTTCTAGGAACAGGGTGGGACAGTGGAGGCCCACCTGGATCTCCGTGGAATCTAAGGGAAGCACCCTCCACAGGGTCCCTGCCTTTGGCCTTCTGCAGCCCTTGTTCATAAGCCTGGCTGTAGGAGGTCAACAGGTACGCTCAGTTCTTCTTATTGTAATTTTTAACTCTCAAAGGGACCTCAAGGGTTATCTGGTGCAGCCTTCCTTTTGTGTAGATAAGCACATTATTCATTTACTCCTTTTCTGAGGCTGGAGATCAAACCTCTGGCCCCACGTGCCAAACAAAGGCCCTGCCACTGAGCACAGCCCCAGCAAGTAACTGATGATGTTAAGTTGAGCCTCATCATATATAGTTTATGTTTTTGTTAGTTTAAAATTTTTATTTTACTTATTCTCTGTCTGCCTCTCTCTGTCTGTCTCTCTGTCTCTCTCTCTCTGTATGATGGTGCAAATGTGGAGATCAGAGGACATCTTTTTGGAGTCCTTCCTCTGTGGGTTCTGGGCATCAGTCCAGCTCCTCTGACAAATGCGTGGACCTGTTGAGCCACTCACTGGCTCCGTTCAGTTTTTAAGTCTGTAATCAAGTAGCCAGCCTCGGCATTGAGTTGGCTGCTTCCGATTTTCTTTCTCTGGAATTGCCGAGGTTTTGCATTCAGGTGGTAAGACTGTAGCTGGGCACCAGAGGGACAGACGGCAAAGCCAAGAGCCAACATGGCTGTGGTTGCCTCGCTCATCCTGGGGTGATGGGCACATCTACAGTACTCCTGCCCATGGTGCCCACAGGTGTGCCTTTCCTGGAGAGGCCAAGCTCAGAAGCTGTGTGGTCTCCTAGGGTTTCCGAGTAACCTTGGACAAAGAATGGCTCTCTTTTGTGCAGCCTTGCATGCTTCAGAATTTGCCTGCCCGTGTTTCCTTATTGTAATTCAGAAAACAATGTTTTCTTCTTTCACTTGTAATAATGAACCAAATTGCCAATGATTTATTTTTGAAGTTGTCAGCTGCTCTGAACATGAACTGTGTCTTTTGCCACTGGGTTACACTGTTAGACCACAGAACACTTTCCAAGTAGAGTTAAGGACCCTTGAACTTCAGACATCTTCAAACTGCTTTATGTAGGAGAAAAAGAAACACTTAAATCTAAACTTAATGCTTACTAGTCATCTGTCAAATGTTAGGTGACACATATAATTTATCAGTCTAAGGCAATTTTAAGGCCATTGAGTATAATAAGGTAATCAATTATTAACAAAATCCTTTAATTAGCATTTCAGATGCTTGGAAGTTTGTGTAGATTAATGTGCTGCATCTTAATTGACTAATTATTTCAGGGGAATATATATGCAAACAACTGTTTTAATATTTATTTCCCACCTAACCAAAAAATCTAGTTATTTTTCGATGGCCAAAGTTATGAACATTAAAAAGGATTACATTAAAAATTTTAAATTTATTTTCTCTGTGTGTGTGTGGGGGGTGCATGTGCCACTTGCATGTACAGAGATCAGAGGACAACTTGTGGGGGTTGGCTCTCTCCTTCCACCAAACTCAGGCTTGGGGGCAAGTCCTTTTACTGCCCAAATGTTAGGGACATTTAGTGAGGATTGTTGAGTTATATTATTTTAAAAGATTAAAAAATAATTATGTGTCTTTGTGTGGGTGTGTGCATGCGAGTGCAGGTGCGGGAAGAGACCAGAAGAGGGAGTTAGAGGCCCTGGAGCTGGAGTTACAAGTGGTTGTGGACGGCCCTGT
Organism: Rhizomys pruinosus; assembly: GCA_009823505.1. Taxonomy (NCBI): domain Eukaryota; kingdom Metazoa; phylum Chordata; class Mammalia; order Rodentia; family Spalacidae; genus Rhizomys; species Rhizomys pruinosus. Next base: position 619,753 of record VZQC01001525.1, on the reverse strand, counting down.
GCGGGTGCTAGGAACTGAACTCAGGTCCTCTGGAAGAACAGGAAGTGCTGTTAACCTCTGAGCCATCTCTGTAGCTTCTTACTGAACTGTCTTAATTAAGAGAAAACATAAGCTCTTACTTGGAAAGTATGTTAATTGGTTTCCCTGTTCAGATCTCTAATAAGAACTTGTCTTGAAGAATTTATCTTGAACTTGTGCTGAGCATCTGAGATCAAATTAGAGGTGGAATTTGCTCAGAGATGGTGTAGACCTGCCCTCCTCAGTTCTCAGCTTTTATAAATCCGGGCTCCACCCTCTAGGTTTGACACGGGCAGTATTTAGTCACATTCAGTTGAACAACATGTGACTGAGCTATTTCTGAGGATCAGGAATATGGAAGGGTCAGGCCTCCCTTCTGCTAGCCTAATGGAAGGATAAGAAAAGGTCAAAATTAGTTGTAAGGTCCTAAGAGAAGCATTTGCAATGCCTTGTGGGGAGATAAAGCAGAAACACTGGAGGAATTAGCAAAGAGTTTTGGTCGTGACTCCATTGCTGTCCTGATCCCACAGGCCAGTCAGCACGCTGTCCTACAGTACCCGCAGCGGGATGTGCAACGCGGGGCTGTGTGAGGAAATGTAGAACAGAGTCTTTGCAAGATGCCTAGGGTTTTCATTGGGCTACAGGAGAGAATTCTATGTGGGACATGGGAGGAAAGTAGGAAGACAGGAAATGGGGATGCACCTGGGCTATGTGGACTGTTGGGTAGAGCATGGTGCTAGAGATCTGGATCTAGAAATTTGGGAAGATGACTGAGGACCCAGCCTAACTTTCCATCCTGTGGTGTCAGTAGCACTAGACTGGTGGGCTTTTGATCTCATTAAATTGGGTTTTTAAGAGAAGGAGGGAGATCAGGAGAGATGGATCCCAGAGAAGAGTGGGTTGCAGGACTCTGAGAATGAAGGTGAACTAGGAAGTAGGGATGGTTTTCAAATACGTTTAAGGCTAGGATGGGGGGAGTGTACTGTCAGAGACAGGTGTGAAGTTAGGCACTAGGGAAACATATGGATGGTTTCTGACACCAGGAGAATGGTGTGTGTGTGCGTGTGTGTGTGTGTGTGTGTGCGTGTGTGTGTGTGTGTGTGTGTGTGTGTGTATGTGTGTGTGTGTTGGTAGTGATGACTGTGCTTCAGTGACAGCTAGGTGGAGTGAGGTCTGGCTGGCCTGTGGGCATCCTCTTGAGAACCTAGGCAATGTCTGGTATTGTTATGGCCCATAGTGAACGAGAGCAGATAGAGCTTGACTGTATGGCTGGTTCTGAGGTGAATGTTCTAGCACATAGTTCGAGCTTTAAAGCTAGCTAGGAAAGATGGCAACGGGCCTCAGGTTTACTTTGGAAATGGCTCACATAGCATGAAGGGAGAGTTTCAGGGGACAGTGATGGGAACAGGAACATGGCATGGGTAACGAGAGTTGGAAGAACAGCATTTGTTGCCTTTATTGAAGCACAGTGGGTGGGTTACATTTCTTGTTTTGTGGTTGGACCTTGAGGGCCAGGAGTACATAGTTGTTCGTTGAAAGAACACTTCATTGGGCACAGCCGGCCCTCTGAGAGCAATCGGGAATGGGGATGTTCGCCAAGGCCCTTCTCTGGACCATACTTCTCTAGAGTTCTCAGGCCCAGCCATTTCCAGGCCAGTGGACTTATGTGATGGATTAGCTACTCTGTGCTTAGGTAGCTCCTCAGATGGAACAGAGTCGGCCGGGATGCCTGGGTCTGCGAGTATGCCGGCTCTGGCCTGTTGCCTTCCTCTAGCTTTGCTACGTGTCTCCACCTATGCATGTGTGCCAGATGTATGATGGCTTCTCAGCTCTTGCATGGCCAAGGACGCAGCAGCCTTTTCTCCCCCTAACAGGCACACATCAAAGAATTAGAATAGTACTGCAGTCTAGCAGGGAATCAGACTGTCCTGGAGCAGAATGAAGGACTCTGCAGGGATCCCGGGACTTGTTCAGGAATTGACAGGAAGCAGTCTCCAGGGAGCTTAGCAGGATGTTGGGAGCCTAGAAAGGGCTGTAGTCACCTCTTAAATATTCACACTCATATCCCGGAGCACTGATAGTCTTTATTTGCTTTTGTGGTGCTACAGTTGGAACCCAGGGCTTCCCTAGGCAAGCACCTACCTCTAAGCCACATCCCAGCCCAACCCTAGTATTGGTTGGTTGAATATCCAACTTTCCTTCAAAACTGACTTATTTGGTAACAACTTTCTTTGACTTTGGATAATATACTTGGGCAATTTTAGAAAGTGCCTCTTTTTAGCAAAGTTTTGGCTGTTGGGGAGCTAGAAGGCAGAAGGAATACAGTTACAGTTCTCTCTGCTGGTACTGAAAGGAACCTAAACTTTCACCAACTAACTGGCAGCATCACTTTTCTAACAAAGCCAGGGCAGGATCTGGGGTCCCACAATGCTCTCTTTCTGAGTCTCTGCTTCTATGACTTTCTTTCCGTCCTGTGAAACCATTGCATATGAATGAGCAGTTTGTAGCCGAATGCTAACACAAATCCGCGGTGGCCCAGACACTTGATTTTAAACACACAAGCATGGTAACTTTAAGACACTCCTGTTCTCTTTCCCAGCACACTGCTTGTCGTTTTACTTACTCCCTATACATAGGGTCTAATTGGATGTGATACAAAAAGTGCTTCCGTGATGATCCCCCCAGCCTGTGGTGTCTCGCTGGAGTCTACCTAACTGGTGGTTAGTTCACATTCCATAGGGAATGTGGAAATTGAAGATAGTGAACATGGACTGGATTTTACTTCATGTTTGAAGTGTTAAAAGTAGAGAAGCTGTTTTTTTGTAAGACCCTTCATATTTATATAATCAGCCTATGCTTAGGACACTTGACTTATGCACAACAGTTTACTAAAAAACCTAATGAGAGAAAGAACCTTCTGATTTAGACCCAGGACCGAAGCACAGAGAGGGGATCGTCAGGGTTCCCAGGCCTGGCACGCAGGCTCCACTCTGTGTCTGTGAGTGGTTGACTTTCTGTCTCCACTGTCCTGTCCCCTCTGTCACCCTTCCATGTGCGGATTGGAAAAAATGAACAGAGGCCAAGACTGGGTCATTCACTAACTTTCTTTTTCTATGTCAGCAGATTTGTAGGGTTATCCATTTTGTTATCACATTGGTTAAGGGAGAGGTAGATTAGAAAATTAATTCATTGGGGACATGGACAGGCAGTGTTGGTGGTAGATGGATTACATATGTAGTTTTCATGTTTAGAGCAACTCCACAGCTAGTGGAAGGTTACTTCTGATTTCCAGTTGAGGAAACTGAGCTATAGGGAAGACATTTGTACAGAAATCACCTCGCGAGTGTGTGGCAACAGTCTGTCCAGGATGATGAGTCCTCAGGCCTGCCGCTCTCTTCCACCAGGTGAATATCATTTCTTGTGGATGGACTCATTATGCATGTCATGCATGATATCCTAAGAAACCCTGTGCAAAGCAGGATAAAGCAGAAGCCTCTGGGCTGGAGATAGATGGCGAGAATGCTCTGAGATGCACTGCGGCAGTCTCCACGTCTGCAGCTTATGCAGCTAATGTTAGACATAATGCTTACAATCCCTGCATGTTTAGTCAGTTGCAAGGCCAAATTCGGATAACATGTCTGGTTGATAGTTTTAACAGCTATGTGATTTCATATGTGATATGAAATGCAGGGGAGAGTATGCACCAGAAGGTACCAGCTGATGAAATTTCAGAGTGAACACCCTGTGTCAGTTAGAGCTGGTGTCAGAAAATGGACTGCTGTGCCCCAGAATTCCCCTTATCACCTACTCCTAAGATAAGACTGTCCTGACATTTAACAACAAAGGCTGGTCTGACACGTATATAGAATTATGTGCTCTTTTGGGTCCAGCTTGTTTCGTTCAACATTAAATTTGTGAGATTCAGTCATGTTGCTTAATTATTTTCATTTCATTTGTTCATTCAGCATTGCTGTGTAGTATTCTGTTGTGTCAGCATACCAGTATGCATTTATCCATCTTAACGTTCTTCGCATTAGGATTAGCAGTGGTAAATAGCATGCTGTGGACATTATAAAAGCATGTCTCCAAGAAAAGTTCTTTCTGTTTTTACTTCTGTGTCATCTTCTGTAGAATGTTTTAGGTTTGAGGTTGCAAAGCTATGATGTCAGAAAGTTTCTGGCATGTTTTTGAGAAGCAGAGAAATGCCTGCTCTTGTGCCTGTTGTCCTAATCCAGAGGGGTAGATGCTTAACAAGAGCTTCCCTTTGCAGTTAGACTCACCTTCAAATCCTGTTCCTGCACTCTAGCCGTGGGTTTCCTGGGACAGCCCTGGTGACAGTAGTTTTAGGAACTCAGTGGTAGTGGTTGCTGACAACAGCACTGATACCAGTTGGCTTTTGCTGAAGGTTTTCTGTGTTCCAGCCATTTCATTTTGTGTGTACTCACTACTTATTCTTTATAACAACTTGATATTTTAAACTTTTAAAGATTATATTTATGTGTGCACATACAAGGCATGCATGTGGGTATGTACACATGCAGTGCATGCATTTGGCGATCAGAGGAAGAGTTCGTTCTCTCCTTTCTCTTGGGGATTGAACTGAGGTTGTCAGGCTTGCTAGCATTCCCCCTTACCCACTGAGCCGTCTTGGCTACTGTTTTATGACTTTCTGAAGTGATGGCCACTTGCTCGAGCTCAGACTTACAGGCAGTGAGGGAGTAGGGATGTAAATCTTGCAGGCTGATCTTGAGCCTCAACCCTCAGACCTGTGCATCTCATTTAGAGATCATGGGGTCCCACGGCCTGTGAGGACTGGGAGGTGGAGAGGACCTGGCTCACACAAACTAGGACAGACATTGGGTGACTCAGAGAGGGTTCCTTCCATCTCATGTGTATAAATGTCAGGTGCTTTTGGTGTGTGCCTTTACTGATAGTGCCCAGGGAGCAGGTGAGGCGGCAGACCTCCCTTTGCCATCTTTAGGCAAGTGGACTAGATATTCTCTCGTTAGGCAGGTGCTTTGTGGCACCGTTGCCACCTCCCGGTTGACGTGACTCGCCCGGCCAGTGTATCTTAGCTGATGTGTGCTCTGACCTCTGGGTATTTCTTGCCGTCATTGCTCCTTCCTTCTTTCCCATCTTCTAAATATAAAATATGTGCCTCGTTAAAAAGTACATTGGGGAGGGGGGCCTGGAAAAAAAGAAAACGGATGGATGAGAAAACAAGTTTGACATTTTCCCAAGAACATCACTGTTTGGCATTTGAACAGCAACATGTTGGGAGCAAATTCGTTGAGATTTCATCATTGTTTTAAGTGGCCCACTTGGGAGCTGTAGGGTCTCCTGCAGCAGTAGCAGAGCTTGGCAGAGCCTGAAAAAAGAACATCTGCTTCTACAGATGACCCCAGAGGGAGGACGCCTTTCTTCTAAACTCTCTCATCGCAGGTTTGGGGCCGTACAGGCTCTCTGAACATTTGTCAAATGCCTCTGAGTATCAGATCATGTCTCCTGTCGAGCTGAAGTTTTTAGGTTCACCTGAAGGCTGGGCAAGTTAATACATTATCAGATGAAGCCAGGGCCACTGGGAGAGATTCTTATGCTAATTCATTTTCCTGTCTGTCTAAGAATCTAGGGGCATAGGAAGGAGCCGGCTTTGGGTCCGAGAAGTGCCTGCCCCTTTTCAGGCTGAACCAGGCCTGAGTTTGCCAGCCTACAGTCTTAAGCATCTTGGATTTCTCAGAGTTTCTGCTAGCAGTTGCCAGAATCTTCTAGAGCTGGTTTGGGAAACAGCTTGGAAAGAATGCCCTGGGATTCTTTTCAGCATTCCAGGAATTTTTGTAGCAGTTCAAAAGTTTGTCTGGTCTTGACTGGTTCTAGTGTACCTGTAAATATCTCCATGAAACAGGTAGCTTTTTGGTACACAGTTTAATTGTTAATTCTAGATAGAATATTTAGGCAAATATGAGAAATGGTTATCATCTCTAATTCTGGTTTTTAAACCGAAAAAGGTTAGGCTTTGAATTTTATCTGTTTTGTGTAGAAATGTGCAGGGAGGGAAGGGAGCCTTGGCAGGGAACTCAACCATGGTGCAGGTTTGTTCTGTTAGCTTGGTTGAGAATGTTTTCAGTGGCCGTAGTGAAGGGACAGCTCACCTTACTCTTGGTAGACATTAGCCTGCTTCCCTTTGGACACATCCGTACACAGAAATTGGAGGTAGATTTCTCTTCTCTTTTCCCAGCACACTGCCAATGTGTTTAAAAGTGATTCTGTCTTTTTTTTTTTTTTTTTTGTTTTTTTTTTGTCTTTTCGAGACAGGGTCTCCCTGTAGCCCCAGCTGTCCTGGAACTCACTCTGTAGACCAGGCTGGCTTTGAACTCACAAAGATCCGCCTGCCTCTGCCTCCCAAGTGCTAGGATTAAAGGCGTGCGCCACCACGCCCAGCTGTGATTCTGTCTTTATTCAGCTGCTTAAAATCTTTCAGGAAGCTCCCTCCCGTCCAGTAGCTCCCCCTATTCCCACTGAGCTCTCAGAACTCAGCGTATTACCTTGTTCCTGTGACAGAAAGACCTGTTAACATTGGCAGGAAAGGTTTGTGTTTGTGCGTAAAGTGCTTATGGCAGAGGCACGGGGAATGTGATCCCCAGCACCACGTAAGAAGTTGGGCATAATAGCACGTGCTTGTCCTCTCAGCATCAAGGGAGGGAAAGACAGGTGGATCCCTGGGACTTCCTAACCATCCCCACTGGTCCTAATGAGCAAGCTCGGTCCCTGTGAGAGACCCTGTCTCATAAAAACAAGGTGTAGGAGCTCCTGAGGTTGACCTTTGTCCTCCACACACAAATGCATACACACGCACTCACATATGAACACAGACACACACACCTGCATGTACACACATACCTGTTGGAGCTTATGAGTGAGGAAGGCTGTGAGTTATTCATTTTCAGTCATGTTTTTGGAGAAAATATGGCCAAGAGAAGTAGAATCAACTATACTTCCAAATAAGAAGGTGGCCACATAGCCTGGCTAATGGCAGCTCTACTTATTGAGTACTCATGTCCATGGCATGGATTACAGAGAGTACCAAGACACATTATAGTTAATTCTCACATTCAATTTCAAAGATGGCGGTGGGAACGGGGTCAAGGGAATTCAGCCATGTCTAAGATCGCGAACCTGTTTTATTTCTCATTCATGGTTATTCTTTCATTTACTCGATATTTGATTTAAAACAAACAAACAAACAAACAAGCAAGCAAGCACCTTTCTCCATGGCCCAGTTACTTGGCCAGGGGAGTGAACATCTTTGGGTTAATTTCTAGCAGAGCTGCTTCACGTAAGGATAATATCTTCTTTTACTTCTAGACTTTTGTATTTCAACTGTAAAGAGTAATCTCAGGGTTCTTGGTTGCTTGATACTTAATGAAGCATCATGCCTACCTGGCCTACCATCCCTACTTTTAGCAGTTTCCAGAGGCTAAGGAATTCAAGTAGCTCAGGGGCTCCCTCTACTGGTAGCCAACCTATGACTTTACTTCATTTAAGAGTATTCATTACAGATGCAATGTAGTCTGGACACTCATTTGATCAACTTGATTGAACATACAACCCCTCACCCCCTGCTGGATGGTGGGGCTGTGGGAGTTTGGGCACAACAGCCTGCAAATTGGTTTCATATGAAGGATGCTTGTACTCATGGATCATCACTTATAGCTAAAAAATGAAAAAAAAAAAAAACTGAGAGAAAGATGCAGGACAGTTATGGCAAAATGCATGATCTGGGATGGGGTGGGGGTAGCGGGGAAGGGAAAGGGAAATATGCCTGATCTGAATTGGAAAATGATGTATGAAATGCCCAAAGCACCAATAAAAAAAAAAAAAGAAAAAGAAATAAAAATTAAAAAATATATATAAAAGAAGAAAAAAAAAGAGTATTCATTTAATATCCAAGGTGGCTGAAAGATGAGAACTAAACTAGTTGGAATTTTTGCAATGAAGGGTTTAAATAAATAAACAAATAAATAAATTTCTGTATATATACATATATGTATATCTGAAATATATATTGCTGAAATATACAATCAATGAATACTAGAAGAAAGGAAGAAAGAAAATTCAGTAACAGGCTAGAATTTGATTGGTGTCAGAAAATTAGGAAACACTTCCTGGAAGACTTGACTCGTATCTGCATCTAAAAGGAGGAGTGAGGTTTGGCTTGGTAGGGATCCAGATGGAGTAGAGGCCCAGCCTGCCTGCTGGTGGGGACAGCAGTGACCAAGCTTGCTGGAGGAAGGCCGAAGAAAGTGTGTGCAGCAAGTAGTGTTCATGTCAATTGAGCCGGAGCATGGGCTCTGCAAGATGGATGTGATGCTGTATGGTCATAATTATGTCGTCCAGGTTGGGGTCGGTGAACAGGGTGACTGGCAGAGGGAAGAGAGTTGGGTAAGAAAGCCAGTCATGCTGGATGTTGCCTTGTTCTCATCAGGGCTGCTGAGTGGAAAGCCAAGGGGAAATGGCCCTACCTAGCCAGCTCCTGTTCCTGCACCAGTCACCCTGCGAGTGTCCAGAGTACACGGAGAAGCTGCCCCAGGCCAGTTCATCCCTTCCCCAAACCCACTGTGGTTGGCTGTAGGAGACACACTGGCGCCCCTGCCGTGTGGGCCGCAGAAGGCTCGTGGTCTGTGCACAGGCCTTGGGCTCTGGGACTTCTGTGCTCTCTCCATACTCCCAAGACTGTGGTTATGGAAGAGCTCTGCAGCCCTGCCCCACTGCTCCAGGGTCTGCATCTGTCTACCTGGAGACCCCGTGTAGGTGCATCTTACCACACTGTTTCTGTTGGGGAGGAGAGCTTCCAAGAAATTGAAATGTAAAAGAGAAGTCACAAAACGTTTGGCTTCTCTGCTCACCTGTGTTGGGAGCATCCTGGCCTACACTGCCCTCACCTGGGTGCAGCACCATCCAGATTGTCTCCTTATGCCTTCAGTCTGTTCCAAACACTCCTTCTGAAACACTGACCTTTGGAGTACTCTTGCGTTGAATGAATGTCGTCGCATGGAGATTATTCGTGGCTTGGAGCAGAGAAGCAGGTCCTTTTATGGAAGCATGCGGCCTGCTTTGTCTACTGATTAACTAGAATGAGACTGCTCTTGAGTTTTTATAGACAGTCAGGTATGTCCTGTGCATTTGAGATTTCAACCTCGGGGAAACCGTGGGAGCAGGGCGCTGAAGTCAGGTTGGCTGGGATGGGCTTGCCCACTCACCACCGGCCAGGTTTGTACTCTCCATTTGGTTATGGTGGCTGTCATTCTTGGTTAAAAGGTCTGTGCAGCTAGCATCTAGGGGATGTTTGGATAATTGTCATATATTCCCCATCATTTGATAGCTTGGAGCCTTAATAGTAACTGCAATGTTACTCTAAGTATTAAAAATGATGTAGCAGTGGTTCTTTTTCTATTTTAGTTGACTTAGCCTTTGGAGTTTTTTCATGTTACTAACTATCTATCTATCTATCTATCTATCTATCTATCTATCTATCTATTTTGGTCTTTTCGAGGCAGGGTCTCCCTGTAGCCCCAGCTGTCCTGGAACTCACTCTAGACCAGGCTGGCCTTGAACTCACAAAGATCCGCCTGCCTCTGCTTCCCAAGTGCTAGGATTAAAGGCGTGCCACCACGCCCAGCTTCATGTTACTCTTTAAAAGGAGTTATAAAAATGTTAGGCATTGCAGTTTGGTGAACCTGGATTTTAGATCTGTGGACATGCATTTGGGTTTTAGCTTTATGCCCCTGGAAATAAAAGTCTGACATGATATTTAAATGAGGTTCCTTTGTTTTATTGTCTGTGAAGATTTTGCTTCTTTAATGCATAGGGTTGTTTTTGTAGTTGGATATGGCCCGGTACCTCCACACACCATATCTAAGGTACTGGCAGCTGTTGGCTGTTACTTTGCTTTGTTGGGACCAGGATGTCTTAGTGTCCAGCACTGTTGGTGACTGTTACGAGTTCAGGGAGATATCACGATTACTCTAAAACTCAGACTTTGGAGATATCACGGATTACTCTAAAACTCAGACTTCGTATTTGATTATAACCACCTGGTGCTACGTGCACATTTCCCTTTTCCCAGTGCCTTAGCTCTTCTGCAGTGTGCTGAGGTCTGGATAGAGGCCCTGCCTCCCCTCCTGCCTGCCTCCTCCCCTCCTCCTCCTCCCTGCCTTCCCTCTTCCTCCCTGCTCCTCCCCTCCCCCTCCCTGCCTCCCCTCCTCTTCCCTGCCTCTCCTCCCCCTCCCTGTCTCCTCCCCTCCTCCCTGCCTCCTCTCCTCCCCCTCCCCCTCCCCCCCTCCCCGCCTCCTCTCTTCCTCCCCCCTCCCCTCCCCCTCCCCACCTCCTCTCCTCCTCTGCCTCAGGAGTGAGCAGCCCCACCCCTCTTAGCTGCGTATGGTGGGTGGCCTTCATGGGCAAAGTGAAGATGTGTCCAGATGTGTGTTGCCACGGTACCTATCAGGGAAGAGGCAGGGCTGATACCCACCTTCAGGTGTGGCTCTCCCTCCCAAACCTGCCTCTGTTCTCTGGCCACTGTTAGGTTTAGGAAGTATAGAAGTAATCAGAATTAGTCATTGTGTACGGTGTACCAGGAACTTTCTGGTGAAGTACAAGATTGAATATTGCTTTGTAGTCAGCTCTCTACCTGATTTTGCATTTGGAAATTTAAGTCACCATACTGAGACGGGGAAGTATAAATGGCCTGTTAGTTATTACCAAGTATTTGCCAGCTTTGTTCTGAGGGCAGGGAGCAGTGACGGGGTCAGCGCTACCAGGATGCATGGCAGCATGCACTGGTGCCAACCCCTTCCTGCACTCTGCCATTAGCCAGTCCTGGTCCTCGGGCCTCAGCCTTCACTGGGTTTTTCTTCTGTCATGAATTAGGCTCATTCACAGGCGCTCACTACCTGTTGCGTACAACCCTAGCTAGCTGCAGGTGTCTAAAAAGGAGGAGACAAATGCCTGCTCCCTGTGCATTGCTTCTTAAAGAGGATGCGAACACTTGAGTCATGGAGTGGACAAGGCCAGGAAGAGCTGGGAGAGCTGAGTGGACGTTTGGGGCCAGCAAGGTCTCATGAGTCTGCCCAGATACTTCAGCACAGCACATGCTTTCCTGTAACCCCCCAAAAGGGCCTGGCTGCCACGTTACCTGTGTCCCTTCCTGCCTTTCTTCTTCAGCTCTAGCCCTGGGGAGAGACGAGTAGAGGGAAGGCTACTCTCATGGCTGAGAGCTTGGCTCTTTGAAAGCAGTCACAGAAGAGTTAGATGGGCAGCGAGGCCAGGGGGCAGTGGGATACTGGTAGAGATTCACCTTCAACAGCTCGTCAGGCCTCTCTGTGATGCTTCATCCTGGGGGGACTTGGGCAGAATGAAGCCCACAGGGAGCTCGGGCGAGGAGGAGATGTGCCTGGAGCATCACAGGCTACCGTGAACGCTGAGTGCCAGAAGCTCTGCCTCCATGCAGACTAAGGGCTTGTGTGTTGGCAGTGAAGATTCATTTGTTTCCCATGAGGGGGCTTCAGAAAGTGTCCTGCACAGATGCAACCCCAGGTGTGATGGCATGACTGCAGTCAGGTTCCAGGGTCCTGCGTTGCCCCATTGCTTTCTAAGTTGGGAAGATTCCTCAATGACATCCCCGAAGTGGACCTGGGAGGGTAGCATGTCCAGGTGTGACAGGCATGTCCAGGCATGTCCAGTGGTGACAGGCCAGGCACAGTCCTTGGGGCCTGAACACCCGTGACACAAGTGTTGCCCGAAAAGGCCACAGACAAATGTTTCTCCTCTTTTCACTTTAGACGGCACAGTTGAGGATACTGATCCCAAAGAGTCCTATCTCGTTCCAAGAAACATCATGGCTGAACCAGACTACATAGAAGATGACAATCCTGAACTAATCAGGCCTCAGAAGCTGATCAATCCTGTTAAAATGTCCCGAAACCATCAAGACCTCCACAGAGAGCTCCTTATGAATCAAAAAAGGTACGGAAGTTTCTTCAGCACTGTGTTTGTTCTGGAATATTTAAGGGAGCCATATTTTATTCTAATTATATTTACAAAGGCCTTAAAGGGGTTTTGTTTGTAGGCCATGCTGAGGGCTTCCTTCCACCTAGAGGCAGGATGTCCCTATAGGAAGCAGTGTACCCACAGTCGTGGCTGCCGCTGGTAGGGTTTTCCACTGCCTCTTTCCAAACATAACTTATTTTTTTAAATATTTTTTTATTTTGTGTTCTCTGTCTATATATCGCTCTGTGTGTGGGGGGGTAGTCATGGGATAACTTGGGGGAGTTTGTGGAAGGCGGGAGCTCAGGTCAGCAGGCTTCATCTGCTGAGCCAGTGTTTTAGAACTTGGGTGACACAGGCTATGTTAAGATAAGAGTATCTTAAGTAGAAGAGGAATGTATGTTCTTAAATTTAAAATCTCTGAATTTCTGCATGACACTTTGGGAAGTGTAGCAATCAAATATAAATTCTGCCTGTGCTGCTGTTTCTGTGGCAGAGAAGCTTCTGGAAACTTATTAGATGTCAACATAAGAAAATATATTCTTTTTTTTTTTACTTGAAAACTGCCTTTTTTCCCTTTATTTTGTTAAAATGCATTTCTAGTCATATCAAAATCTTAAAAAGCAGTCTGGAAGCTGGGCGTGGTAGCGCACGCCTTCCAGGACAGCTGGGGCTACAGGGAGACCCTATCTTGAAAAGACAAAAGAAAAAAGAAAAAAAAAAAGCAGTCTGGATTTCTGATGGCACCACACGGGAGGCAGTTGATGATTTTTAGGGTCCAGTCACCACTTACATGCCAGAATTTAATAAATGGTGTTAATTTTTATATAAAAGATATTTTCTGCCACTTTATAGATGAAGAAACACATGTCAGTTGGGGCAGTGTGCCAAGGCAGTTCAAGAGTTTGTGTCCCTAACATGCATGTAAATGCCATGCAGATGCTGTGGACCATGAAAATCCCAGCACCTGGGAGGCGGAGCCGGGTGCCTGGAGCGACCTGGCTAAAGCGGCTGGACCTGAGCTGTGGGTGAAAGGAGACCCAGCCTCAACACAGAGCTGGAGCGGTCAGGAAGCCACTGCAGTGAGCCTCTGGCTTTCACACAGCAATACACATGTGCTCACATGTACACATGTGCACTCGTGCTGCTCCTGTACACACACGAGTCAGCTGTTCAAACGGAAAGAAGGAATGGACAGGGAAAGACAGGATTAAGAAGCAGACTGAGTTGCACAAAGCTCTGTAATTAACAGCAGTGTGAGTCGGTCTACTATGCTTAGCAGAGTATTTTGTAACCTGTCATCCAGAAAACACATATTTGGTAAAATTCAGGTTGACTTTTGCCTTATTCTTCCTTTTCACAGATTTTTTTCCAGCTAAAATGCTTCTTAGAGTTCAACGAAGCACTCACACCCCCCTCCACCCCTCTTTACGAAGCACTCACACCCCCCTCCACCTTGCATTATGAAGCACTCACACCCCCTCCACCCCACATTACAAAGCACTCACACCCCCTCCACCTCGAATTATGAAGCACTCACACCCCCTCCACCCTGCGTTATGAAGAACTCACATCCCCCTCCACCCCCTCCACCCCTTGTTTGCCAGAAAGGAAACAGGCTCAAGAGTGAAATCCCTCTGAACAAACAATAACCAGCACAGCTCCCCAGTTTGTAGATACTAAACTGATGACTGACCAGCAAAACCCAGACATAGTTCTCCAGGAAGGAGTGCCGTTGGATTGTGTGAGGTGTCTCGGAGTATCAGTAGTCCTTCATTTTGTTTTGGCCACCGAAAGAAATGTTTTCTTTTTTCTGTTATGTAGCAAAGCATGTAGAAAGCTAAGTGTTTATGAAAAAGTGACCAAACTTGTGCTAGGGACAAAAGTAACATCAGCCTCAATCCCATGATTAAATACTATAAGTCACAATCTCATGATCTGGAAGGATGGAAGTGTTTATAGAAACTCCTGGGAATGGAGTCATGAACCTGGTAGGCAATATACTCAGGACAGAGAAGTGCCACCATAACAGTGCCTTCCCAGGTCGGCGAGATGGCTCAGGGGTGCTTGGCTACAAACCTGACAACCTGAGTTCAATACCTGGAACCACATGGTGGGAGCAGTCATTCAACTCCTGAAAGCTGTTCTCTGATTTCCATACACAGTACTGTGGTATGTGCATGTGTACACACACACACACACACACACACACACACACACACGCACACTAAATCTAAAAACAATTAGGGCTCATTGGCTACAGAACACTGGCTGCTTTTGCTGAGTACCCAGGTTTGGTTTCCAGCACCTGTATGGTGGCTAAGGACCATCCATAACACCATTTCCAGAGGATCTGATACCCTCTTATCTCTGGGCTTTGAACAGATCTGGTGTACTTACATACATGTACATAAAATACACATATACTTAAATAAATAAAATTAAAAAAAATTAAGCTTCCTAACATCACATGATAGGGGTAGAAATAAGTGTAGGATTTAACATTGTTGATAGAAGTAAAGGAGTAAAAATGTCAGCTAGGAAAGGGGTGAGGAAGCTAGAAAGACCACGAGGTCCACACAGAGGAGCCTGGCTGGAGTCCTGGCCTTTGCTGTGTGACAGGTTGCTCAAGTTACATTTTAGAGAACACTCCTGGGGTGATGAGTATTCACAGAGCATTGAGCTGTGTGCCCTCACTTCTAGACACACAAGACTACTCCTCTACCAGTTTTAGGGCCTGGGCACAGTTAAAGTCTCATATTCCTCAAGTTGGTTCTTTGACTACATTTCAGGTCCCACATTTTTAGTCAGTCCTTTTTATTATTTGAGAATTTCAAACCACACCATCATCTCAATTGATGCAGAAAAAGCCTTTGACAAAACCATGCATCCCTTCATGCTTAAAGTCCTAGAGGGAATTGGACTAGAGGGATTATTACTCAATGTAATCAAAGCCATATACAGGAAACCCACAGCCAATATCATCCCAAATGGGCAAACAACAGGAAACATTCTCTTTAAAGGTAGGAACTCGGCAAGGCCACCCCCTGTCACCACTCCTCTTCAATATAGTGCTTGAAACACTTGCCAGGGCAATAAGGCAAGAAAAGGAAATTAAAGGAATACTAATTGGAAAAGAGGAAGTCAAGCTATCCCTATTTGCTGATGATATGATTGTTTACTTAAGGGATGCTAAAAACTCCACCAGAAAACTCCTAGAAATGATTAACAGCTTCAGCAAAGTGGCAGGATACAAAATTAACCTAAAGAAATTCCAATGGCCTTTTTTATACCAACAACAAGCAAACTGGAGAAGGAATTTTTCAAAGAGACTTCCCCACTCACAATAGCCTAAAAAAATAAAATACATAGGAAACAAATCCTAACCAAAGACACTCTACAAAGATCTCTACAACAAAAAAAAATTTAAACCCTTAAGAAAGGACATGATCCAGGGCATGGTGGCACACACCTATCCTAGCACTTGGGAGGCAGAAGCAGGTGGATCTTTGTGGAGTTTAAGGCCACCTGGTCTACAGCTTTGAGTCCAGGACAGCTGGCGGCTATAGGGAGACCCTGTCTTGAAAGACCAAAAAAACAAAAAAAAAAAAAAAACGAAAGCATTGAAGAGACATCAGAAGATGGAAAACCTCCCCATTGCTCATGGATGGGGAAAATTAACATTGTACAACTGTTCCATTTCTACCCAAACTCTTGTATTAGATTTACCGCAATCCCAAATAAAATCACCAAGAGTTTTCACAGGCTTGGACAAAAAAAGTCCTCATTTCCTTTTGGAAAAAAACAAAAGACCCCAAATAGCCAAAACCACCCTGAGGGAAATAATGAGCCCTATAGGGGGGGGATCTCTATACCAGCCTTCAAAATACTATTACAGGGCTATAGTTCATAAAAACACAGCCTGGGTACTGGCACAAAAAACACAGACCTGTTGAGCAATGGAACACAAATTGAATTAAACCCAAAAAAACTTGAGCACGTACTTTTTTTCAGCCATCTCATATTTGCAAAGGGGGCCAAGAAGACCACCAATGGAGAAAAGACAGCAATCTTCAGCAAGTTGGTGTTGGCAAAACTGGATCACCACTTGTAGAAGAATGAAATTACAACCCCCTACCTCTTGCCCTGTACAACAGTCAACTCCAGTGGATTAAAGACCCTCCTCAATGTGAAAACCCCAAACTCTGAAGGTGATAAAGAAAAAGGTTGGCAAGCAGACTACAAGACATATGCTTAGGAAAAGACTTCCTTAATCAGACAGCAGCTGCACAAGAACTAAAGTTGACAACTTGACAAATGGGACCTCATTTCAACTCAAAACGCTTCTGTACATCAAACGAAACACTCAAGGACGTGAAGAGACATCCCACAGAGTGGGGGAAAACCTTCACAGCAAGAAAACTCGACAAAGCATTGATTTCAGAATATATAAACTACTCAAAAAAAAACAAGCCGAAGCACAAACAAATGCCCCCCTCAATAGTGGAGCAACGAGCTTGAACAGAGTCTTCACAAGGAGTACTTAGAGATGGCTGAGACCTCCCTCCCCCCCCCCCCCCCAGCAAGAAACACTGAAGAAACTGTTCAACATCCTAATCATTAAGGAATCAATCAAAACCACTCTAAGATATCCTCTGATCCAATAAGACTGGCTATGATCAAGATAACAAATGATTACCAATGCTGGAGCGGTTGTGGGGAAAGGGGAACACTCATCCACTGCTGTAAACTCATACAACCAATATGAAAAGCAGTGTGGAGAAACCCTTGGAAGACTTGGAATGAACTTGTCCACCCCCACCCAGTCATACCATTCCTGGGCATGGTACCCTTCAAGACTCCCACCCCACCCAGGATAAATGCCCGGCCATTTTTTGCCTCTTCTTTCCCACTAGCCCTTAGGACTGGAACCAACCCCGATGCCCTCACACTGACAGGGATTAAGAACAATGTGGTACATTCTAAACAATGGAGTTCTATGCAGCAGTAAGAAAGATGACATCATGAAACTTTGCAGGTAAATGGTCTGGAGCTCGAGATTTCATGCTGGAGTGAAGTAACCAGTCCCAGAAAAACACAACGAAGAATTGTACCCTCATCTGTGGATGTAGTGCCAATTACCTAGTTGTAAGTATTTTCTTGTGTGTCGGCCCCTTAGCTTTTGTTCCACAGTAGTTGGGAGTGATGCTATTGGAAAGAACGCGAACAACAACCAACCAACAACACCGAAAGGGGCATGCATCAAAGAACTGACCTGAAACCAGTGAACTCTGCTCAACTAGTCAACTTCCACATGGAGAATTTGAGAACTGCTGATGAAGATGAAAAGCATGGTTTGGAGAATGCATGACTTTGGGTGGGGTGGGGGGGTAGGTGGGGGGACACGGGTCTAATTTGAATTAGTAACATAATCTTGTACAAAAATATATATATTAATTATATATATATATATATATATATATATATAATAAAAAGAGAGAATTTCATACAATGTATTTTTATCATAGTCACCTCTACTGCTTCCCTTATCTCCCCCCATATCTGTCTTATCTCTGGACCTACCCAACTTTGTGGCCTTTTTATTTAAGCCCATTGAGTCCAGTTTGTGCTGCCATGTACTCTGAGTGTGGGGCCATCCAGTGGAGCGTAGCTGATTCACCAGGGGTCACACTCTTATGGAAACCTTTCTCCCTTTCCCCCAGCAGTTATCAATTGAGTCTCTGTGATCACCTCCCTCCTACACACCCGAGTCTTGTTTGGCTTTATCATACACAGGTCTTGTACATGGTGTCAACCACTGTGAGTTCATATGTACAGCTGCCCTGTTGCATCCAGAAAACTGTTTTGTTGTAGTCATCCAACGTCTCTGGCTCTTAGACTCTTTCTTTCCTCTCTTCTGAAATGATCCTTGAGCTTTGGGATGAATGCTCAACCTTTTGAAATGCTTTACAAGACAAATAGTTCCTCAGTAAGTACTTTCTGTAAATCATGGAAAAATACAGGGGAAGCCAGAGTGATATGGGGATGAAGTATTTATGTTTGTTTGAATCCGTGCTAAGGTAGAAATAAAGGTGGGGTCACCCAAACCAGAAAATGTTAAGATAAATATCAAGGTCTTTAATCCAACTGGAACCATCACCTGGGACCCCTAAAACATTGGGACAGAAGAGGACTCAGTGAGCGTGTAAGAGCACGTTCTATGATGGCTTGAGCCCTAGACCCTCTGTAGCTGTGTGCTGTCACTGGCTTGAGCCCTAGACCCTCTGTAGCTGTGTGCTGTCACTGGGAAGGAGGCCACCAACTTCATTCTTTCTCTTTAAGTGGGTCTGGAATTCAGATCGTAGGGAGTGAATTCAGACTTTTTCCAATTGGCCTTTGGTGTACTTCATGGTTTGTGCAATATGACGTAGGCCTTTCACAGTTGTGCATTTCATTCCCTGGTGGGGAATGGCAATTGCTGCAGTCCTTCTAGAGGATATACCCTATATGAAGTGTGAGATGTGTGGCTAGCAATTCTGCTACGGATTTACTCAAGGGATGTAGTGAGTCAAGAGTGGGACTAGATGTAAGTGGTCATAGAGTTTGGAAGGAACAATTGGAAATAACAGGTGGCTTTCAGTAGGGAAAGGGCCACATTGTAGTGCTTCTGTGGTGTGATATGTTTTGCATTTGCGAAGAAGTAAGAGGAGCACTCTTCTTGTCCAAGTTCAGGAAGTACAAAATGCGTAGACTGAAGTGTTGGTTAACAGGTAGCTTGAGGCAGGAGAACATAGGGCCTCTGCTGTGCATGATTTTCAGGGTTATGTTCTAGTTACTTTGCGTTGCTCTGATAGACTGCCTGACACAAGCGGCTTCAGGGAGGAAAGATTGATTTTGGGTCATGGTTTCAAGAGGTTCAGTCGTGTGAGGGAAGTCATGGCAGCAGGAGTGTGTGGTGGTTGCTGTTCACGTCACAGTGGACAAGCATGCCAGCAGAGGACATGCCAGGGAAAAGCCAGGGAAAATAGATTCCTAAGAACCAACGCCCAGTGACCTACTTCCTCTGTGGAGGCCCCATGGGACAGCTCCACAGCTTCCCAGAACGGGGCGCCAGCCAAGGACTGGGTTCTTAAGCATGAGCCTGTGGGGACATTTCAGATTCGAGCTGTCACATCCACCACAAAGAATGGAATGTAAATGGTGCTTCCAATTCACAGCATAGATAGATTATCTGACCTTTTTGGGTAAAAAGCACTTATTAATATCCCAAGTTTTAAAATGGACTCTGGTCATTATAATATTCAGGAGCAGCTGCAGGGAACTCCTTGATATTAGGAACACCTGGCCACCAGGACTCGATCACTCAAGTAGTGATTGGGCTCCAAAGGACATTTGGGGATACAAATTTGGCTTGACAGGCCTTAACATATATGACAATACATGAACTCTGGTGGTGTTGGGGCTATAGGAAGTCCTTGTTTCTGTAGATGTTTGAGCTGATGAGAGTTCACCATTCTCATGCAAGGGATGACGTCATTATTTTGCAGAATTCAGGGAGCCAGCCTTCTGTCTTTTGACACCATCTCTGTATCTCCTGGGGATTCAGTAAGCCTCTAGTCAGCTTTTCAGTTTTTTGTTCAACCCACCCAGAAAGTTAAATGATCTCCTGGGATAAAATTTTAACTAAGTATATATGACTTCTTGACCATTATAAGCACAGAGCATTTATCACAGAAGGATCATTTTCCAAAATCTTTTTACTACCCAGTATTTTATCTTACTGTCACTAGTAGATAAAATCTTTGAGCAGAAAATGAATACTTATAATAGCTAAGCCCGTTCACACGTTATGCTGGGTAATCAACTTAATGTGTCACACGTTGCTCAGCAGCTCTGGCACAGTCCATACAAATTTAATAACATCTGAAACTAATTTTGCTGGTGAAATGTGAAGGGAAAATGTCTGAAATTTAAATTATTCATAGAATTGAGTTCTTAATCTCAAAATTTCATTCCCTTAATTTTGTCTATAGTTTCATATTGAAGGTTTTTAATATTTATAAAACTGAGAAAGTCTTAACTGATTGTATTCTAAAACAGATTCCTGTGTACTTATTCCTTAATGATACGTTTAGTTTTTTAAAACAGTGTTGTGCTGTGTAACCCAGGCTGGTTTCGTGCTGGGATTACAGGAATGTGTCTTCATGTTCACCTGGTTAATAATGCTTTTAATTGAATAGTTAGGGGACTCACAATCTTCTTTAATTAAAGATGTAATTTATATGCTGTTCTGTATGTACTTAAAAAATATTTTTATTTTATGTGTATGTGTGTTTTGTCTACATGCATGTATGTGCACCGATGTCATCTAGTGCCTATGGAGTTCAGAAGAGGGTGTTGGATCCCCTGGAACTGGAGTTAAAGTTAGTTATTAGCCTTATGGGTGGCTAGCCGAATCCAGGTCCTCTGTGAGAGCAGCTACTACTCTTAACCTCTGAGCCATCTCTCCAGCCTGCTCCTTGTGTGTACTTTTGTATTTGTTTGCCCTTGATAATTGTGAAATAAGCCATAAAATCATAAAATCCACCTGCTTCCTTCCATCACTAGAACTTAGGCCAAAGTTCTGCTAGTGAAAATGGGAAAAGACATGTATGTTATTTTAACAGGGTGGTTTTTTTTTCATCAGAAATGGAATATAATACATCTTTATTCAACTTTGAAAAAATTATTGTGATTAAAAAATATATAGGTGGGAGAGATGCCAGAATTAAAAAAAAATCACAAATATAGTTATCAGGAAGTGTGAAATTGGACTGCCTTGTAGATGTGATTTGTATGTCCTTAAAAGTGGTTGAGAAAGGTATGTTGTTGAACTCTTACATTTTAGAAATCGTTACTTAACAGTTGTTCATCAAACTACCAGTTGATTAACTAGGGTGAACTGGTGGCATCCTTAGAGGCTACTGTCCCCTACTGCGCAGGCCAGCAGCAAGGTCAGTCAGGCAGCCATAGGAAGGCACTGGCCCTGTGTGCCCGAGGTTGAGTGCGCCATGCAGAAGAGCTCATCGCTGCCCAGTTACGTGTGTGTACAGCATGAAGGCAGTACCTTGGCCCTGAGACCTGTGCTCTTCCTGCTTTGTGGTTGTCTTGTTTTTATTTTATTATTATTGTTTATTGTACAAAATATTCTGTATTGTTCATAATTGCTTATGCTATGCTTTTATAAAAATAGTGACGTGGTAGGCTTTACATCAGCAACACCACCAACATGGGAGTAAGGCACTACATTGCATGGCTCTGACATTATTGGCAATAGGAAATTCTCAGCCCCGTTATAATCTTCTGGAACCACTGTTGTCTATATGGCCCATCGTTGACCAAGACATCATTTAAAACTGATCACTAATTTTTTTAAACAGTAGGCATATTTAATAGTTAACTCACAAGGGCCAGAGAGATAGTTCAGCAGGTAAACATGCTTGCTGCCAAGTCTGATGACCTGAGTTCAATCCTCAGGACCCACATGCTGGAAGGAGAAAATGAATTCCCGCAAGCTGTCCTTTGACCTCCACGTGCGCACCATAGGACATACGTGTTTATTTTAAATGCGGTTAATGCATTTTAGTCTCAAATTAAGATTATTTATGGGCTGGTGGAGTAACTAAGGAAGACAACAGTGATGGGGTCAGTGGGTTCATGTAGCATCATAGAAAGCTGGGGCTTGAAAAGTCCTCGAGAAATGGTAGAAGAAAAAAGAGAAGAATCAGAACTGACACATGACATAGAAATCCAACCTGAGAGAACACGCTGTTACCATCAGCTTGAAGAAATGGCTACCTAAGTCCTCTCTCAGAGTGTCCATTTTCCCGGAAGTGTGACCCCCACGCATTATAAATGATAAACTATACACCAGGGATGCTTTGGGGAAAGAGCGCTGGACAGGCACCTTCACCAATGGCCTCTTCTGACCTCTCCTGGTGCAAAGCCTCAGCTTCTCTCCATGACCCCTGCAATCCTGGGGTCTTCACTGCAACCGAGGTGCACTTCCACCAATGGTCTTTTCTGACCTTTCACAGTGCCAAGCCTCGGCTGCTCTCTGTGACCCCCTCAAATTTCAACACCAGAACCATATAGGAGACTCTTACACACTACCAAGTCCTGCTTCTGGCTTGACATGGAGGCTCAGGCCCCTTCTGGAACACAGCTTCTGTGTGGTGACCCTGAAGAAATTCTTCCCAGAAGATTTCACCACAGTGATGCTGGTCTCTTGTTACCTTCAGTTGATTTTTCAGCCCCAGCTAACCAGCATCAATTGTCCCAGTTCAACAAAGATTTCCCTTCAGGTTCTGGTCTCTTGTTACAGCTGATTCTTCAGCCCCAGCTGACCAGAACCCACAGATTACACAGTCCTGATGATCTCTGCTCCCCTTTGAAACTAGAAACTTCACAAGCCAGGCCTCCATCTTCTACAACTCCTTCAGCAAAACTGCTCCAAGCTCCACAGCAACAATCTTTAAGCATTCAATGATCTTCCCAGCCCAAAGTTTCAAACGCCTCCACAATCCTTCCCCAAAACATCAATCAGTGCTCCACGGCCTGGCCTGTAGGAATGGCTTAACCTTGAATGTGTTTTTAAATATATAAGAATTCCCTTTCAGATCTGAAAAATTAGGGTAGGAGGGGTTTCCTGAGCCATTTTGGTGTTGTAGGCTGTCCCCAAGCTGCGCGACAGGGAGGCTGTACTCCGGGCAGACCTACCGCGTGTCCTGGGCACCTTCGTTTCCATGTGGGACCATCCCACCCACTGTGTGAGCATTCCCCTGTCTTTCCCAACCCTCCTGGCCTTCTTTGCCATCCCAGTGTCTTGCACACAGTTGCTTCTCTGTGTGTTTTTGTTGTGTTTAGATTTTGCAAGCTCTTTGGAAGATGTTTTTGCACTTTTTTCCATGTTGGTGAATTTCTGTGAATTGTGAGTTGCTTAGTGGGATCACATCTAGCTAGTTCTATACTCCCCTTTTCTGCAGCTGATACCTTCAGTGACATTTCTTTCCATGGATTAGGCTAACATTTTAGTTTTCAATGCTTTTTTTTTTTTTTTTTATTCCTCAGGGGTCTTGCTCCTCAGAATAAACCAGAATTGCAGAAGGTGATGGAAAGGAGAAAACGAGACCAAGTGATAAAGCAGAAGGAAGAGGAAGCTCAGAAGAAGAAATCTGACCTGGAAATAGAACTATTAAAACGGCAGCAGAAGTTGGAGCAGGTAGGGGATTGGGCGAAAAGCAGTCTTTGGTTCTGAGAAGCAAAAGACACTGGGCAAGCAACCCAGATAGGTCAGATATCCATGTGTGTACCCGAGAGAAGCAAGCTACCCAGATAGGTCAGATATCCACGTGTGTACCCCGAGAGAAGCAAGCAACCCAGATAGGTCAGATATCCATGTGTGTACCCCGAGAGAAGCAAGCTACCCAGATAGGTCAGATATCCATGTGTATACCCCGAGAGAAGCAAGCTACCCAGATAGGTCAGATATCCATGTGTGTACCCCGAGAGAAGCAAGCAACCCAGATAGGTCAGATATCCATGTGTGTACCCCGAGAGAAGCAAGCAACCCAGATAGGTCAGATATCCATGTGTGTACCCCGAGAGAAGCAAGCTACCCAGATAGGTCAGATATCCATGTGTGTACCCCGAGAGAAGCAAGCTACCCAGATAGGTCAGATATCCATGTGTGTACCCCGAGAGAAGCAAGCTACCCAGATAGGTCAGATATCCATGTGTGTACCCCGAGAGAAGCAAGCTACCCAGATAGGTCAGATATCCATGTGTGTACCCCGAGAGAAGCAAGCTACCCAGATAGGTCAGATATCCATGTGTGTACCCCGAGAGAAGCAAGCTACCCAGATAGGTCAGATATCCATGTGTATACCCCGAGAGAAGCAAGCTACCCAGATAGGTCAGATATCCATGTGTGTACCCCGAGAGAAGCAAGCTACCCAGATAGGTCAGATATCCATGTGTATACCCCGAGAGAAGCAAGCAAAATGCATAAATCAGGTTTAAGGCAGAGACTGGAATTCTATTCTGTCCCTAAGCGAGGCAGTAGAGACTGAAACAGATCAGAAGGGCAGGGAAATGGCTCAGTGGATAAAATGCTTGCACAGTTGTGAGGACTGGAATTTGGATCCCCAGAATCCATGTGCATACTGGGTGGGAGTAGCAGCCCACCTGTAATACCATTGCTTGGAAAGTGGGGACAAGGGTTCCCCAAGTCAGCTAGCTACACTTGTCACTGGTGAACTCTGGGTTTAATTGGGAGACCTTGCCTCAAAAAAGTAAGGTAGGGAGTGATTGAGGGAGACTTCTGAGATCAACATCAGACTTTTATGTGTGTATGCACACGCACATAGACACATATGTGAGCCTTCATGCATACACACACATGAAAATGAATCAGAGAAACACCACTGTATTCACAAAATGTTGTGGTAACTTAATGCCATTCGGCCTTTGTTCTTATATTATTTATTCATTTATTCATTTATTCATCCATTTATTTATTTATTTTTGTCTTTTTGAGACAGGGTCTCCCTTTAGTCCCAGCTGTCCTGGAGCTCACTCTGTAGACCAGGCTGGCCTTGAACTCAAAGAGATCTGCCTGCCTCTGCCTTCTAAGTGCTGGCATTTAAAGGCGTGTGCCACCATACCCGGCCTAAGATGGTTTTTATCTGCCATGTGGGTGCTGGGACTCGACCCCGGGTCCTCTGCAAGAGCAGTTGGTGCTCTTAACTGCTGAGCCATCTCTCCAGCCCCTGCCATTCAGTCTTTGTAACAAAGACTCCAAAGCAACTGTGTGCCATACCTAGGATGTTTTCCATTCTTGTCACCTCTAGGTGGTTTGTGGTAACAGTTAAAGGAATTCTGCTTTTGCGCAGGTTCCTAAACATTTATATACATATTATTTTTAATTTATATACATATTATTTTTAAAAGTTAATGGTTTTGAAGAGCCTCTCTGTTTTTAAGAATATTTTTTCCTGTTTTTTAATTTTCTGTAGCTTGAACTTGAGAAGCAGAAATTGCAAGAAGAACAAGAAAATGCCCCAGAGTTTGTGAAGGTGAAAGGCAATCTCAGGAGAACAGGCCAGGAGGTGGCCCAGGCCCAGGATTCCTAGGCCAGGCTGCCAGCTACGTGGGGAATCCCTGCCATTACTGCAGGAGCTGTGTTTAGATGCCTCGGCAACACTTACCTCGGGCCCAAGTCCTAGAGGGAGAGAATTCAATCCGCCGAGAATCTTGAGTATCTAAATAAAATGATCGGGTTTGATCATCTGGTGGACTAATTGTCTATGATGGTTACAGTTCCCATTCGCCAAATGAAAGACATTGACCAGCACATAAGTTAGAATTATGGACCTGTGTTTAGAGACTTCAAGCAAAAACAAAGCAAAACAAAAATCAAGCTAAGGAAGAGGACACTGGAATAAATGTTTGAGAGTTTACAATTTGGTTTTCCTTGCATTCCATGTTCCATGGGGGCACAGAGCCTTGTTTCTTTTAAAACTGAAAGAAATTGCCTTGAATTCTTCCTTTGGTTATTTGTCTGTGAGAGAATTGAGATTGCATCAAAATGCATTTAATCTGTTATATCTAATATTTGTAAATTTTATTTTGAGAATCCAAAATTTTCTTATTTAACTTATACTTACCCCTGTGTTATAGATTAAGACCGGAGCCCATTAATATGAGTGTTGAGCCACAGCTAGTACCTTGATTGGCACTGAAATTCAGAAATAGGATAAAACGTTTGAAAGACATGTCAACATCTACTAGGAGCCCATTATAATTCCTTTAGGTTCTCTGTATGACAGTGTGCTACATGCTTGCTTTCCACTTCCAAGAATATACATCCTGCCAAGTTACTTCGTGTCTTGTTAACAGTAGCTTTTCTATTCAGTTTTAACATTTCTTGCTCAGCTAGTCCTTTAAATGAAACAATTCCTCAGTTCTTTGGAGAATGGAGCTAGTATGTATAATCTGGCTTCTGCTTCCAGTGTCCTTTGATTTGTCCTGAGAGGACAAATGTGTAGAGGATATTCCCATTAGAAGGTAGGGGGTGAGGTTTTTACATACTGTATGTGTTACAAGTACACATGTGTTTCTAGGAGGCGCTACTGAAAACTTTATGGCTGATCCATTTTGAATATCATTGGATTCCAAGCTTTGAAAGTTTCTGATGAATGATCACGTGCTTCTCCCCCTTTGTCCTTTTGCTCTTTCTTGTGAAGAATGGCTATTTTGGTGCTCTCTCTCGGTGTGATGCTGTTGGTAAGGACGGTGTCGATGACTACTATATTGCATCTCTCAGGAAAAGCTGAGGTGCTGGCTGAGTTGGCTCAGTTTCCTCTCGCTAGCTAGCATGCTATTGAAAAAGACATCCAAGTTACAGACAGCAGCAAAATTTTCATGCAAGATGTATTTTATACTGCAGACATGGGAGAATTATTTTGTATTTAGTATGTTCTCCACAGAGATCATTTAACCAGCAATTTCTGTACTTTAGATGTCTATTTGCTTTCACAACATGTAGAATGCTGAATGCAGAGCTTTGGAATACTAGCTTTCTGTGCAAATGCTTCAATTAGGTAGTTAAGAGGCCCATCTTTAGTCCAAATATGAATAAGAGTAAATGGAGGAAAAGAATGCTAGGTAGAGAACATGGTGGCTGATTACACCATAAGTGGATTATCGGTTTCATCAGCAAGTGTGTGAGATACTAACTATAAAATAGTTTGGTTTTGAAGACTGGAGTGGTGACTATTTTGTTATCATTCTTCCTTTTGAGAAAAGAAAGTGCATTGACTGATCATGTTGAAAAAAATATCTCCCGATTGCACAGACTAGAGTTCTTTCTTTGTATGTGTGGAGTAATGGTGTCATGGGTTAAGGTAAAGATTTGGGAGTGGCTCATCCTTTTTATCTATGTAGAAGTCAGATCTTCAGATGTATGTCCTGAAAGCAGGTCTGCCATTGCACAGTCCTTGAGAGTCCTCACCAGTTCCTAGAAGGACCTGTTCTGTTCCTAGGGCTAGCCCAGGACTCGTATCACAGGGGAAAAGTTAAGTACAAATACATTCCCTTCCTGATGTCACTTAAATTTGAAAACCTACTTATAGTTAGTACTACAAGGTCTGGCTAAAAGAAGACTTGTAAATAGCATGGCTTATGCTAGATCCTGGAGTGTACAGGTAGCGAGACTCTTAAGAGCTGTATGATTGGCTGAGCTCAGGAGTCTGAACCTGAAAAGGCTGACACTCTTTCTTTACACTTAATGCTATCTGGTCCAAACCCCAAGGACTCCCAACACCTGAGGAGTTTTGTGCTTTGAGCCACTTTTAAGGAAAAAAATGGCTCCATTTTTTCCACTCTGTAGCTTTCTTAAACTGGTTCCGTGTTTTATAGTCTCCTGGTAGTAAAGTAGGATTGCTTTCTAAGCTATAACAGTTGACTTTATTCTTCTACTCCAAGAATCTTGACCTGTTTGAGTGTATATAATATATATAAAGGGAGCCTTAATGGATTTGTTTTCATAATTTAATATTTTTTGTATTTGCTCTTGTATAATTGTTTTTAATGGAAAGTATTACAGAATCGAGGGTGGAATTCTTAGAACCAAAGTTATTCTTAATAAAAATCACCACATGCTTGGATCATGCAGCCATGTTTGTCTCATTTGTTTAAGATGGACGTCTAGACCTGCAGGGGAAGGAATATGTTCAGTTCAAAGATTAGAAGGAGGCTTCTAAGTCTCCCTTGGGTGACTGTTCTGACATCAGTGATCACCTTGTGACTGTTAAGGCTGATAACGTATGTGAAACATACGTTTCATCCTAAGATGATTTCCTAAGTTTCATCCTAAGATGACATCCTAAGTTTCATCCTAAGATACTGATGACTCAGAATACTGCCCTTTGCGTAATGTATGTAGCACCAAAGCATCTGTTGGTGCTATAGGTCATAGTATTCATAATATTAGGTAGCCCAGTAAGATAGTGGAAGGTACAGTGAGTCATTGTTTTAGTGTTTGTGGGCTAGTACAATTGCAAGGAAATCTAATTTTTTTGGTTGCTCATTCAGCTAAATGAATGTTACTTGAGGAAGCTCTATGCACATGGTTGAGTGACACTATTGGCTAAATAGTTTGGCAGTTCACATCTCCTTACTTCACAGTTATCTTGTATGGCTTTTCCTGGGGAGTCATGAACAAATGTTTATTCATTGAAGATAGGACACTGACAACAGACCAAAGAAACGATTCTACCCATGTCTAGCTTAGTTCAGCCATGTTTGTGGGGGTTACTTACTAGAGCATGGGTGACTCAGAAGTAGCAAAACTCACTGCAGTGTGGGTAAGAACTCAGGACAGCTGCTTCCTGGGGCTTCCGGCACAACTTGTAGACAATTAGGCCGTGTCGGAGAGTCTCCTCCCAGCAGTTCTTACTACCTTCATAACGTCGGCTTTGTAACTTTCCTTTTCTTATTAAGTCTTCCATGGGGTATTTTAAGGAAGAACACCTGAGATATGAAAGGGAAGGTGGAATTCCTGGGGACAGAAGCCTATAGTGGAGAGGTCAGGAACTGAGCCTGAGTTTTCTCATTATTTCCTCAACACTGTATTTACATAACATTTACCTTGCATTTGATATTATAAATACTTAAATTTATTTTGTGTGTGTGTGTGTGTGTGTGTGTGTACACACATGTATGGGCACAGGTTGAGGTCAGAGGTCAACTTGCAAGAGTCAGTTATCTTCCATCATGTTGAGTCCTAGAGATGAAACTCAGATCATCAGGTTCAGCAGCAAGTGCCTTTACCTGTTGGGTCATCGCCTGGCTCAGAAATGTCTTTTAAAAGTTCAGAGATAGGGGGCTGGAGAGATAGCCTAGCGGTTAAGAGCACCGACTGCTCTTGTAGAGGACCTGGGTTCGATCCCCAGCACCCACATGGCGGCTAAGAACCATCTGTTGGCAGCTAAGAACCGTCTGTAACTCCAATTCCAGGAGAACTCCAGTTCCAGGGGAATCCGACACCCTCTTCTGACCTCTGCAGCGTTGCACGACACGGGTGCACAAACCTACATGCAGACAGTATATTCATACACATACAAAAAAAAATTTTAAAGTTCAGAGATAAAACACCTGCTTAGCTTCCATTAAGGGCCTGAGATCAGTCCCCCCAAATTAAGTAAATAAATAAAAGTTTGTGTGTATCTCTCTGTGTGTTAATTTATTAATCATCTTTCATCTTTAAAATAGTAACAACAGGTGCTGGCGAGATAGCTCAGCGGTTAAGAGCACTGGCTGCTATTTCAGAGGACCCAGGTTCAAATCCCAGTACCCACATGGTGGCTAACACCATTTGTAACTCCAGTTGCAGAGGATCCAGTGCTGTCTTCTGTCTTCCACAGGCATTGCATGACATGGGTGCACTTACATACATGCAGGCAATACATGCGTACACATAACAACTATCGTAACTCCAGTTTTGGGGTTCTGATACCCTCTTCTGGCTTCCTCAAGCATTGGACACGCATGGTACACTTACATACATGCAAGCAAAACATTTCATACACATAAAATAAAAATTTCTTTTTTAAATTTTTTTTATTAATTTTATTTATTTCTGTATGTGTAGGAATGTACTGCCTGCATGCAAGTTTGTACACCCGTGTCGTGCAATGCCGCGGAGGTCAGAAGAGGGCGTCGGATTCCCCTGGAACTGGAGTTCTCCTGGAATTGGAGTTTCAGACGGCTCTCGGCTGCCATGTGGGTGCTGGGGATCGAACCCGGGTCCTCTGTAAGAGCGGTCAGCGCTCTTAACCACTAGGCCATCTCTCCAGCCCCAAAATAAAAATTTCTTAAAGTTTTAAAAAACAAATTGAGTGTTTTAGTTTCAAGGTTTGAGGATAAATGAAATTTTTATGCGCTAGCTTCCCAAGGATAATTTCTAGTTTTGAATTCTTGAGAAAAATGCAGTCTGATTATCAACTGGAGATATTTCCAATATCTCATCTGCTCCTAGATTTTCTAGCAGGATATTAAGTCCCAGTTTTAAAAAAAGGATACTTATTTATTTAAAGTATGTTCATTGTTATCGATTGCTGACCCAAGCCTCATCAAAGTATATATGCATGCATGTATATGAGTCTAAATATGTATGTACATGTGTGTTGATCTTTGTATCTTTACTTTTTGAATATGAGTCCACACGGACACCCTCCAGTTCAACCTGATAGCACTTTCTTCTCTCAATATTTGCAGCTCCTATCTCTATTGGAGACTGCTCGCCTGTCTGTCAGCCCCTCTACCTGGTGTCTGCTTTCCTCAGTCCCATGGGTCTGACCACTCCTCTGACTTTCCTTACCCACTCAGGCCCTGCCTACTGGCTTTTTGAACTCAATTATGGGTGACCCCTTCTCTCTCCAGTGCAGTTTTGTCTTAAGTTGCAATCCTGTGCTTCAGCCTCCCACATGTTAGAATCACAACCACGAGCCGCTGGGCCTGGCTTCTATTTTCTCTTTCCTTTTTTCCTCTGAGAATTATTTTTCTTGAGCACTTAAACATGTACTGTAAATGTAATTGCTTTATTGCTTCAAATACCCTAACCTATTACTACAGGTTTATTTTAGTACCGTAGATTGTTTGGGATCTTTTGAACTTAATAAGAGGCACATGATTGGATATAATGATTAGCACATTTTAAAAATAACTTACATAAAAATTAAGTGTAAAAGTTAAGCCTTATGCTGGAGAGATGGCAAAGCACTTGCAGTGGGTTCGGATAACCAGTGTCCACTTACTTGCTACTTGGCCATGGTAGTTCATCAGTAATCTCAGCAGTTGGGTGGAGACAGGATCCCTGGGGTGAGCTGGCTAGCTGGACTGACTGATTCGGCAAACTCTGGGTTCAAGTGAGAGACATTGCCTCGCTATGTAAAGTGGACAGTGATAAAGGAAGACACCCAGCATCAACCTCTGGCTTCCACCTGCATACACATGTGACCCCCACGTGTGTGCGCACAACATGAATATATATGCACACATGCATGCTAACCAAACACTGCAAAAAATTAAGCCTTATATCCATTATTTTTATATTTAAAAATGACTTCCCTATTCTATGGCCATCTTTATTTTCATATCCTCCTAGGGTTTACAGCTTATTAAGTCAAGACTACCACAAAAGGACTCTTTCAGACTAACTGAAAGAGCAAGACCTGCATTTTTGAGCAAGTCTTGCTTGCACTGAGCCTGTCTGGACAGTTCATCTAAATTCAACCATGAGCCACAGGCTTTGGACCAAAGCCCTTTTTATAATTACTTCTTCCTTGCTTTGTCATGGGATTTTTGAAACCTCTTCATTTATTTGACTTTAGCTTTTGGAAACTTGGTGTCCTTCCCAGGAATGATGTGTGCCTTAATTTTGAATGGCTAGCATCCTCATGCCTTTCAAATAAATTGATCCTAACCATTAGCATTATTGAAAATTTAATGTAGCCTAATATCTCACAAAATTAATAGGATCATTTTGAGATTTTTGTCTATGAAGACTCATCCAGTCTGTGATGAGTTTGGGATATTTGGCTGTATATTATCTTGGACGTACTGTTGGGTTTTCTTTCATTTCTTAGAAGATGGGATCTCTAGTTTTCTTTCTACTTGTGTGGCTGCTGATGGTAATGGCCTACTTCTGTTACATTTTTGTAATTTTTTAATTTCATGATTGCCTATATTTATTCTTTTTTGTATACCTAGCTAGCAATAAGCACATTCATGTATTTAAAGCAAAATGCCTGCATATGTGAATATTCCAGTAGCACACTGACTATCCTTACTCTGTATTATGACTGCTTTTTTAGAAATAATTTTACTTTAAAGTTACCTGGGTTCGGGGGATCTGAACTCTGATCTTCATGCTTGTAGAACAATCACTGAATCATTTCCCCAGCCCTTATAATTGCTTTTTATCTTGAGTGTCAGCACAAACCTATGATTCATTGAGACTCAACTTATTAACCCTAATTTTCCTGTTCTATAGTAGATACTCAACAAAATGTTGCAAGTTGGTTAGTGGGCACTTGCCAAGATTCTTCATTTTTGTTTGTTGGTTTTTATGAAAACCTTTTTTCTGACAGTTACAATATTATTATTCTGCTGTTACAACAATGGTATGTTTTGGACCATTTTTTTCCCCAGATATGGATGGGACATATGTTCATCAAACAGTCCTGGTTCCCTCTAATGGAGAATAGAAATAGAGATCAAAGTCAGCCACAAAGATGCAGAAGACAATTGCTGTGGACAAATATCCCTGCATCTTTCCTATTGATGGAGCCAAAAGACGTGGGATTGCCTTGCTTTTCATGTTAAGCCATTATGAAATTGTATCTTAATTTTCATACAAAGTGAGGGTTCATTGAACAAAACATCTTTCATTACATGTATGAAACTTACTCAAGATATTCTCTCTCAAAATAGAAATTATGAAAGGTAACGTGCCCTCCTACATCCCAAATACACTTTCCAAGCATTAGTAATATAACCAGCCTTCTACTGACTGGCACAGAGGAAACAAACAGATCAGTGAAGGAGAGTATATAGTACAGAAAGACTGATTGACATACTAAAGTTTATTTACTATGATTGAGGGAGATTTTTATTTAAATTTAGTTAAGGATAAAAATATCAATGAAAAGTTTTGGAGTAACTGAGACCAGACAAATAATATTCTTTTACCTGGCACTATATTAAAGAAATAACTTGGGGCTGGAGAGATGGCTCAGTGGTTAAGAGCACCGACTGCTCTTGCAGAGGACCCAGGTTTGATTCCCAGCACCCACATGGTGGCTAAGAACCGTCTTTAACTCCAGTTCCAGGGAAATCCAACGCCCCCTTCTGACCTCCACGGTATTGCACGACATGGTTGCACAAACCTAACATGCAGACAGTACATTCATATACATAAAAAATAATTTAAAAAGACTGCAAAAAAGAACTCCCAAATTTATTAAAGAATCTAGAAAAACATTACTAGACAGAAGAAAATATAGGGAAATATTTTTATAGCACTTGGGAGCATGGGTGGAAGGACCTTCCCAAGCAAGCTAGCTAACCCCAAATCCATAATGAACAGTGTTGTACAAAGTATGAAGAGATTATTTATAACTCATTTAAAATATTTTATCATTTAGGGATATACCAAGTGAAATAGTAATTGTCAAAACCCATTAAAAATAGCTAACTGTAAAAGTTTGAGGAAGCAAAGATGAGAGAAATGTTTGGTTACTTGGGCATACTGGATTGTCAGTTAGCTGACGATGAATCCCAGCCAGCATCTCTGAAGTCCACATGGATGAGTTCTTAGATGAGGTTGGCATGTGTGACTCTTAAAGTTCATCTTAAATTTTGTGTTATTTCATTAATCATGGTTTTCTGTCATTTGCTTACCCAGAACCCCTATCTTACTCAAATAGTATTCGTGTTTAAAAGATTCAAGTATTTCCACCCTTTGTAAAAATATATATGTATTTTTCTAATTATTCAGTATAATTTGGACAAAAAGCCCAGTTTTAAAATGCAAATTTGTATATATTTAAACTAAATCCAACCAATTATACTAAAAGATCCTGTAACAGCTGGGTGTGGTGGTGCACACCTTTAATCCTAACACTCGGGAGGCAGAGGCAGGTGGATCTTTGTGAGTTCAAGGCCAGCCTGGTCTACAGAGTGAGTTCCAGGACAGGGTGACCCTGTCTCAAAAAGACCCCCCCCCCAAAAAAAAGAAAAAAGATCCTATAACATTCTCCAGTGTTCAACAAAGTAACATTTCCTCTAGATAGACAAACTTTGGAAGCCTACTAGAAGCTTCTATGGAGGCTGGCCTAGACTAGAATTAGCAACAGAGAACTGGTGAGCCACCTGACTATACCACCAAAGGTGAGGTGCAGCCACTCACTGATCTCCTTGGTCACCTGCCTGTGGTTATTCATTTATTCCCAAGGTTCCAGGAAACATTTACACCTGTGTCGGCCAGGTGCCAGCAAGGAGGGAAAGTGGTGCAATTAAAATCAAGAACAGCCACCCAGGAGGGCAGTGCCTCACCTCATGAACCAGAATCAGGGTTCACAGGTAGCTGTGTACAGCTGATAGCCAGCCTGGGACCATAGCTTGGAAAAAAAAAATCACTATGTAAATCTCCAATGAGCCAAGGGGTGTTTACAGCTGCAATCTGCAGTGATTAAAAGCAGCTGTCCCATAGAGACTTCCCCCTTTTCCCAGTCTCCCTTTCCTTCCTTCATGATTTTACTGTTTCTCGAAGATAAGCAGCCAGCCAATTAGCTGCAAGTACTTATCCAATGTTTCCAAGGTGTCCTGCTAGGTGCTGGTTTCAGCTCTTGAAATGTTTATAACCTGGCTCAGAGAGAAGACATTGAGCACTACACCACAAAAACACATAGGAGGCAGTAACTACAGGAAGAGAGATAAGAATTACCCAAACCCCTGAGGGCTAGAGAGATGGCTCAGGTTAAGAGCACTGGCTACTGTTGTAGAGGACTCAGGTTTAATTCCCAGCACCCACATGGCAGCCAACAACTATCTGTAGCTCCAGTTCCAACACGCTCTTCTGACCTCAGTGGGCATTGTATGACATGGGTGCACTTACACACATGTAAGGAATACACCCATACAGATAAGATAAAAATAACAAATAAAATGAAAAAAAGAGAGACTCATCCAAACGGCATCAAATGCTAGATGGAGTCCCACGTAAGTGTTCTCCCAGGGAGACAGTGGAAAACAGCTGTTTCCACAGGAAGGCCTTGTCATAGCTTGTGAAATGTTTGCCATCTGGATCTAATGTGGTTGTCACAGCCTTTCCACAGGTGTCACTCTCATTGCTGTTAGAAAAGAGACAAGTGCGGCTTACTTGAGTTAAATCAGTGAACCCCAAATCTTCCCTCCCCCAAACCACACCCCATCTACTCCCCAGTCTTCATCAAATCTTCCCTCCCTCTGGGCTGGAGAGATGGCTTAGTGGTTAAGAGCGCCGAATGCTCTTGCAGAGGACCTGGGTTCGATCCCCAGCACCCACAAAAACCGTCTTTAACTCCAGTTCCAGGGGAATCCGACACCCTCTTCTGACCTCTGTGGCATTGCATGACACGGGCGCACCAAACTACATGCAGACAGTATACTCATACACATAAAAAATAATAAATAAATAAACAAAACAAAACAAAAATCTTCCCTCCGTCCAACCACACCCCGTCTACTCCCCAGTCTTCACTGACGGCAACATGCTCAGGCATCTATGCATTGGGCATCTGGGAGTCATCTGGGGCGCACCTTTCACTGTACGCAGCCAACCACTCAGTTATCTCCATTTGATTTCCTACACAAGCTCCTAAATGTCTGCACCCCTCCCGTCCCACTACCAGTTCAGCATGGCAGCCTTTGACATTAGGTCATTCCATCAGATCTTTGGTAAGAGCAGAGCTGAACACGTCTCTCCCTCATTTAATGATGTCCCATTGATTTGAGAGTAAAGACTAAAACCCTTAGTGTGGCCTCTGGGGTCCTGCGTGCTTGGGCCTCAGCCATCATGTCCAGTATTCTCAGACCTCTGTCCTTTCTCCACTCTCTGGCTTCTTTGTTGCTGTGGGATCTTAGCATCCATCTTTCCCACACGGCTTCTATCCTTCTATCCTTAGTTAACTTGTATTCGACCTTTAAGTCCAAACTTCCTCAAAGAAGCTTCAGGACTGTGCAGAGCAGGTCAAATCACCCTTATAAGTGTTTTATATGTATATGTATATGTATATGTATATGTATATGTATATGTATATGTATATGTATATGTATATGTATATATATATATAGTAGGCAAATTAACCACTATATAATTATGTAATATCTCAGTCAAATATAAGCTATAATGTTAGTTCAAATGTTTGTCTTGCTCACTGGAATTTTCACACTTTATGACCTGGCACATAGTAGGCACTCGGCACATGTGCGATGAATCAATGAATGAACTTTCTAGAGTTCGTATAGTGAATATTTGCCAGAACTAACACTTGAACCCAGTTGAACTGATATCAAGGCTCATGTTTAATCTCTGTATTGAGCTATTGCATTTAATACCCATGATAATTCCTTAGAAAGAGCCCAAGGATGCAGCTGAGTTGATGTGCTCAGCTCAAGACTCTGCCTGTTCTTCCACAGATGCTGGGTGTCATCTGCTCCCATGTGACTCCCTCCTGTTCTTACACATGCTATTACTTAAAAGGAGTCAGAAAAATCACTCATGATAAAGAGGTTCCAGAAAATTATTTGTAGCAAAATAAAAGGTTAAAAAGTGGAGTATTATATTTGATAGTAGTATTCCTACAGTAGTTGGCTGAGTTTTCATTTATTTGACATGGGAAGAGCAGAAAGTAATTTGTAAAGCAGTTTCAGCAAGTGTTACAGCCAGAACATCATTCATCAAGTATGAGACAGCACTAAAGTGAAACAGAAATGGTACTAGCAGAGACCGTGGAACTACGGACCGATAAGGTTAAGTGAAGAAAGGTCACAGAGTGACCTCCATGAGGTCAGGGAGTTTCATGTCTGCTCATGGCCATGTCTCCCATCCTAGAGCACTGACAGTCACATGCTAGATGTGTAGAAAGGACATGCTAAAAAAAAGTTTTTTAAAGAAGACCAGGCATGGTAGTACACACCTTTAGTCCTAACAGTGACATAGGCAGGGAGAGCTCTGTGAGACTGAGGCCAACCTGGTCTACCTAGTGAGTTCCAGGCTATCTGGGGCTAGAGGGAAACCCTGTCTCAAAAAGCCAAAAAATTAAATAAATAAATAAATAAATGTAAATAAATAAAAGGAAAAGAGAATACACATTGAATAAATGAATGGGAAAGTGATTTCAAAAATCTATGTACAAGTAAGGATGGGCCTGGTAAAGATGTGTTGAATAAATGAATAGGAATGTACATAAAAAAATATGTATACAAGTGAGAATGGGCCTTGCACCTACAGTGATAAATAACTTCAGTGGTGTAACGGACTAAATGTAGATTTTACTCTACAAAGCCCACTCTGGGCCCATAAAACTTACAGGGAAGCTGCACTCTGCACTCTCAAGGCTTCAGGCTGGAACACACTATTCTGATATAACTGTGCATAGTGGGTTTAGAGACAGAGCTAGAAGTCAAGGACTGGATGTGGTATGTGTTATTCATAAAGCAAATTGTGTTGTCATGCCTACTACAAAGAGACAGAAGCAAAATCAATCAAAACACACACACACACACACACACACACACACACACACACACACATAGAATGAGAGGAATAAACCCAGCTTTGGTAAGCATCCGTAATTCTAACACAACAATTGTAGATGTGTAGATACCACTACACTAGGGTATACTTTGATTTGCCTATTAACAGTGAAATGGGAGGAACTCCGAGAACCGGGGTTTCCTGGCTTATATGGTTCTCAAAAGCATCTACTCTGTAGCTCTCCTTGTAGTCTTACACATTTGACAGTTGTTTTTTTTTTTCCCAATTCAGTAAACCTACAGGTTTATTTGGATTACTTACAGGAGTATGGCGGAGCAGGGATGACTCAGACTGCATCACCAAGTGTCCACCCCGGCATGGGCGGTAACCCATGAAAACTGGGACCCTGGAGCTCTCTGCATGATGTGCAGGTGCCTTGACAGGTCAGAGTTTCTTCCAGGTGCTCTGTCTCTTCAGCCATCCTTACTCTTTATATAAAGCTTGAGGAGGAATTGGCCTTGTGCTCCTACTCGGTTTCTGGGACTTTCTAAGTACTATGAGTTATTTACTTCCTGATTCTTCACTCTTTTTAGAACTTCCTGAGTCTTAAGGAGCTTTCCTCCAGGATGGACTTTTTTTAATATAAATTTTTTTATTATTAAACTTTTTCCATAGGTCATACATCATTTCTCAATCGAATCTAGAATTGCTTCCCTTTCCATGCCCCCCACCCCACCCGAGTCCCTGCACTCTGCCATACTTGCCCTGTATCTTTTTCTGAGTCTTTCCAGAGTTTTTTTTTCAGTTCTTTTTTAAAATTAAATTTAATTAATTTATTTATGTGTATGAATGTATTGTCTGCATGTAGGTTTCTGCACCTGTGTTGCGCAATGCCGTGGAGGTCAGAAGAGGGCGTCAGATTCCCCTGGAATTGGAGTTCTGGAATTGGAGTTTACAGATGGTTCTCAGCCGCCATGTGGGTGCTGGGGATCGAACCCGGGTCCTCTCCAAGAGCAGTCGGCGCTCTTAACTGATAGGCCATCTCTCCAGTCCCATTTTTTTTTTCAGTTCTTTTGTTGTTGTTCTCTCCAACTCATATTGCTACAGTATATATACATATATATACATAGTTATATATATANTTTTTTTTTTTTTTTTTTTTAATGTAGGCACCCAGGGCTATAAACTTCCCTCTTAGGACTGCTTTTAAAGTGTCCCAAAGGTTTTGTTGTGTTTTACTGTCATTGTCATTTAGTTCCAGGAATGCTTTTATTTCTTTCTTTATTTCCTCCTTGACCCATTCATTATTCAGGAGAGTGTTGTTTAGTCTCCATGTGTTTGTGTAGGTAGCAGGGCTTATCCTGGTGTTGATATTGAGCTTTATTGCACTGGGGTCTGATGGAATGCATGAAATTATTTCAATTTTTTTTATTTGTTGAGGTTTTTTTCTGTGTCCAAGTATGTGGTCAATTTTGGAGAATGTTCCTTGGGGTGCTGAGTAGAAAGTATATTCTCTGGTGTTTGGGTGGAATATTTGGAAGATGTCTGTGAGGTCCATTTCCTGTATTGTATTGTTCAGTTCAGATGTCTCTCTGTTTATTCTTTGTTTGGTTGATCTGTCCAAAGGACTCAGTGTGGTATTGAAGTCCCCTATTATGAGTGTGCTGGGGTTAATCTGTGCCTTGATGTCCTATAGAGTTGTATTTATAAAAATTGGTGCACTGGAGTTTGGTGCATCTTCATGGTTAATTTTCCCTTTGATAAGGATGTAATGGCCCTCTTTGTCTCTTCTAATTGTTTCTACTTTGAAGTCTATTTTGTCTGATGTTAAAATAGTAACTCCTGCTTTCTTTTTGGTACCATTTGCTTGGAATATTTTTTTCCATCCTTCCACTTTAAGTTGGTACCTATCCTTGAGGGTGAGATGGGTTTCTTGTAGACAGCATATCAATGGTTTCCTAATCCATTCTCCCAGTCTATGCCTTTTGATTGGGGAGTTTAGTCGATTAATATTTAAGGTTATAATTGAGAGGTGTGTGTTGCTTCTTTTCACCTTATTATCAATTTGCATTTTTCGTCTAGGTTTCTGGTTCTGCATTTCTGCTTTTATTAAAGGGGGGGGGTTGAGTTGCTTGCTCCATTATCCTCTGCAGCTGTTCTGGCACCAGCTGCCCATGCCCTCAGCTCCCCAGCTCCGAGAAACCTCTGGGCCACGCCGCTCAGCACCAGCTGCCCGTGCCCTGTCCACATTTGACAGTTTACACATGTGCAGAATGCATTGTGATCATACTCAATACCTGTTGCACTCTTGTCCCTTTCCCATTCATGCTGCTAACTCACTTCTTCCCACCCAGTCTTCTTTCTACGCCACGTTGTGTGTGTGTGTGTGTGTGTGTGTGTGTGTGTGTGAAGGTATTGTGTGGATAGCCACCTCTGCTGGGTATTCATGATCGCAACAGCCATTTCACCTCCAGAAGATTGTGTTTCATAGCTCTGCTATCCATCCTCTGGCTTTTAGAATCTTTTTCACCCCTTCTGTGATGTTTCTTGCGCTTTGGGGGGGGGGGTGTAGATGTCTTATGGAAGGTTGAGTACTCAGCGGTTACTTATTCTCAGCACTCGAACTAGTTGCAAGTTTCTGGCCCAGACTGAGAACAGCACTAGTCTATAGATATAAACATAAATGGTACACGTCCACTCAGCCACACCTCAGGAGTACATTCTCTCCTCGGGCTTCTGACCTCTCCAGCCATAGGCTTTTAACCAGGTTTACAGTGCTAAGCATCTGCTCAGTCCTTTGATACAGGCCTCAAAGCCGAACAGAAAACATCTGGTTTCTCCCATAATGCCACCATTGTATAAATCTAACATTTTTTATAGTACCACATGTGTTTAAGAATTTAATTTTTTTAATTGTATTTATTTCTGTATGTGTATGAATGTACTGTCTGCATGCAGGTTTGTGCACCCGTGTCGTGCAATGCCACGGAGGTCAGAAGAGGGTGTCGGATTCCCCTGGAACTGGAGTTCTCCTGGAATTGGAGTTTCGGATGGTTCTCGGCTGCCATGTGGGTGCTGGGGATTGAACCCAGGTCCTCTGTAAGAGCGGTCGGCGCTCTTAACCACTAGGCCATTTCTCCTTCCCAGAATTTTATTAATGATGTAGAACTATGCAAAATAATGTAAAACAAAGTTGAGTAATTGCATGTCAAAATTATGTTTAAGGCAATGTTAGTGATATAAGTTCTATAAACTATAGAAATTCATAGAAACTTCTAGGTGTAAGTCAAGGAAACTTAGAACTTACTATGTATTTTCCCCTTCATATCTTAATTTTGCACATTTAACCAATCATAGATTGTAAATATTTGTGGGAAAAATTGAATCTATATTGAATAGATTCAGTTTTTTTTTAGATACAGATTTTTATCTTATTATTGGTCCCTAAACCATTGAGTAGAACATCTATTTACAAAGTATTAATGTTAAGTATTATAGGCAAACTAGAGAGGATTTGAAGTAATGGTTGACTTTTTTTTTTTTTTTTTATCTTTTTGAGACAGCTGTCCTGGAACTCACTATGTAGACTAGGCTGGCCTTGAACTCACCGAGATCCACCTGCCTCTGCCTCACGAGTACGGAGATTAAAGGCGGGCGCCACCACGCCTGGCTGGATTTGAAGTAATGGAAGATTTTCATAGTTATAGGTAAATACTATGGCATTTGGCATAAGGGATGTGGGTAGGTGGAGGGCTCCGTGAGTATCTCTTAAAGATAGGAAGGGAGCACTGTATAGCCCCGTTTTCCATCCTGAATGTCAAGGCTTGGCACTCGCCTCCTGTCCTCTATCTTCTTAGTCCTCCTTCTGCGCTTTCCTGCCCTTATCGTCCCCCGGTTTTTTCGCCCGACCTTGGGAGATAGCTGGTTAGCTGGCCTCATTCTGCAGCCTTTCTGAGTAATTCTGGAGTCTGGGACTCAGCCCTGTCTCGCAGTGGTAGCTGCGTCGTTTTCTCTGAGGCAATCACCTATGGTACTTGCTTGCCAAGTGACTTCAGCATCAATAACTTTATTTCCCATAAAAACGTTGGGAGATGAACTTGAACTTTATTAACGGACTTGTTGTGTTTGATGATTCCATCCTGCTTCTCTTTAGAGTGTGCGGCTTGGGAAAAAAAAATCAATTTTTATCGTCTAGAGGAACAGAGGGTATTAATGAGGGCGAGAAAAGCGAGGGAGGGAAAATGGACGGGGGGGGTGCACTCTGCTCAACAGAAAATGGACAGGGGGGGGGTCCACTCTGCTCAACAGAAAATCCATACCTGAAAGGAAATTTTTAAAAAATTAAAAAAATCAATTCTTGTAAGAACAAGTTTTTATTTTTTCAAAGTGGACAGTTTTCAGAGTCTTTAAAGGCAGAAAATAAGTTGAGAGGAAGGAGGTGACTCCCTTCCTCTGGCAGTTTCAATGAACCTATACACATAGTAGGAGTCAACTTGTACTGCAAAAATGTGTGTTTTCAGAAGCTACGCATTTACTATTAAAGGTTTTTCATGCCCTTAAATATCTGTCATACCTGATTTGAATTGCTTTTGTTTGCTGAAACAATTCCAGCCCAGCTATTTTTCCACTGTGGAAAGTCTCCCTAACCCCCACATAATTTCACAGGTCAACAGGAAGTTAACACACCAGGACTGACATTCGTTTTCTCCGAGGGAAACATACAGCTCCGAAAAAGTAAAAAAAAATAGCAAAAACTCAATAATGGAAATTCACTTACTCAATATTTTAGGTCTATTTATCGATAGTGGGCAATTCATGAACCGGCGAATTGGGCCAGCTGGGGAGAAACAAACTGCATTTGTGTTGCATTTGCTCAAAGTAAAAACAACCTTTGGAGAGTATACGGAAGGAAAATATACATACTTATGTACATTATGTGATTTCTGTCTTTCTGAAGTTGGGTCACCTTACTTAATATAATATTTTCCATCCATTTCCATCCATTTTCCTGAAAATTTCATAATTCAATCTTTTTCCCCATTGAATACAATTCCATTGTATGTATATGGACACGTTTTTATGATCTATTATCTGTTGATGGGAATCTAGATAGGTTCCAGCCTGCTATTAGGAATAAAACAGCAACAAATATGGAAGTGCAAGTATCTCTGTGTTAGGATATAGAGTCCTTTAGATATAAGCTCAGGAATGGTTTAACTGGGTCATACAGTAGTTCTATTTTTAATTTTCGTAACCAAGAGAGGGTAAAAAGAGGTGTGAAGGAAGGGATGGGGAGGGCGAAAGGACACACGTGACATGAAAGCAGAAAGGAAACTAGAGGTTGAAGGATATGGAGGGTGGGGCGGTGTGACAGGAGCTGAGTAGGGACGAGGATCTACTAGATATGGAGGGTGGGGCGGTGTGACAGGGGCTGAGCAGGGACGAGGATCTACTAGATATGGAGGGTGGGGCCGTGTGACAGGGGCTGAGCAGGGACGAGGATCTACTAGACATGGAGGGTGGGGCGGTGTGACAGGAGCTGAGCAGGGACGAGGATGTAGTAGATCTCCTTGGTTGAAAATACCATAATGGGGCTGGAGAGATGGCCTAGCGGTTAAGAGCACCGACCGCTCTTACAGAGGACCCGGGTTCGATCCCCAGCACCCACATGGCGGCTGAGAACCGTCTGAAACTCCAATTCCAGGAGAACTCCAGTTCCAGGGGAATCCGAGACCCTCTTCTGACCTCCGCGGCATTGCACGACACGGGTGCACAGACTTGCATGCAGACAGTACATTCATACACATACAGAAATAAAATAAAATTAATAAAAAAAAAAGAAAATACCATAATGTTACTTCTCGTTAGTTGAAAATTCAGTTTTAATCTGTTGGGAGTGACAAAGGGTATTTATTACTTATAGGACAGCCATAAACTGAGGGGAGTCAACAGGAAATGTGGGGAATCTGAGCAAGAGAATGTATCAGGAATCTGTGCATGAGCAGGAAAGACGTTCAGAGTCTGAGGTAAATTAGTAATTACAGATTTTTTTTTGGAAATTAAATCATAAGTAATCGTAAACCTTATGAAAAACAAGTTGTCAATGACTACAAAAATTAATTTTAAAGAGTTTATCTCTGGTCTTTCTCCTTGTGTAGTGAAAGCTTAGCTTCTGATTATAAATTTCCATTCACTGGTAAGCTTGTTTCTGCAAACTTGTAGCATGGAGATACTTTGTTCTGAGGGTAATTATGCTCCTGCATTCATTTGTCTAGGAGCTTACTTTTTTCAGTGTATTTAAGTAAGATCCTATTCAATACATGCATACCTTCAGTAAGGCAATTTTTTGTAACTAAATTTTTAATTTCTTTCAGAATTTCATAATGAATTTATATCATCTCCACCCTCACTCCTCCTATGTCTCTTCCCACTCTCTCTCAATTTGTGACCTCTTTGTTATTTTTACACACACACACACACACACACACACACACCCTACTAGTCCATTTAGCTGCTTGTGTATGCATGTGTTTAGAGCTGACTGCCTGGGTGTGGATAACCTATCAAGGGGCTTGTCCCTGGAGAAAACTGATAGTAACTACTTCAGCTACAGGTGGATCCTGTGACATTTCTCCCAGCCACAATGGCATATCATATGCAGATCTTGTTTAGGCAAATATTATTGAGATTTTCTGGGTGTGGCTTCCTTGTCATGTCTAAAATACCCTATCTAGCAGCAGGCCTCTGGGTCCTCTGGCTCTCACAAACTTTCCGTGTCCTCTTCCATGATGTTGCCTGATCCTTAGATTGAGTGTTGGCTTATAAATGTATCAATTAGGGCTGGGCACCCCACAGTCACTCTTCTCTGCATTGTGACCAGTCTAGTAGTAGTCTCCGTCTGTTGCAAAGAGAAGCTTCTTTGATGAGAGAGGAGAGTAACACATTTATTTATATTTTTTCAAAACCAATTTTTTATTGAAGCTTTGTGCATTTTTTTTTTTTTTTTTTTTTTTTTTTGGTCTTTTTTTGAGAACAGGGTCTCTCTGTAGCCCCAGCTGTCCTGGAACTCACTCTGTAGACCAGGCTGGCCTTGAACTCACAAAGATCTGCCTCCCTCTGCCTCCCAAGTGCTAGGATTAAAGGCGTGCGCCACCATTTTTTTTTTTTTTAGCTGTGTGCATTTCATACAAAATTTCCCAATCAAATCTAGACCCACTCCCCCTTCCTTGCCCCACCCCCCACCAGAGCTCATGCGTTCTGCCAAACATGTTTTCATCTTTTTCTTAGTCTCTTTTAAACTTTTCAATGCAGAAGTTTACTGTTTTGAGCAGAAGTTCACCGTTTCAGTCAGTTCTTTGACCCAGTCTTGTTGTTGTTATTATTATTCCTTCCAATTTGCATCACTCCAAAATATGCATATATGCATG
Source organism: Rhizomys pruinosus (assembly GCA_009823505.1). Classification (NCBI taxonomy): domain Eukaryota; kingdom Metazoa; phylum Chordata; class Mammalia; order Rodentia; family Spalacidae; genus Rhizomys; species Rhizomys pruinosus. Next base: position 574,927 of record VZQC01001525.1, on the reverse strand, counting down.
CCATATATATCAAGATTATGTCATACATTTTAGCATCTTCAGCTTATAATTTCTTTTTTATTATTATTGTTTTTTTTCTTTATTAGGCTGAAAGATGTCATGTTTCCTTAAGGAAGTGTTTGAAGGCTACTCCTTGGCAAGCCCAAACAACCATCAGTCCTGACCTTGTGCTCCACACTGGGGTCTTCCTTTCCCATGGTCATCAAATGAGGTCCAGTAAGCACTGTGTCCTGTCTTGATCTTCCTGTACTATTCTCTGTGATACAGCCTGGGTAGTCTGACAATAGCAGTCTATACTCTGAAGAGACTGAAACCCCAGTAGTTGCTCAGTCCACAACCTGGATGTCTCAGCAGTCCCCATCTGGCACTGAAAGTTTGGAGGATTCTTGGAGAGACATGAGTCTTTAGTCTATTTTGGAAGGTTGAAAAGCTGTGTCTCATGTTTTTGAAGGATGGCAAAAGCAGTGGCAGCCACAGGGTAGCTGTACTTGCCAGTAAAAATTGAAGACAGGCAAAACAAAACAACAGTGCCTTTTTTTTTTTTTTTTTGCTAAGAGCTCAAGTTTTATACCTGAAGTACGGTTTCTCAGGCCTTACTAATTATTTATTTCTGGTTATACTTTCCTTTTGGAAAGTATAACCTGAAAGTGTTTAAGGCTACACAGTTAGCCCAGATTAACCAAGGTTTTTATTTTCTCAAGGTCAGTTGAGGATCTGGTTCTCAGGGGTCACTCAGGTTGTTTTTTTTGGCGGGGGGGAGGGAGCCCCTGGCTCCTTTTGCTTTTCATTTACCAGTTCCATCCACTTGAGGACAAAGTCAGGTCTTGCTAGACCAGGCTTCCCTTTTTGAAGCATGAGCAGACTTTCTTCTTTATTGACTGGACACTGGCTGAAGCTTAGTGGATCTCCAAGACCTCCCTGAACAGGAAGACTGGTGATCCACATTCGCAGGACATTTCAAGAGATGCCCCCATGCATAGTCCCCTGGGACTTAGTTGACCTCTGAGGGTAAGGAACAAAGTTATCCCTTAAGACCCTCAGCCAAATTGGTATGGGCATTAGGTATGGTCGTTAAGCATCCAGAAAGGCTAAGTTACACCAGCCTGATACTATTTTTCTGGTTATACTTTCCTTTTGGATGTTTAAGGCCACACAGTTAGCCCATTAACCAAGGTTTTTGTTTTCTCCAGGTCAGTTGAGGATCTGGTCCTCAGGTTTTGGGGGAGAGGGAGCCCCTGGCTCCTTTTGGCTTTTCATTTACCAGTTCCATCCACTCGAGGACAAAGTCAGGTCTTGTTAGACCAGGCTTCCGTTTTTGAAACATGAACAGAGTAACACATATTTAATAAGAGAGAACATGTTCAGCCGGGCGTGGTGGCGCATGCCTTTAATCCTAGCACTCAGGAGGCAGAGGCAGGTGAATCTTTGTGAGTTCAAGGCCAACCTCGTCTACAGAGTGAGTTCCAAGACAGCTGGGGCTACACGGAGACCCTGTCTCGAAAACACCAAAAAAAAAGAACATGTTCATTTCTTTAAGTCTGTATTACCTTGGTTCCATCCATTTACCAGAAGACAGGGCTGGTACAAGGCTGCTCAACTCAGCTAGTCCTGGGAGTGTAGGCATGGTGGTATGGGTGGGCAAGGTTCTGGGAGAGGAACTATCAGGCTGGGCCCAAGAGCTTGCTTCTTTACAGTATCATCCAGGGCTGCTGTCTCTTCTGTGGTGCTATGTGTGTGGTTCTCTTCCGGTCTCATTGTGCGAATGGTAGCACTGGCTTTGGGTATGCATTGCCACGTCTCTTCAGGTAACGGAACAGTGAAGCACAGGAGACGGAGACATGTAGGAAGAGCCCTTAGAGGGGACAGTGAGATTGAGGAGTAGACACCCTGAGAAATGAAGACCCAGCTGGCCCTTTTCTGTCTTCAGAGTATCTTGTGATAACCCGCATTTACTGAGCACTTACTGTATGCTAGCCAGCATATGGATGGAGAGCGAGGAAGGGAGAATCCTTATCTGTGATCAGTAATTTTGAGTGCCAATTTAGCTGGATTGAGGAATACCTAGGATATTAGTAAATCATACCTCTGTGTAGTCTTTGAAGGCATTCATAGAAATAATTATGTCATTAGGGTTCTGACCTAGTTAATGATTTAATCCACTGATGTAGTCAAGCTTTAAATAGACTATTGGGAGTTGGTGGGACTGTGGGGGTGGGGCTTCATTGCAGGCCTGGCCTAGGGGCTCCACGTGGCACGGCCCCTTGTCAGCAAGACACTTTGTTTCCTCTCCACCACGCTGGGAGGTGGTCGGTCATGCTTTCCCCACCAAGGTGGAGTGAAACCTTAAACAGGAGACAAAATACATACTTTCTCCTTTAAATTGTTCTTTCAGGTATTATGGCCATGAGGACATTCTCCCCCCAAAACCAAAACACACAAACAAACAAACAACAAAACCCAAACCAAACCAAACCAAACCAAAAAACCCCCAAACAAACAAAGAAACAAACAACCCTGAGTACTTTGGAAAGCTCCTGCAGGTGAAGAAAAGTTTCTGCCATGTAAGAAACCCCCTCCTTGCCCAACCTTGAAGACAGTGGGAACAAATGGTAGGCACAGTGCCATTTATATTTTCCTAAAGATTATAAGGGAAATTCAAATGAAGCAGTCACAAAGAGCACCACACTATGTCCGCATATGGACTCACAATTCTAGGCTGTGTACATGCCATTTATGTGAGGGCAAAATGCTGTAAGGCATGGGAAGCAGCTAAGTAGCTTCTCACTGGTTGGGAGAGGGTTTGGGCTCTCTCTCTCTCTCTCTCTCTCTCTCACTAACAGCAGCAGCAGTAGGGGACATAACCAAGGCCAGATAGGTGTGGGGAGGACACTGAGTGCATAGTGATTCAGGTTTTGAAATCAGAGAACCCTTTATTAGGGAGAGCTCTCTCTGCCTTTGTCATCCTGAAGAAATCAGTTCTCTAGCTTCCTCAGCTTTGGTTATTAGTGTAATATATATCAATGTTTTGTTCTTCTGTGGTTCAAGCCAGTCAAGGTTCAGTCAAGGTGCTGAGGGAGGAGGACCACATAGCTGTATGACCCTGGTCACCAACAAACAAGGCAGGGAATGCTAGGTATAGACCTTCTGTCATCTTGTGTGATCTTAAGCCATGGTGTCTATCTGTCCCAGATTTCTCGGCTAAACATTCTCAACATTGACCTTAAAGGTTCCAAGTACTTTTACATAGGCTAAAACTCCACTCTGCCATTACTGGAGGAGGGAAGGCATACCGAAGCCTTAGTACGTGGTAGAGAAACCCCAATGCGTTCTCAAGCAGCGGGAGCAGTCAGGACAAGCCTGTTGGCAGGAAAAGGGAGGATCCAATACCAGGTCAGATCAGGGGAAGCCATTAGCGAACCCCTGGGAGGGTTTGGAGGAACCTATGTTTATGGTAGTTGGGGTATAATTCCTGGCATGGAGTAGGTGCTCAATGAATATTTCCCCTTTGGGAGAAGGTATTGGGGATTGAATTTAGTGCCTCACACATTCTAGGTAAGCAGCCTACCACTGAGCTGCAGTCCCAGTCCTCCAGTAAAGAGTTTCAATTAAACAACAACCGAAAAGAGGGCGCCTAGCACATGTTGCACTTTACCAGGTGCCCAGGACTGGACCAGCCCAGACGAAGTTGGAAGACCAAGAAGCAAGGCAGACAGCAGGTGATTTTGAACCAGAAGGATCCAGAATCTGCTACACATCCTTAGCCGTGAAGAATCCCCAATTGAGAGGCTGTAGGAATGCAGGCCTCCCTCAACAGGCTTCCTCCTCTAGAAGGCAAAGGGCCAAGGTCAGCCTCCCACGAGGAAAAGCAAGCATCTTTCCCTGCCAGTTGTGGACGTTATGCTCTCGTTTGCTAGGATATGCATAGACTCACAGTGTTAAGTGATTGTGAGGCTTAAAACAACATAATGAAATCCTGGCCTAGCCTAGCTCCTGGCCCAAACGGACTTCAGTGGAGGTGGCTCAGCCTGTTTGCAGTCGTTAAATGGTGCCCGATGCTGCCACCTACTGGGTTCCATAGGAACTTTTGTTTTTAAATTAGAATGGTAACGGATGTGTTAATTTATTGTTGATATTATTATTACTACTTTTCCTGTTGGTCTTAGAATGTCTCCTCAGGACCCTATTCATCTGCTCTTGTCTGACTGAGCTAATTTAAGTCATGAGCAATAAATACTGTTTAAACCTGTTTAACTTAAACCTGTTTAAGTCAGTACAGGGTTCCTGCACCCAGAATAAAAGGCCTTGGAATTGGTCCAAGGAAGCTGTTTACTGTGGTGTCTTAGCCTCCTGATGTTCTGTTTTTTGTTTTTATGAAGTAAGCTTCCATCCTTTTGTAAGAATCTGTTTCACTCATGTATTCATCCAGGGAATGAGTTCCAACAAAATGCAGAGGAAATAGATGGGGGGGGGGGCACACGAGCACGCATGCCCACGCTCATGGAAACCACTGACTAATAGAAGGCTCACTCCCTCAATCATTCTTTTTTTCTCCTTTCATTATGTGGTGGCTCTTTCCTGAAGCACAGATCTGAACACAGAATGGCCTTGCTCAGAAACCTTCTGTGGTAGTTTGAATGAGTGTCCCCCATAGGCTGTACGTATTCAGACGTTTGTCTCCAGTTGTTGGCGCTGTTTTTGGAGGTCTTGGGGTTTGTGGCCATGCTGGAGGAAGTGTGTCACTGGGGACAGGCTTAGTGAGTTTAACAAGCCTCGTGGTCTATAGTTGCTCTCTCTCTGCTTCCTGTGCTCTTTGCGAGATGTGACCCTCGGCATGCCGCTCCAGATCCAGCCGCCATGCCTCCCACCACAATGGACTCTAATTCCCTGGAACTGTCAATCGTAAGCTCAAATAAACTTTTCCTTTTATAAGTTCCTTGGTCATGGTGCTTTATCACAGCAACAGAAAGTGACTAATACACCTTCCTTGTCACTATAATGAAGGCCAATCTGTCTATCATAGAAACTTTGGTCTTAGCCAAACTGTCCAGCTCCGGGAAGCCACATCCAGGCTTCTGAAATGATAGCAGGCAACTCTTACCACAGGCTAGATATTATGCTGAGTGCTTCATCTGTTAATTTTCATAGCTTCCTCATGGGCCATGTCCTTATGTGTGTTAGTCTTGTGTAGCTGTAACAAAAATACCCAAGGGAGCAATTTAAAGGAGGAAAGACTTTGGCTCACAGTCTCAGAGATTTAGTTCAGAATCCTTGGCTCTGTTGATTCTGGGCTGGTGGTGAGGCTGAGTATCAAGGCATCGGGAGCTTGTGCCAGAGGTTAGCTGCTTCATGGTGACTAGGAAGCAGAGGGAAGTGGGACGGGATTAGGGAACAGACAGAACTCAGAGGGAAGTGGGACGGGATTAGGGAACAGACAGAACTTTCAAAGTCACGCTCTCAGCGACCCATTTCTTTTAGTTTGGACTCATCTTTCAGTTCTGGAAACTCACCAAATACACTACCTGGCCATCAAGCATTCAACACATCAGCTCTTAGAAGGATGTTTCATATGCAAAGATAATAGTCCTAGTAGTACTTTTCCAATGGGGAAACTGAGGCAGAGATGAATCAAAGGAGTTAAAGCCAGGTGCACCCAACCGCAGTGCCCATGCGTCCCCTCACTCAGCCACACTAGTGTGTTGTTCCTGCCTTTGTACCACTGGCTGTCTCTCTCTACACATCTGGCCTGCAGGCCTCTCTTTCTCCTGCCATGGGACCCAAGTCAGATATGGCAGCACTGCTGCTTGCAGCATGCACACAATGCTCGTGCCTCACCGGCATGTGCTGTGCTGTGTCATGCATGCTAATGGTTATGTGCCCGTCTGTGCCCCTCAACACACACTGAGGGTTTTGGAAACATCCACAGAACTTTGTACTAATTCAAGATTTGCTAAACGGTAATAAATGAAATAGCACAGGGGAAAGTACTGTAACTGTAAGGTATGGGAGAAGCAGAAGCTACCAGATGCTCTTCCAAGTCTTTTTGCATGGAAGCAGACTTAGAATACCAGGTATCATTTGTGAATGGCATTTTCTTCTTGTTGATTTTAGGTTACTTTTCATAGCAACTAAGACTGTTCTGCCCTTTAACTGGAGGGAGGGGGGTTTTCATTGCCTTTTATATAGGGGAGTGATCTTGTTTCTTTTGCTTTGCTTTGTTTTGTTACTAAGGGATTTGAAACAGTCTCTGCAAGTTTCTCCCCCTTTTCATGGTTTGTTTTAAAGTGTCAGTTAGATTGGGGGGAATCTGGCCTGGGAGCAACGTCCTTGGTTCTGGCTGCAGTTCTGCCCTTACCGCTGCATCTCCATGACTGCAGCGAAGGGGCCAGAGTGTGCTTTCTGAGTTTCCCTCCAACCTTGGCTTCTTAGATTCCGATCTTGGCTCTGCAGCTTTTTAGCAGCCTCATTACTTGGAATGGCTTAATTGATTTTGGAAATCACTTTCCATGTCGGTAAATTCTGACACCGGGACACTGTGGGCACCATGCGAAAAGATTCAAGTAGATCATTCATGCCATTTAAAATCTAATAAATGCAGACAGCACAAAGGAGCGAGGTGTCACTGAGCAGTAACAGTAAAAAGCTGGTTGCTAGCCTGGTGGGGGCTAATTCTGTCTTTTCAGGAGGTAAATTAGGTAAATTAAAGTTGAAGTGTGTGTATGTGTGTGTATGTGTGTGCATGTGTTGAACCTACTAAGAGTCTCACCCTTAAATGCTTAAATGAGACTGACTCTCCCCTTCCTGGCAGTCATCGGTTGCCAGTAGTTCTTCAGGTAGGGTTGGGGGTTTCTTATGCACTTCTCCCTGACTGCGCTGAGATTTTGCCTGGCTTGAGCTTATTGAGCTACTTGTCTATGATGTCAGCACTGGGGGACTTCCTATGAGCAACTGCCCAGCTATCTGGAAAACTCCATTTCCTCGTGCTCACCTGCCTCCTCTGGCTCTTACGATCTTTCTCTCTACTCTTCTGCAATGATCCTTGAGCCCCGGGAGGCAGAAGTTCGATATAGGAGTCCTTTTCAGGGATAAGCAGTCTGCAGCTTCTCGTTTACTGCACATTGGCGGGTTGCGGTTCTTCCTCTGTGTTAGTCACCATCTGCTTTCTAAGAGTGCTTCTCTACTAAGAATTAAGAACTGCATTAATCTATGGGTATAATTAGAAATCAATTTAATATGGCATCTATTTAGCAGAATAGTTACATTAGGCTTTCCCTGACGGCCTGTAGGCTGTCTAGCTTTAGGCTCCTAAATCTGATATCAATGTCAGGTATGGACTGCATCAATATGAAGTGGACCTTCAATCCAATTAGAAAGTAAGTTATTCCCATAATATTCATGCTACTATCACACCTCTGGTTAAGGTTCATGCCAAATTTTCTCTCCAGGAAACTTGCAAAGCACCTTCCACCAACACAGAAGCTAGACTGCAGAGATGAGGCTTTGACGTCAGCATCGGGTTGATTTCTCCTTGCTTGTTCTATAGTTCATGTATGTGCTGTCTTCAGCAATAGGATCATACATGAAGTTCTGCTGGGTGACTAAGAGCAAGGCAATGGCTGCTGTTTGAGGGTCTATGGAAGAATTATTAAAAAAACCCTTAAGAGCCTAGGGATGCTTTTAATGGAAAATTCTACCAGATAGGTAAGAGAAAATAATTCCATCTATATCCAATCTCTTCCTGAGAGAGAGAAGAGTCTACAACTGAGTTATGAGGAAGGATTCCAATATCTTGATGGCAAAACCCAGGAATCCAAAACAGCAGGAATCCAAAATGCCACTGGCCACATAATGACACTTAAGAGCATGAAGTGAAAACCCTATACAATATACTGGTAAGTCCAAGCCAGCAGCAACCTGCCTGCCCAGGCCAGAGCATGCTAGGGGGTCAATACATCATCACTAAGTTTGTTTGTTTCAAGAATTAGTTGAGCATTAATTAGTATTAATTTTGAACATTAATATAGTTTTATAAACTTCCAGATTAAGCAAAAATATGATTAATTTTATGAACATAGGAAAATATTTAATAAAATTAAATATGACTCATGAGTTTTAAAATCCTAAAACCAGAAGTCCTTACTATGATATATATGTATATAATGTTTATAAAAATCAAAACATAAAACAAAAATCCTGCTACATACACTTTAGTTTTTTGAGACAGGGTCTCCCTGTAGCCCCAGATGGCATGGAACTCACTATGTGGTCTAGGCTGGCCTGGATCTCACAGAGATCTGCCTGGTTTGGCCTTCTGAGTCCTGGGATTACAGGCATATACAATGCCTTGCTTACATATGTGTGTGTGTGTGTGTGTGTGTGTGTGTGTATGTGTATGTGTAATAATCAAATCAGGGTGATAAGCACTCCCATCTCTTCAAACTTAATTTTTTTTCTTTTTCACCCTAAGGCAGAGTTCAGACTAGGACTCATGGTTTGCCTTCTTCAGCTTCCAGAGTGCTGGGATTACAGGTGTGTGCAGTGTTAATCATGCTGATGTGTTGCAAAATCTAAAGGGAGAAACAAAACTGCTATTATTTGCAGGTTCTTTGATTGTATGTATGAACAATCCAAAAGAATATTCACAAAATGTATTAAATCTGATAAAAATTATCAAAACATTTTTATATTATAGCAACATACAAAATATATTAACTCTTTTTTACTGGTAATAAAAAATTTTAGAAAATGAAATTTAAGTATTTTTCTGCTATAAGCCTGTATTAGTCAGGGTTCTCTAAAGAAACAGAAACAAAAGGACAAATATATAGCTATATACAATTTATTGATTTGATCATGTAACAGAGTTCAAGGAGTCCAACAGTAGCCGTGCTGCACTGGAGAGGCTGAGAATCCAGGGAACTGCTCAGTCCGCAAGGCTGGATGTCTCAGTAGTCCCAATCTGGTGCTGAAGGCCCAATGGATTCCAGGAGATCTGCTGGTCTCAGTACATGCTGGGATCCAAAGGGCTGATCACAGCAGCAAGACAAACTCACCAGTGAGAGAGAAGCAAGCCACAGGAAAAAAGGGACCAGCAGAAGGTAACACCCACATTTGGGGTGGGCCATCCAGGTTGAGGTAGTCCAATCAGAAGATCCTTTTTCTCTTATTCCTTAGTCCAGTCAAGTTGACACCCAGGATTAACCATCACAAAGCCTAACATTTTTCCTAAAAATGAGCTTTATAGAATTTTTTAAAGATGCAATTGAAATAGTGTAAAAACAGTGTTAAAATATTGAATAAGTGGAGTCAAGTGCTGCTTCCCAGAAGTGATGATGAGGAGGAAGTGGGGAGAAGTGGCCAGAGGGTGCACATTTGTAGGTAGATATATTTAGAAATAGAGATCTAATGTATGCAGCGATATAATTAATAATACTGCGTTATGTAATAAAAGTGTATAGTGCTTTTAGGTATTCTTGCTACAACACACACACAAAATGTAATTACAGAATGTGACATGTTAATTTACTTAACTAGTAATTATTTCAGTATGTATATGTATGCTGAAACACTATGTTATATAATAAATAAGTTACAGATATTGTTAAATACACAACAATGCTAAATTTTTATTTTGTTTTGTGTTTTTTTTTTGGTCTTTTTGAGACAGGATCTCCCTTTTGTCCCAGCTGGCCTGAAGCTCTCTCTGTAGACCAGGCTGCCCTTGAACTCACAGAGATCCACCTGCCTCTGCCTCTCGAGTGCTGGGATTACAGGCATGCGCTGCCACACCCAGCAATGCTAAATTTTTAAAGTTGACTTATGAAAAGGAGTTTTCACAAGTTCTCTAAGACTTTTGTTTTTCTGTTATCTTTCGATGATTATAAACTATTTTACTTTATATACAAAAATTTCCAGGCAATAAAGGCAGAAGAAAAGTTAAAAAAGAATAGTGTAAACCTTCTAGAGATTTTTAAGCTTCAGAAACTTTATTGAAAAATATGAAAAAAATAAATAGATGGAAAAATATAGTATGCTTGTGGTTTGAAGTTATTCTCTCAAAAATGATGAATGTATTCAGAGTTTCAGTAGGGTTTGTGAGTGAGTGCAGCTTAATAGGCAGACTCTGAATTTATTTATTTTATTTTATTTTAATTTTATTTATTTCTGTATGTGTATGAATGTACTGTCTGCATGCAGGTCTGTGCACCCGTGTTGTGCAGTGCCATGGAGGTCAGAAGAGGGTGTCGGATTCCCCTGGAACTGGAGTTCTCCTGGAATTGGAGTTTCAGACGGTTCTTGGCCACCATGTGGGTGCTGGGGATCGAACCCCGGTCCTCTGCAAGAGTGGTTGGCACTCTTAACCGCTAGGCCATCTCTCCAGCCCAGACTCTGAATTTATATAGAAGCTTATAGAGCCAAGGATAGCTAAGGAGAAGGCTAGTCCTACCAGATAGCAAGATGTGCTATAAAATATAATAAGATTTGCACAGCATAGATGCAGAAATTAAAAAATAAAACAATGTAGTAGAATGGAGTCTAAACATATTTACACATATATTGTATTTATTTTAAGTTTTAAACTATGTGTGTGTGTGTGGGGGGGGTGTCAAAATGTGCACCTGAGTGCAGGTGCCAACAGAAGCCAGCAGAGGGCATCAGGTCCCTGGAGCTGGAGTTACAGGCACTGTTTCCTGGAAACTGGGGTTCTTCGAAAGAGCAGCAAGTGCTCTTAACTGATGAACCATCTCTCTAACTGCCAGATATTGTGATTGAATAAGTGGAGAAGAACTGAATGATATTTAAGTGGTTATCTAAATGGGGAAAAAGTAAAGTCCTACTTTTTTACATGCAAAAGAAATTCCAGAAAGAATATGAAAGCAAAATTTTAAGCAGCTATAAAAAAAATGATCCCATAGCTTTGGAAACATGTGGTAACTTTTAAACTAGAATGCAGCTAATTTGGTTACCTCCCCAGGGTAGGAAGGAGGACGCATCAGCGGGGGAGATGTAGCAGAAATGCTTAAGTGACTATAATGTTCTGTTTTAAAATCTTCAGTCGTGGTTATGTGTTTGCTTTGTTATTTATGATATGAAAAGATATTCAATGTACTCTTCAATAGAATGACATATTATGTATTGCAATCTTTAAGTGACAACTTTTCAATGAAATCCTACCAATAATAAGCCAAGTCTTGGTAATACAGGAAATGGATACTAACATGTATGGAAACGAGAAGGAAACCAGAGCTGATTCGAAGAAGCCAAACAGGTGTGTTCTCAATGGAATAGAGTAGAAAGAAGAATCCCCATATTCCTTGTAGCTCTGCTGGAGGGTCCTGCCCATCAGCCAGTGTGCACAATGGAGCTTAACTATCACCCACACACAGTAAGGCAAATGCAAGTGTACTGACCCAGGGGACAAGGGTGACACAATTAGGGTGCATTTATCTTGCAGCAGATGGATTTAGATTACATTTGCTTCTTTACTTATTCATTTTTAAGTCACTACAATTGGCAGTAATGGTAGTAAATGTGCAGAAAGTAAATTGCCTTTTACCATCCTGCACCCAAGGCCTCTCATCTTCATTTTCTGGTGGTCCCTAAGATGTGGCTGAGAACACACAGCAATCTCCTAATGGGGAATTTTATTTGGAATTTCCTTGGGAAATGAGATTTGTATTAAGCCCACACAAATAGGGGTGGGAGAGTGGAGAAACCAGACCTATATGTTTCCTTTCTTTTTTGCAATGGTTTAGTATGCACCTCTTCACCTTTGCTTTGTTTACTACCATGTCTTTTGGCCCCAAGCCCTCTTTTCATGTCTGATTTACACGTCTACACAATTCTTCTACCTTTGAGGACTCATAAAGCACCAGAATGTGTAGCCACAGCCACTGAAATCTCCCTAATTCCATCAGCTACCTGGGATTTTTTTTTGATGTGTTTAATTGAAAGAGATTCTTAAAAAAATACCATTTGAATAAAGTAATAGTAAGTAAAACTTAAATTCACTCTGATAACAGATTTTATTGTTTAAGTTTCCCCAAGACACTGTTCATGCCCTGTGCATTTTGTAGTCCCAGATCCTGGCAGAGTGCCCAGCAATAGTCTCTATCAGTGGCCCACCAGGTCATGTTAAATGAGATGAATGCTAGGACCAGCATCCAGGCTTTGATTACTGCTGTGCCTGGCCACAGTTCCAGGATCTCTGAATTAAATGCTCTTCTTTAGCTTCGCCATCCTGTGAATTTTGATTGGGAAAAAGCAATTCCCAAGCACTGAAGTCATGAATAATATCAGACTTATGTGTGTGTTATTAAAATCCTAAGGACAGAAGATGCTGTTGAAATCTGAAATGAAAAGTTGAATCTTGCTAATTAATGTCAAAGAGTACATCGCATATATCTTTTCCCCATAGTGCTTCATTTTAATGAAATGTGCAGATAACAGATAAATTTGGATGGGTAATTAAAAGAGATGCCCTGAACTGTCAGGCTTGAGAGCCTGCATTAGATCTTCAGTGGGAACCAGAGGCACCTTGCGTGATGGGCGTGAGAGCAAGTTCCCGGGTGGTGAGCATGAAAGAAAGCCAACATCTCTTACTGCAGGACAGCCACAGTGTTTCCCTACCCTGGTCTTCATAAAACTAAATCACAAAAACAAGAATTTAGGACAGTGCACAGTTGGCTTTTCCCTTTTTGTTTAGCTTGAATATGAAGTTGAATGACTGCAGCTGTTCTGTCCACACTCTAGACAGATACCTGTTTATAGGCACAGGCAGTTAGGCCTGGGATCATTCTGCTGCAGCGAGTTGTAGCTCTTCCTGAGCTGCTGGGGAATTTCCTTGGTTTCGGAGGTGTCCAAATATCTAGAATCAATACCTTTGCTGCTTCACAGCACCCACTAGAACAAGTCCCAATTACATCAGCAAATGGATTTGCTCTTATGTATAACAAGTGAGCCTCCCTCCCCCTCCCCTCCCTCCCTTCCTCCTCCCTCCCCCTCCCTCCCTTCCTCCTCCCTCCCTCCTCCTCCCTCCTCCCTCCCTTCCTCCCTCCTTCCCCCCTCCTCCGTCCCTCCCTTCCTCCCTCCCCCCTCCCTCCTCCCTTTCTCATTTCCTCCCTTCCTCCAGTCTCCTAATGTCTCTCCCTTTCCCTCTCCCTCCCTTTTCATTTCTTTTCCTGTCCTTCCTCTCTTGTCTAAATTTACTGAGAGTGCTGTGGCCACATCTTCTGGGACATACATGCTTGATTTTGCTAGTATTTGATAAAAACAAAACAAAACAAAACAAAACAGAGTAGCTTAGAAAATCATCAGTCATCTTTGGATGCGATGTGTCAATCTGCTGTTCCTCTTTTCTGGGAAACAGGCTTCCAGCCAGCTAAAGGGTCAAGGAGAAAACCAGAGCGAGTTGACCATGTGATTGCATGCCAAGTTTGAATGAAAGGCTGTACACTCTGGAGGCAGTGGGAAATCACAGTTTTTCAAACCAAGCAGATCTAGAGTCCGGTCTTGCTTCATGGATGCCTTCATTTAACAAACGTTTGAGTGCACATCATGAGCTGGGTTCTGTTCTAGGCAGAATTCAGTTTTCATTGAACTTGGGAATGAGTAGAAAGAGATAATTGACAAAGTGAGTGAATTATTGTATTTTGTTGGTTCTGGGGAGAAGAATGTTTTTCATGAGCAACTCTGAAATTGGGATTCTCTGATGTTCACTGACATTTTAGAGTTGCTGTTGGCAATATTTGGGTCCTTGCCATTGCATATGAATGTGGAATCCTGAAAAATGCTGTATGTTGTTGCTGCTCAAATTCATTTATATTTGCTGTTGGCCCTATATTATAGAATGTAGTTTTTCATTTAAAATATCTTTAAGGAAATTCTAGAATGATCCATCATTGAAACATAAAATTATTGTGAATAGCAAAAAGCACAGAAATAAAAAAGCAAAATACTCATTATTGCGATTGTGAGAACAATTTCCCTTTTTCTTGTAAATAACCTGCAATGGTTGGGTTCCATGAAAAGGGAGGTGCCCCAAGTAGGAGAAGCCATGTTACACTTTGTTCCCAAGTTAAATTTGCAGACAGATTGCCTAGCACAAGCCATGGATGCCAATAGAAGGCAGAAAACCTTAAAAAACCAGAATTGATAAAAACTTGTGAGGTGTGATCTAAGGCCATGACTAGAACGACAACATTCCTCTTGTAATGACATACAGTGTGATAGTGTGTCCTAAAACTGAGAGATGAGGGGCTGGAGAGATGGCTCAGCGGTTAAGAGCACCAGGCTGGAGAGATGGCCTAGCGGTTAAGAGCGCCGACCGCTCTTACAGAGGACCGGGGTTCGATCCCCAGCACCCACATGGCGGCCGAGAACCATCTGAAACTCCAATTCCAGAAGAACTCCAGTTCCAGGGGAATCTGAGACCCTCTTCTGACCTCCGCAGCATTGCACGACATGGGAGCACAAACTTGCATGCAGACAGTACATTCATACACATACAGAAAGAAATAAAGTTAATAAAAAAAAAAAAAGAGCACCGACTGCTCTTGCAGAGGACCCGGGTTTGATTCCCAGCACCCACATGGCAGCTAAGAACCATCTTTAACTCCAGTTCCAGGGGAATCCAATGCCCTCTTCTGATATCCATGGCATTGCATGACATGGGTGCACAAACCTACATGCAGACAGTACACTTATACACATAAAAAATAATAAATAAATTTAAAAAAGCCTGATAGATGAAATATGATGACTGCTGGGCAATTGTGGAAGAGGAAACAGGGAGGGTCATGAAGTACAAGCATCCTAGTGTGTCCCGGAAAAGTCCAGAGAGAGGGTGCCATTTGAATGGGAATCCCAGGGCCTGGTGTGGGAGCAGAGCAAGGCTATAAACTCTCAAGCCTGCCTCCTGTGAGGTACTTCCTCCAGGAAAGTCACACCTCCTGAAGGTGCCATAACCTTCTCAGACATTGCCACCAACAAGGGTCCACGTATTCAAATACCTGAGTTTCTGGGGGACATTTCCCTTTCAAACCATCACACCTATAAAATGTAGAACACTAAGAATAAACAACAGCCAGACATGAAGACAGGTAGATGCGGTCCCAACACTAGAGAGGTGGTGTCAGGGGCCGCAGAAGTTCAAGGCCGGTCTGGGCTACAGGAACTTGTTTCAAGAAATAGTCAAGCTTAGTGGCTCATGCCTGTGATCTCACTGAGGAAGGAAGATTGCTCTGAGTTCAGCAGCAGTCTGAGCTAGATAGTGAGTACCAGGCTAGTTACTGAGATGGTTAATGCTCATTGCCAGCTTGACTGGAGTTGAAATGACATCTCAGTGTGTCTGTGGGAGCATTTCCAGGAAGGTTTAACCAGGGAGGGAAGATCTACCCTGAATGTGGGCAGCGCCACTCCATAGACTCGTGGATTCAATAGAAAGAAGAACGCGGATGGAGTGCCAGGATGCACCTGCCTCTGCTTCCTGACTGTGGGCTCCCACTGCCAAACCTTTGCTGCTGAGCTTTGCTGCACTTTTAATCAGTGTGTCCAAACAAACCCCTCCTTTCTTCACTGCTGTCGTCAGGATTTTTATCACGGCAGTGAGAAAAGTCAGGGATGTGACACAGCGGCTCCATAGTAAGACCTTGTCTCAAAAGAGAAAAGGAATATGGACTTTGATAACAGATATGCTACTTGCAGATTATTATAAGTGTGGAGATGTTGATGCTGGGGGTGGTTGTGCAGTGTGGGGTCTGGAGGTATAAGGGAAATCTGTGAACTTTGTTCAGCCTTGCTGTGAACGACCCCAAAATATAAAGTCTATTTAAGGGGGGCTGGAGAGATAGCCTAGTGGTTAAGAGTGCCGATTGCTCTTGCAGAGGACCCGGGTTTGATCCCCAGCACCCACATGGCAGCTGAGAACTGTCTGTAACCCCGATTTCCGGGAGAACTTCAGTTCCAGGGGAATCTGACACCCTCTTCTGACCTCCGCAGCATTGCACGACACAGGTGCACAGACCTACATGCAGACAGTACATTCATACACATAGAAAATAAATAATAAAATTAAAAAAAAGTCTATTTAAGGAAAAAAGTTCTATGTGATGTAAAACAAAAGTCACCACAGTAATAACTCTAATCTTGGGACCATATTCAACATTGTTTCACCACACCTTTAGAGCAAGGGACCATTAAGAAGAAAAGGTATAAAAACTCATGAACATCATACTTTATTTAATTGAGAGGAAGGACATTGTAAATGCAAATATTGCTGTTGCAAAAAAATATTGGTTACCTTTATTTTTATATTGATTCAAAGAGTGATCTCATACTGAAAAATCTCACCATTATGCCTAATTAGAGCTATATTCTTATTTTTGTCATTATACCTGTTGTATTGCTGGCCTCATCAGAAATCAAAAAAGCATAAGACACCGAAATTCTCCAAAACTCCAAATTAATAACTATTGAGGAAAACTATGTATTACATACATAAGTAGAAGATTTACATGATCACACTACTCATCCCAGGAGCAATGGGGACAGACAAAGAAGAAATAATTTACAGTAACCTGACTTAGAATTGGCCTCAGAAGCACCAAAACAGAGTGACGAGTGCAAGAACCCAGACGCGGACCTGATGACTCACACCTCGCAAAGACGGAGCTCCAGGAAAGGAAAGGCTCAGCTGCACATCCTACGCATTTGAGTCCTCTAATGGTGCATTAAGGATCCATGTAGCACACGAAAGGCCCTGTACAATTAGCTACATGGAGGCACTGGTTCTGAAGCGTGCGGTTGCCAGCATCACATGGCAGCAAAGTTGAACCATAGATAAGCCCAGGACAAAGACCCACACTTCTGTGCCCCCTGCGGCATGGCAGACTCTGGGTTGAAAGAGCAGCTTCTCAGGGTGCCTTTCTCACGGAGATACCAAAAGCACAGATGCCATACTGGCAACTCCCCAAGGCCTTCCCAAGTTTTGTCGAAAACCAGTCCATGACCTACAGCTAGACACATGGCTCAGCTCCAAGTCCAGGAGTGTGGAGTGTGGTCGTCGATCAATTCATAGAACTTGAAAGTAAGACCCTACTGCTGGAGACAGGATATACGTTGGACACAGGACTTGGAGCAATGGAGCAGGGACTGACCTGGAAGGGCAATCAACAGCTCTCTAACAGGGCTCTCAGTGGGAGGGAGCTCGTGGGTGCCACTGCACATGTAGCCAACAGGCACACTCGCTTTTCATGTAACCTGACAGATCTGGTTACACGAAAGTAGGTGGGAAAGGTGGGTTTCCTACTGAGGTACAGGCTGGTTCTGGGTGTGGTGAGAAATGAGGAGACGGCTGATAGAATTTGCCTCAAGGCTGTGTGGCTTCTGGAAAGACTGGCAGTGCATCTCTGAGAAAAGGGGTGCTGACAAAGAGGTCTTTTGATGGCTTCACCCCCTTCATCCAAGGCAGCCTCAAGGATAGGCAGCTTTCCCCTGGCACGCAGGGGACTGAGACAATCCACTTCATCACCATCCGACTCCTCCACTCATGTGATTTTCCAGATGTGGCTACAGAGAAGAGGTGGCCATTATCAATTATTGCTCTCTTTCGCTTTCTGTGACACACATAGCTGCCTGGATACCACATTCCTTTGGATCTCTGGCTCATATCCGTGCAAGGAGCTGTTAAGACAATCTTCCCATACTTTACCTGGCAGGCAGTCCGCCTGTGTGAGCTGAGTGGCAGACTGTGCACCTGTGCAGTCATAGATGCTTCTCTGTGTTTCCCTGGCTTAGCTATGCCTTGGCTCAATCCTGTCTCCAGCCAGTTTAGAGCTGTGGGATTTTTCTGGGGCAATTTACTTCCCAGCGAGGCTCCCTTTCAGCCCGGATCCAACATTGTACTAATTTGGTCCCATCTTCTTACCATCCGGACACTTCCTAGTTTTGGACCTTGTTCTTTTTTTCATACTCCTCTTTTGGCTTACTTATGCTCTCTGGTAAGGTCAGTGGATGTTGGAGAGGAAGGGGAGGCATACGGCGATCTGTGGGTGTTCTAGATGAAGAATTGCAAAAGACCATCCTCATCATAATACTACATTGACAAACAGGTGAGGACTTCGAAGGTTAAAACATTCATTTAAGGATGTGATATGGTCTGCTGTGAAATATTTGTTAAGAAACTAAGTCATCACGCATACCAAGCACGCTTCTCCAGGCCTTCGCACGGCCCTCGCTAAGGCCAGGCTGGCTTTCCCTGACACGTTCACACAGCCCATGGCTTTTCTTTTCTCAGATGTCTGATCATATGTTCCCTCTTCATAGGGACGAGATTCCTGGATGCCCTCTGCCCACTCAGCACCCTCTCCATCACTGTTGGATGCATCTGTATTTCTTAACGTTTAATCACTTTTTGGCATTGACCTATGCATTTGTTAGCTTTTTGCCTGTCCTCTCAGTGGAATAAACTCTGAAACGTCTCTCCCCTCAGCAATTACAGCTGGCACACAGAGCGCTCTACCAACATTTGCTGAATGTACAATTCTGGCTTACTTATGTCTCATCTCATAGAGTGGGAAGCAGGGCTAGTTAAGTGGGTTGGCTTAACTGACTCTATACAACTTCCTGTAGGGCCAGATTCATGAAATGACTTCCTTGTATTTATGCATTTTAGTCATTTTTTTTTCATTACTACTTAGAAAACACTTTGCATGCATAGTAATAAATCGACCTTCTGTTTAACAAATCAACTTTCTATGATATTGAATTCCAAAACCTGGAGATGTTACCATGCCAGCAGTCTGAAGCCTGCCATCAGTCTTCTTGGTGTCTGGAGTGTCCCTCTGAGGATAACCTTTTGTTTGTGAGCACAGTGCTCCGATCTACCAGCCGGATAATCATTCAGAGATAATAAGGCAATATTGCAGCTCCCAGTGGCTGTGTTTGGTTGGTTCAGTCCTGGGCTGACATGTTTTATTAATAACAGCAATCCTTCTTTGCCATTCTCTTATTTTCCAGCGTGATTAATGGCAAGCACATGGATGAAAGGAGCCTTACAATAGTAAACGATCATTTAAGCTATGCTTTGACTACTTCCTGCTGCCTATTTAAGTAGAAACAAACTGCTCAGTATGGAAAGTAATTGCTGCTTGTAGAATTTAGCCGCCAAGAAATATTAAAGTGGAAAAGAAGGCTGCGAGAAGGATCTGCATGCTGAAGGCTGACCTTCCAAAACAGAGTGGGTAACAGCAAAGATGAACCATTTCATTAGTCTATTGGATCTGAAAGTCCTCCGAGGGAGAGGCATAAGCTACAGAAAATCAAAGCCAGGCAGGAAGAGATACAAAAAAGAAGCAGAGAGGGGGAAAGGGAAAGGAAGTTGATTTTACTGGGAAGGGACTGAATGTCACAGTAACAGACTTTTGTTCACTGAGCTCAGTCCCAGGTCTGCCTGTAGCCCCTTGTAAGTAGAGCGAGAATCTTGTCGCTCTCCTTGTTGCTCTCTGTTCCCGGCCGGCAGAAAAAAGGAGAGGACAAACTCTTGTTCTTCCAGACGCAGTTTATTCAGGCAGCTCATACACCAACTCTCTCTCTCCTTCCAGTGTCCCCTACTCATATCCCCTTTCTCAACCCCGCCTCCTGCAAGGGAGCGAGCGCCGTGGCAGTCTCTCATTGGTCTGTAAGCGGTATGCACAATATACGGAAGCCAGTAGACACGCTAATGAGGGTTCAGGTTTGGCGTTCTCTTATTGGCTGGGGAATGAGCTGGGCAGTCAGGCACCAATCAGGCGATAAGACCTGGCCAGGGTCCAAAGCACCATTTTGGCCAACGCCCACTCTCCACAGAATCTGCTCTTATTCATGACTGACTTCTGTAGACAATGATCAGAAGTCAGCAGAGACTGGCTGCAAAGTACTGTAATGTTGGCAAGATTGCCCGGAGGAGCAGCAGTTTGGTAAATAGAAACCAACCTTCTAGAGACTTCCAACTATAACATGAAGGTGATACCCAGGGGCAGAGTAGTGTGTTTAACTTTGAGTGCCCGTAAAGGCCAGCAGGATAGAAAGGGGCCCTTGGTGGAGTGTCTGACAGAGGCTTTAAGGCAAAGGGAGATAATGGAGCTTATCAGTATTTATATGGAAGGGGTAGAAAGGTTGACTCAGGGAGGGGAAAAGGAGGAGACATAAGAGGAGTGGGAGAGGTAGCTAAAATTAAAGGTTTATGAAAAAGTCACACGGAAACCAATTCTTTTATAGGCTTATTACAACAGTAATCTACAAAGTAGTTGGAACAGAGGTGCTCTCCTCTGTGGGTGCCCTCCGCTGTGGGTGCTCTCCTCTGTGGGTGCCCTCCACTGTGGGTGCCTTCCACTGTGGGTGCCCTCCACCGTGGGTGCCCTCCACTGTGGGTGCCCTCCACTGTGGGTGCCCTCTGTGGGTGCCCTCTGTGGGTGCCTTCCACTGTGGGTGCCCTCCCTCCACTGTGGGTGCCCTCCTTCCACTGTGGGTGCCCTCCCTCCACTGTGGGTGCCCTCCCTCCACTGTGGGTACCCTCCCTCCACTGTGGGTGCCCTCCACTGTGGGTGCCCTCCCTCCACTGTGGGTGCCCTCTCTCCACTGTGGGTGCCCTCCCTCCACTGTGGATACTTTCCTCCTGGAAGCCTGAGTGCCAGGTGCAGGCTGTCTCTCTAGGAACTGTTATCAGGGAGGCCCTGGAGCTCTCCCTAACAATACAGGTTACTGCCGCCGCTCTTGGTTGCCTGTTGGAACTTGGTGGCAAGGCCATATTGCTGAAGACAATCACAGGGCTTCGAAAAATCAAGCTGGATCTGAGTTGGAGGCTTGATTCCTACTGGCTAGTTTTCCTAGTGCCAGAGGGTGCTATGCGGTTGCTGGTGGAGAAAAGTCATCAATAGTCCTACACGGCTGTGAATCCTGAGAGCTTTAGTGACAACCTGTCAGGTAAGAATTGCCATGTTGTGCAATAGTGACATGGATGTTATAAGGGTAACCAATTGTTTTCTGATTAGATCTGAGGCCTAGTCCACTGGAAGGAACTCATGCCTGATTCTGCTTACGTAAGGGGGGAACTACTACTATTGTTTTGCTAAATGGTCATATTGTCAAACTGCCTTCTAAACACTCCTATTATGTTCATGGATTAGTGTTGTGTTTAGTCTTCCTCAGAGAAGCCTATTAATGTAGTAGGCGGCAGTTAGTGCGGAAACCAATAGCTGACTAAAGTGTCAAGAATAAGCAATGGTAGAGCACGCACTCCTAAGTGAGCTCTCTGTATCACCCCCTTCAAGGCACAGACAGGAGAACAGAAAGAATGCAAGAGCCAGAAGATGGGGGGGTGCAGTAGAAATGTGTCTATGGACATCACATATTTGCTGTGCTTAGGAACTCATTGCAACTGTGGTTATCTGCACAAGACCCATACAAGATTGGGCCTGGCAACATGTTTTCATGAATGGATTAGAGGCCCATGAGGTTCCCCCCTCCCTGGGGGATTATTGACAGTTCATAGTGGTTTGGGAAGGAACGCTGCTTTCTTCAGTGGTGTAGCACTGAAGCGTTGTCAGTACTCTAGTAAATAACCTCTGACCCATGCTTATGAAAGCAACCCTAATCAAACTCAGTGGGTCACATAGGAAAGAAGACATGAAAGCATAAGGGAGACTTGTTGGGAACAAGGAGTTGAGTGGGAAAGAGGGGGAAATGGAAGAGTGGGATGGTGAAGCCTACTAAAATTCATTATATATGTACGAAACTGTCAAAGAATAAAAAGTGGGAAAAAACTGAAAAAAGAGAAAGAAATCAAGAATTGCTTTTACAGGTGTGCTCATGAAACCTCTAAATGCACAGTAGCTGACTGCGATTTGTTGGATATTTTGTTATCATTAGCTGTGAATAATGGGAAGAAATTGTAATTCAAACAAAACTTAATACAGATGTTTTCCAGCTGATGGAATCCCCTCAAATCCCATATAAAGTCCTTCAATGGGGTGTATTTATAAATAATGCAAAGTGTACTGTGATACCTCTCATGTTTCATATGGTCATTTGCCAGATTAAAATATCCATTTTGTCATTTATTTTATTTTCTGTGTATGAGTGCATTGCCTGCACATACATAAGTGCACCTGTGTTGTGTGATACCTGTGGAGGTCAGAAGAGTTCCCCTGGAACTGGAGTTATGGACAATTATTAGCCACCATGTGGGTGCTGGGAACTGAACCCAGGTCTTCTGCAAGAGAAGCCAGTGCTCTTAACTGCTGAGCCATTTCTCCAGCTACCTATGTCAGAATTTTTAAAATGAACTCACTATGGTTCTTCCTATTTCATTCTTCAGAGTCTGACAAAAGACCCAACCACAGGACACCCTGCTTCCATCTCCTCTATGTCTACCATTCCAACTCACCTCAAGAGATTCGACTCTTTAGGTTGAGTCTGGTCAGATGGACTGACTTGAGGCAGTACATATAGAGGCCTCACTCTCCCTGCCCCTTACCCAAGTCTTTCTCTTTCTCTCTGACTCCTCTTCTCAGTCCAAGCCACTATTATTCATTTTTGAAGATTAAGTCCCAATACAGCCCACTCTGTGAATTCCTGTATCATGTGCATCTGATGGTTGATGCTGTAGCTTTCTGGCTGGCCACATTTTGTGGTATTATGGGTGGTCATTTACCAGTCTTGTTCCATTTATGGGTTAGTTTTTTTTTTGTTATTGTCATTGCTGTGATGAAATACTCGACTGGGGCTAGAGAGATGTCTCAGCAGTTAAGAGGGCCCACTGCTCTTGCAGAGGACCCAAGTTCGATTCCCAGCACCCACATGGCAGCTAAGAACCATCTTTAACTCCAGTTCCAGGAGAATCCAACGCCCTCTTCTGACCTCTGTGGCATTGCATGACATGGGTGCACTAACCTACATGCAGAAAGTACACTCATACACATAAAAAAAAAATAAAAAAATACTCAACAAAAGTAACATAAGGATGGTGTGGTGGTTTGCATGAGTGTCCCCCATAGGCTATAAGTATTCAGACATTTGTCTTCAGTTGGTGGCACTGTTTTTGGAGGTCTTAGAAGGTGTGGCCATGCTGGGGGAAGTGTGTCACTAGGGGCAGGCTTAGTGAGTTTTAACAAGCCTCTGTGGTCTACAGTTACCCTCTCTTTGCTTCCTGTGCTCATTGCGAGATGTGACCCTCGGTTTGCTGCTACAGATCCAGCCACCACGCCTCCCGCCACAATGGACTCTAGTTCCCTGGAACCACCAATCGTAAGCTCAAATAAACTCTTCCTTTTATAAGTTCCTTGGTCGTGGTGCTTTATCACAGCAACAGAAAACTGACTAATACAGATGGGTTTATTTTGGTTTGTGGGAGGAAGCATATAGTCCATCATGGTGGGAAAGGCATGGAGGTAAAATGGCTCTAGAAGTAGTGCCAGGAGCAGAAGTCAGCTGATCACGTGTGTCCAGAGCCAGATAGTAGAGAACTCATTGCTGGTGCTTGGCTCTTTTTGTTTTTTTCCTCTCCCACCTATTCATTCACTAGGACCTTGTCACATGATAACAATCAGCCTGAGTGTTCCTACTCAGTTAAGCCCCTCTGGAAACATCCTATCAGACATCCTCAGAAATGTGTCTCCTGGGTGATTCTAAATCTAGTCTAGTTGATGATGAAGGTTAACTATTACACAGAGGGCAAATGTCTCAGGGATTTGAACCATGTCTTGCTCATGTTGGTGGCTGCTATAATTTACATCTCATGTGAGGTCTTCTCCAAAAGTCCATGTGGAGAAGGCTGGGCTCCTGGGTGCCACTGTTGGGTGGCAGTGGAGTCATTAAGAGGAAGTACCTAATAGGGACTCTTGCTTGTTTGTTCATTTTGTTTTTGAGACATGGTCTTGGTGTATAATCCTAACCACCCTAAAACTTGAAGGGTAGCTGTCTTAGTTACTTGCTATTGGTGTGATAAAACCGGAAGCAAGCTGGGGAGGAAAGGGCTTATTTGGCTTGCAGCTCACAGTCTATCATCACTAGAAGCCAAGGTAGGAATCCAGGGCAGGAACCTGGAGAGACCATGGAGGAGTACTGCTTACTAGCTTGGTCCTCTGGTCTGTGCTCAGCCTGTTTTCTTATACGGTCCAGGCCCAGGGGTTGCACGGGTGGGCTGGGCCTGCCTGCATCTCTAGACAATCAAGAAATAACTCGAAGCCATGCCCACAGGCCAGTCCGCTAGAAGTAGTTCTCCAACTGAGGTTCTCTCTCTCCAAGCATGTTGAGTTGACAACTGAAGCTACTGAATGCCAGAGCCTGGGTTGGTTTTGAACTTACAGCTGTCTTTCTACCTTCTTCTAACTGTTGGGATTATAGGTGTGTACTAGCAAGCCCAACTCTAATGGGAGGTCCTTCAGTCCTTGAAGGCGTGTTATTGAAAGGGACTGGGGATGAGACCTCAATTCTTTCTTTTTTTCCTTTGTTTCTAGACTATGTGCGAGG
This sequence comes from Rhizomys pruinosus, assembly GCA_009823505.1. Taxonomy (NCBI): domain Eukaryota; kingdom Metazoa; phylum Chordata; class Mammalia; order Rodentia; family Spalacidae; genus Rhizomys; species Rhizomys pruinosus. The sequence continues at coordinate 550,423 of VZQC01001525.1, read as the reverse complement.
GTCTGCTCTGCGATATGCTCCTGGCAGGATGGGTTGTCTTGTAACAAAGAATAATGGACTAGCCAGTTAAGGGTTGAACCCTCCAAAACCACGAGCCCAAACAAACCCTTTCTCCTTATAAATTGATCATCTCAGGCATTTGTTATAGCAACAGAAAGCTGACTAACACACTGACCTCTGAGCCAGGATGAAGGACCTGGTAATAGAAGGTGCTCTGGAGATTATCTGAATAAATCAGCAACTGAGAATCATTGCCAGAGAGGAGGACCATGGCATCGTTTGTGCTAACATTTCCTATCCGTATCCTAGAGCAAACCACATGCAGACAGGCAGAACAACGCCAATGCTTTTCCAGTTCTTTCACCTCTCTTGGTCCCAGTTTACTCTGCCTGTCCAACTCCTATCTCTGAAGCCCCATCTAGCAGTGCTGGAGTCCTGGCTGTGATGAATCTACTTCCCTCAAGTCTCTTGGAACCTGTGAATATAGCTATATCTGTCACCACTGTGGTGGTGGAGACCAGTCAAGTGCCTGTAAGACAGGATTTGCTCCATCAGTGTTTGATGATACAAGGAATCTTCATTACCACCAGGGACCTATTTATAACTGGTCATCTGGTATTTTGAAGTCTGAGACTTCTTAAAATTACTTTTAGTACAAATGACAGGACCAAAGATTTAATGGGTCCCTTTGAAGGTTTATTTTTATTTTAGATCTATGTGTCAGTGCTTGCATATATGTACAGGCAACACATGTGTGCCTGGCACGCATGGAATCCAGAAGAGGGTGTTGTATCTCTTGGAGCTGGAGTTACAGGTGGTTGTGAGCCTCCTGATGTGCATGCTAGGAACTGAACCTGGGTCTTCTGAAGAGCAAGCACTCAACCACTGAGACATCTCTCCAGCCCTTAATAGATGCTCAATAATACTTTTTGGTTATGTAAAATTTTCCTGAAATCTTTAACCTTATATATTCAGCTTCTATTTTGCCATTCTCAAATTTCTTAACATAATCTCAGAAGAGAAAAAATACCGTTCTCACTTTAAACATTTAAATGGAGATTTTTCTCAGAGAAACAGGGCTGTGTTTACAGGCAAATAGATACTTCTGTAAGTCAATAGTGGTGCCGGGAGGCAGAGAAGTAGCTCGACACTAGAGGTCCCTCTCCTCATGTGATCCAGTGGCCCTGTCTGGGAACCTTGCCAGTTTCTGTGGCTTCTGACTGGGAACAAAAAGGGAGAGGCAAAGGAAATTTGAAGCAGTGAATTCTTTGTGGCATTGCAAATTAGTTCTCAGGCAGCAGGTCTGCATGGCCTGGCCCTAGCTCTGGCTGGCCCACAAAGAGTACTATTTTCTCTCCCAAGTCTCAGCCCCAGTTTCATTTTGTTCTATTTGTATCTGCTTCTTAAATTAACCATGTGACTGTATTCAAATCCCTTTATCTTGTCCCCATCTGGAAAGCAATCTGGGTTGGTCCTGAAATACATTCTCTGTGGAATAAGAGGAAGTGACGGAAGTCTCTGCTGCCCTCAGAGGGCATCAGAGATGCGGAAATGAGGTCGATGACTACACAGGTCTGGCAGCTCAGGCAGCGCCGTGCCCAGGGCTCCTTGTAGCCAGGAAGCACCTGTCATTACTCACATGAAGCTAGCAAGTAGGAGACTTAAATAAGGTCTGGTGTTTTTCTACTAAAGGTCAGTAACTGGCAGGCAAAGAAATCAGCAGCGGGACCCATGAAAAGGGCAGAATTTGTTTTTAAAATGAGAAAAAGAAATTTCATGCTAGGAAGCGAGGAAGAGAAAGATGAAATAGGAATGTGAAGTGTTATTTGTCTGTCTTGGTGGTGGCAGAATAGTGAAGCAGGGGAAATGGCGAGTGGAAGGTTCTGGAGCCTCTTTGTTTCTCACAATTTGAGGCCATGTGACCACTCAGAAGTATTATTGAGTCTGGAAAGAGCCTGGTATTTTCTGTGTCTGTACCCCACAAGTCCCTGTCCCTTGTGCAGACACCACCCCTTAGTACCCTTTGTGACGTGGTGGTGCTTGTAAGTAGCACTGGTACCTAGTGCACAGAAGTGTGCGTGTGCGTGTGTGTGTGTGTGTGTGTGTGTGTGTGTGTGGTCAAGTCTGGTGGTGGCTCTGAAGGAGGTTCAGACAATTTAATAAATCTCAGGGTCTAGAAGTAGGCAGGTGAATTCCAGAGGCTGGGGCTGTGCTCCTGGCTCGGGAGCTCCTTTCTTCACAGTGATTAGCTCAGCTATGGAAGGGCCAGTTTAGGGTCCACGACACAGGCCTGGCAGCCCGAGTGTAAGAGTTGTGATCAAGGTCTCTACTCGTAGCCCCTTTGGTTTTCTATTTCCATGTCCGATGTTCTTTAGGCTCCAGACTTTCCAAACCAAGGAATCTCCTGAGACTAGCCTGACCGAAGTGACTATGTCCTTGAGGATTTTTTTTACCCAATCCCATGGCTATGAACTTGGTGAAAACTGGGTTTAGCAAAAGAAATTTGAGCCTAAAAATATTTATTCAGTTAGAGGCATACTTTTACAATGCGTATGAGTGCTTTGCCTGCATGTAAGTGCACCATGTTTGTGCAGTGCCCAAAGAGGAGGCCAGAGAAGGACACTGGGTCCTGAAGCTGGAGTTAAGGCCAGTTGCTAGCAGTGACATGAGTGCTGGAAGCCAACCCTGGTTGTCTGCAGGAGCGGCAGGAGCTCTTGATTACTGAGCCACCTCCAGGCCCCAAAGTCATATTCTTATGGAGAGGTTGGACCCAGTTTGGAGTGACAGAGAACTAGCAGTGTGATTTGATGTTCACCATCACTTATGCTGTGATTCACTCTGGATTATATGAAGAGATGAGACCACATGCATTTGAGAGTCTGTGTGGAGAATCTAAGAATCATTGAGTGTGTGTGTGTGTGTGTGTGTGTGTGTGTGTGTGTGTGTGTGGAGAATCTAAGAATCATTGAGTGTGTGTGTGTGTGTGTGTGTGTGTGTGTGTGTGTGTGTGGAGAATCTAAGAATCATTGAGTGTGTGTGTGTGTGTGTGTATTCAGGTGCGCATGCATGTAGAGGCCAGAGGACCTCAGATGTCCACCTTGTGTTTTGAAACAGGGTCTCTCACTGGTCTGGAGCTCACCAAGTAGGGTAGACTGAGAGTGGCAAGGGAGCCCGAGGTCCTCCTGTTCCCCCACCTCAGTTCTGGGATCACAAACACCTGCTGCTGTGGATCTGGAGATTAAGTTGTGTCCCCATGCCTGTGGAGAGCACTTTATTAACTGAGCTAACTCTCAGCCCTTGAATGCATTTGAAAGCCATAGGACCAAACAACAATCGTGACGACTTCCTCTTGCTTGGCAAGTAGAGACCCAGAGGAGGGTGGGAATACTGTTCTTTGTGTTGGGAACAGTTCTGTAGAAATTCCCGTCACCTCGCCATTAAAGTTGTATGTCAGCTTACTGATGTCACTATGTTGTTACCCTGGAATTCTGCTGCAGGTTTAGGCAGTCTTTCAGCTAGCTGAAATTGGAAAGACGTTAATGTGTTCTACATATTATTGGCAACCCTGGGTCCATCCACAATAGTGAAATAACCCAGATAATTCCTTAGCTGACTCCCTACTGCTTTAATTTTCCCTACAAAGAGACACATCTCTGAGGCCTCTGCAATTTCCAAGTTAATGAGTAGGAACACCTGTTCATTCCTAGTGGCTTGCAACTTTGAGGGGTAGAAACTCCTAACCGGACAATGGCATTCTTGTTAATCAGGGAGTAGCAGTGTGCAACTTTGGTCCCCAAGGGAAATGGAATTTTTCTGAGCATCATATACCTTGTTTTGTGAACATATCCAGGCTTCTCTGAGATGCCCAGATTCTGAGATGGAATCCAATTAACCTTCAACAGTGTGTAAGCCCGGCAACCACAAAGCACATTTGTTTTCCCTAATTCTGCGGTTGTCGTGATGCTAATAGATGATAGTGTGTTGAGGGACCTAATAGTCATTGCATTTTTATAGCTTGGCAATTAACTTCTTCATTTTTATAGCAGCCTGGAAGTCTGGAATGTTGAAGGTAGGGTTTTCCATCCCAGTTTCCTTCCAAGCTTCTGCAGGTAGCCACAAAGCTCCTATATTCTCTCCTCCATGGGACTCTGATAAAACAACAATCATACTTCAAGAGGAACGTGGGTTTCTCTGCACTATATCACTGCTCTGTAGGAAATGTATTTCTCTGGAAGTTGCAAAAACATTATTATGCCAGAAAATTCAGTTTGCTAAGGGTACAGTAACAAAGCAGCGCAAACTGGGAGCCTTAGGCAATTATGTATTTTTCATCTTTAAGTGTCGTTCTTCCTGAGGTCCCTCCTCTTGGCTTGTAGATGACTGCTGTTTCATGGTCTTTTTTTTTTTTATTTTATTTATTTTTGTATGTGTATGAATGTACTGTCTGCATGCAGGTTTGTGCACCCATGTCATGCAATGCTGCAGAGGTCAGAAGAGGGTCTCGGATTCCCCTGGAACTGGAGTTCTCCTGGAATTGGAGTTATAGACAGTTCTCAGCCACCATGTGGGTGCTGGGGATCGAACCCGGGTCCTCTTCAAGAGCAGTCAGTGCTCTTAACCATTAGGCTATTTCTCCAGCCCTGTTTCATGGTCTTTACTCTGTGTGTGTTTGAGTTCTAATGCCCTCTTTTGATAAAGACACACCATTTTGGGGGGCTGGAGAGATGGCCTAGCGGTTAAGAGCGCCGACCGCTCTTACAGAGGACCCGGGTTCGATCCCCAGCACCCACATGGTGGCTGAGAACCGTCTGAAACTCCAATTCCAGGAGAACTCCAGTTCCAGGGGAATCCGAGACCCTCTTCTGACCTCCGCGGCATTGCACGACACGGGTGCACAAACCTACATGCAGACAGTACATTCATACACGGAAATAAAAAAAAAAAAAGACACACCATTTTGCATTAGGACTCACCCTACTGACCTCATTTTAACTAAATTACCTTTTTAAATAGTCTGTCTCCAAATACAACCACATTTTGAGGCATGGGGATTGGGGTTTAACAAATGAATTTTCTGGGGCACATAGTCCATGACTGCTATGAATTTATAATTAAGACTGAGGTCAGAGGGACAAATCAGTTTGCTGTACCATATACAATGCCTGGGGCGGTGAGAGCGGGGCGGAGGGGCGTGGTCACGGAATCTTGCATTGCCGCATCTCTCTACAGCTCTTGCTTTTGCTTCTGAGCTCTCTTCATGAGCTTTGTACAGCATTGATTACCTCAGGGCATCCAGATGTTCTAGTTCGTCTTCAATTTACATGACAAAACGCTCTAACCAATACTAACTTGGGGAGGAAAGGGTTTATTCATCTTACATCTCCCAGGTCACAGTTCATCACTTAGGGAGCCCAAGATAGGAACTCAGGGCAGGAACCTGGAGGTGGGAGATGAAGCACAGGCCATGGAGGAACGCTGCTTACAGGCTTGCTCCCCCAGCCCATGCTCAGCCTGCCTCCTCCTCTTCCTCCTCCTCCTCCTCCTCTTCCTTCTTGAGACAGGGTCTCCCTATAGCCTGGAACTCAGTCTGTAGACCAGGTTGGCCTTGAACTCACAGAGATCCACCTGCCTCTGCTAGAATTAAAGGTGTGTGCCACCACGCCCAGACTAAAGACTTTGTGGGTGCTGGGAATCGAACCTGGGTCCTCGGCAATAGCAGTCGGGGCTCTTAACCACTGAACCATCTCTCCAGGCCCTCAGCCTGCTTTCTTATACAATACAGGACCACCTGTCCAGAGGTGGCACTGCCCCCTAGTGGGATGTGCCCTCCCACATCACTCAACAATCAAGAAAATATCCCGTAGACATGGCCACAGGCCAGTACAATGGAGGCAGTTCCCCATTTGAGGCTCCCTCAACCCAGGTGTATCAAGTTGACACTAAAGTTATTCAGCACACCAGACTTCTTATATACTGGGCCAGGGATCAAAGAAACTTAAGCAGAAGCTGCAGGGCCTTTGGGAACCCAGCAGTAGAAGTGAAAGTTCTCATTGTCAAACTCCCTTTAGCCTGTGGATTACACAGGGCTAGTTCCATTTAGCACCTGTGCTAGATAGCCTCAGTTATCACCCCGACATACCTCAGTTGAGGAATTACCTCCATTGGATTGACCTGTGGCCATGTCTGTGGAGAATTTTCTTGATTGTTGAGTGATGTGGGAAGTCTTAGCCCACTGTAGGCAGTGCTATTCCTTGGAGGTGGTCCTGTGGAATACAAGAAAGCAGATTGTTCACAGGCCAAAGGAACAAGCCAGTAAGCAGCATTCATTCTTCCGGTGGTCTGAGCTTCAGCTCCTGTCTCCAGGTTCTTGCCCTGAGTTTCTGCTCTGATTTCCCACAGTGATGGACTATGTCCCAGCAGATGTAAGGTAAAATAAACCGTTTCCTCTCCAGTTGATTCTGGTCAGTGCTTTCATCACAGCAATAGAAAGCTAACAAGAACAGCACAGGTGAAATATAGGAAGTTTATATACAGGAAAGCTGGTTCACTGTGGCCAGGGGGGTCAGGGCCCAATTTGCAGGGGAGAATGTGGGTTTGACTTACAAGAATTAAAGGGGACATGCTTATATTCTAATAACCCTGAGTGCTCTACAGTGCACATCTGTCCCCAGGCCATCTCTCTACTCCTACAGATGCCCTCAGGGATGTCAGAGTTTCATAACTTTGGAGAGGAGCTCATGGAAAGGAACATACACTGATATCCTTAAAGTGACATCGACACCAGGGCAACTGGGACAGGAAATAGAGAATTTAGGACATGGCACTTGTGTGAGACCCTGCACATAGTCTTTACTTAAGCAAGATGAAACGTATGTAGAAGTGGAGACCACGCCATTTAGAAATGCTCCTGGCAACGGGACGTCACTTCCATCTATGGAACTTGGTGGCAAGCATTTGGACTTATTTCATATGCATTTCTTTCATCCCCAGTCACTTGTTTCCATTGTTGTCTCCAGAAGCATCTATCTGTACAGCACAGCAGTGTGGGTCTGTTGCAACAGGCAGCTTGGAAGCCCTGGTTTAGAGACTCAAAGGTTCATAAGGTAAAACAATATATATTTTAGTGTAATTAAAAAAAAAAAAGAACAACCATATGCCTCCAAACCAAAACCAAACCACAATCACCCCCCCCCAAAAAAAAAAAAACAAACACAACAATACAACAGGCTTGTACTTTGGGCTGGTCTGGCTGTTAGCTCGCTGACGGTCCCGTGTCCCCTCTTTCCCACAGCCCTCGCCGCAGCCCTGCTCTCATCTTACTTGGTTTCCTGAGTGCTCTCATCTCCAGGTCCTACCACCATCTTCCAAGCTTGATTCTGGCTTTTGCCATCTTATCTGGAATATTATTTTTACTTTTTTTGTTTTTAAATGTGGAATGTTGGTTTTTAAATTGAATTTTGTAAGTTCTTTTTTGTTGTTGTTGTCTTTTTGAGACAGGGTCTCCCTGTAGCTCCAGCTGTTCTGGAACTCACTATATAGACCAGGCTGGCCTTGAACTCAGAGATCCGCCTGCCTCTGCCTCCTGAGTGCTGAGATTAAAGATGTGCGCCAACACACCCAGCTCATTTTTATTTTTTTCTTTATTTTTTCTTAAGGGATTCTACACTATAAGAGCACAGTTATTTTCAGATCACATTGACATTGCTCAGTTTGCCATACAATTAGGTAATTGGTGATAGCATCCACAGATGAGGGATACTGTTCGTTGTTTGTTTTTCTGGGACTGTGTTACTTCACTCAGCATGATATCGTCTAGCTCCATCCATTTACCTGCAAAGTTCGTGATGTCATCTTTCTTTACCACTGTATAGAACTCCATTGTGTAGATGTACCACATTTTCTCTATCCACTTGTCAGGTGAAGGGCACTTGTGTTGGTTCCAGCTCCTTGCTATTGTGAACAGAGCTGCAATAAACATGGCTGTGCATATATCTCTGTGGTAAGATGAATCTTGTGGGTATATACCCAGGAGTGGTATGTCTGGGTCAGGAGGCAAGTTCATTCTAAGTCTTCCAAGGGTTCTCCACACTGCTTTCCATAGTGGCTGTACCAGTTTACATTCCCACCAGCAGTGGATGAGTGTTCCCCTTTCCCCACAACCTCTCCAGCACTTGGTATCATTTGTTTTCTTGATCCTAGCCAGTCTTATTGGAGTAGGATGATATCTTTTTTTAAAATTTTATTTATTTATTTTCTTCTTTTCTTTTCTTTTTTTTTTTTATGTGTATGAGTGTACTGTCTGTGTGAAGGTTGGTGCACCCGTGTTGTGCAGTGCTGTGGAGGTCAGAAGAGGGTGTCAGATTCCCCTGGAACTGGAGTTAAAGATGGTTCTTAGCTGCCATGTGGGTGCTGGGGATCGAACCTGGGTCCTCTGCAAGAGCAGTCAGTGCTCTTAACCACTGAGCCATCTCTCCAGCCCCTATTTATTCAATTTCTATGTGTATGAATGTACTGTCTGCATGTAGGTTTGTGCACCCGTGTCGTGCAATGCCACGGAGGTCAGAAGAGAGTGTCAGATTCCCCTGGAACTGGAGTTCTCCTGGAATTGGAGTTACAGATGGTTCTCAAATGCCATGTGGGTGCTGGGGATCAAACCTGGGTCCTCTGTAAGAGCAGTCTGGGCTCTTAACTGCTAGGCTATCTTTCCAGCCTGTAAGATGATATCTTAAAGTGGTTTTAATTTGCATTTCCTTAATTATTAGTGACGTTGAACACTTTTTAAGATGTTTCTTGGCCATCTCTAATTCCTCATTTGTAAAGTCTCTGTTCAGCTCTTTGCTCCATCTATTGAGTAGGTCATTTGTTTTCTTTCTTCTTTGTTTTTTGAGTAGTTTATATATTCTAGAAATCAATGCTTTGTTAGATGTTTCTGCAGTGAAGGTTTCCTCCCATTCTGTGGGATTTCTCTTCATTCCTTGACTGTTTCTTTTGATGTACAGAAGCTTTTGAGTTTAATGAGTTCCCATTTGTCAATTGTCGACCTTAATTCTTGCTCAGCTGCTGTCTGATTTAGGAAGTCTTTTCCTACACCTATGTCTTGTAGTCTGCTGCCAACTTTTTCTTCTATCGCCTTCAGAGTTGGGGTTTCACGTTGAGGTCTTTGGTCCATCTGGAGTTGACTTTTGTACAGGGTGAAAGGTAGGGGTTTAATTTCATTCTTCTATAAGTGGTGATCCAGTTTTGCCAATACCACTTGCTGAAGATGCTGTCTTTTCTCCACTGTGTCTTCTTGTCTCCTTTGTCAAATATGAGATGGCTGAAATTGTATGTGCTCAGGTTTGGATCTTCAGTTTTGTTCCATTGGTCAACAGTTCTGTTTTTGTACCAGTACCAAGCTGTTTTTATGACTATATCCCTGTAGTATAGTTTGAAGTCTGGTATAGAGATCCCCCTGTATAGCTCTTTTCGTTCAGGGTTGCTTTGGCTATTCAGGGTCTTTTGTTTTTCCCAAATGAAATTAAGGACTTTTTTTTCCAAGCTTGTGAAGAAACTCTTGGGGATTTTAATTGGGATTGCATTAAATCTACACAAGAATTTGGGTAGAATGGACATTTTTACTATATTAATTTTCCCACTCCATGAGCATGGGAGGGTTTTCTATCTTCTGATGTCTTGTTCAATTTCCTTCTTCAGGGTTTTAAAATTTTTGTTGTAGAGATCTTTGCTATCTTTGGTTAGGTTTGTTCCTAGGTATTTTATTATTTTTAAGGCTATTGTGAGTGGGAAGCTTTCCTTGAATTCATTCTTCAGTTGCTTGTTGTTGGTGTAAAGAAAGGCTACTGAATTAAGGTCTACAACTGACAAATGGGACCTCATTAAACTCAAAAGTTTCTGTACATAAAAAGAAACAATAAAGGAACTGAAGAGAAAACCCACAGAGTGGGAGGAAACTATCATTGCAGATACATCAGACAATGCACTGATTTCCAGAGTATATAAACTACTCACAAAACAAAGCAGAAGGAAAACAAATGACTCACTCAAAAGATGGAGCAAAGAACTGAACAGAGACTTCACAAGTGAGGATTTAGAGATGGCCGAGAAACATCTCAAAAAGCGTTCAACCTTGCTAATAATTAAGGAAATGCAAATTAAAACCACTTTAAGATATGATCTCACTCCGATAAGACTGGCTAGCATCAAGAAAACAAATGATACCAAGTGCTGGAGAGGTTGTGGGGAAAGGGGAACACTCATCCACTGCTGGTGGGAATGTAAACTGGTACAGCCACTATGGAAAGCAGTGTGGAGAACCCTTGGAAGACTCAAAATGATCTTACCACCTCACCCAGTCATACCACTCCTGGGTATATACCCACAAGATTCATCTTACCTAAGAGATACATATACAGCTATTTTTATTGCAGCTCTGTTCACAATAGCAAAAGCTGGAGCCAACCCAAATGCCTCTCCATTGATGAGTGGATAGAGAAAATGTGGTACATCTACACAGTGGAGTTCTATGCAGCAGTAAAAAAAGACAACATCATGAACTTTGCAGGTAAATGGATGGAAGTGGAAGATATTATGTTAAGTGAAGTAACACAGTCCCAGAAAAACAAATGATGAATGGTATCCCTCATCTGTGGATGCTAGTGCAAATAACCTAGTTGTAAACATTTCTTCTTTGGAGTGATGCATATTGGAAAGAACAACAACACCAACAACAAAAAAGACTGCATCAAAGAACTGACTGAAAGGGTGAATCTGGTGGGGTGGAGGGGTTGGGAGGCGGACATGGGTCTATATTTGATTTGTAACATAATCTTGTACAACAAAATATATGTAAAACAATAAATTAAGAAAAAAAAGAAAAAAGCTACTGATTTTTCTAGGTTAATTTTGTATCTTGCCACCTTACTTAAGCTGTTAATCATTTCTAGGAGTTTTCTGGTGGAGTTTTTAGCATCCCTTAAGTAAACAATCATATCATCAGCAAAAAGGGATAGCTTGACTTCCTCTTTTCCAATTAGTACTACTTTAATTTCCTTTTCTTGTCTTATTGCCCTAGCAAGTGTTTCAAGCACTATATTGAAGAGGAATGGTGATAGGGGCAGCCTTGCTGAGTTCCTGCCTTTAAAGGGAATGCTTCTGTCATTTCCCCATTTAGGATGATATTGGCTGTGGGTTTCCTGTATATGGCTTTGATTACACTGAGGAATGATCCCTCCAATCTGATTCCCTCTAGGACTTTAAGCATGAAGTGATGCTGGATTTTGTCAAAGGCTTTTTCTGGATCAATTGAGATGATGGTATGGTTTTTGTCTTTCAGTCAATTTATATGTTTGATAATATTTTTTGATTTTCATATGTTGAACCATCCCTGCATCTCTGGTATGAATCCAACTTGGTCATGATGGATGATCTTCTTGATGTGGGTCTGTATGCGATTTGTTAAGTATTTTGTTTAGAATTTTTGCATCTGTGTTCATTAACGAGATGGGTCTATAGTTCTCCTTTTTGGTTGTATCTTTTTTTTTTTTTTTT